>CM076584.1:1274320027-1274374176 GCA_034641835.2 Pinus albicaulis
GTGCCAAAAACATGCTCAAATTTTTTTTTCTTGATTCTGCATCGCCACTTTTTCAAAATCAGGTGTTTTTCTTGATACTTCAAAAAGTAGGTAACAATGAGGTTACCTATTTCATCGGTAACATTGTTGAAGTTGGGTGTAAATGATTCCCACCATACCATATGGGCCATCGCTAGAGGATGATCTAAGGACTTAAAATTCCAAATATTTGTTTGCACTTCAAGCTCCTCCTAATTCAACATTTTTAAATTTTCTTTAATAATTGTAATTATTCCTTTTTCATATGAGGGAGGATCATGGAAAGGGGGAATTTAAAATGAGTCTATTTTTCAATTTTATGGACCCTTAGTCTAGTCTTGTTCCTTTATTAGCTAAAGCATCTGTTGTTCAGTTGAGATTCCTTAGAACATAAAAAATCAATTTGTCCAAACCGTTGAAGTTGTAGAAGAATTTGAAGTAGGATGGGAAAGGATTTCTTGTTGTGTCGGATTTTAGCCTCCCACACTCATCGAATTGATATCAATAAATCACCAAATACCATGATTTTTTTAATCTTATTTTCAATGGTTATCTCTAAGCCTTTCCAAAGAGCAAGGAACTTCGCTTGATTATTGGTTGCAACACCCAAAACCCAAGCATATTGTATCTCAATTTTTTCATTGGGGAAAAGATCACCCCTCCACTCATATCACCCCTAAATTAATATTATATGTTAATGAATGATTTCTATGTGTTGCTTTATGTACAAAACCACATATGCTTCTTTATGAATTTTTTGTTTTACAAGTATCTATGCATGAATCTTAATTTGTTGCTTTCAACTATTTTCTAGTATATAGATTGGGTATTGGGGAATTGAGAATGATGTGAAGTGGGGGGGAATAAGAGCTTCCACCTTCATGTGCTTAACCATGTTCAGTAGAGAATAAATTAGGATTTAGATAATCTTAGAACAAACCTCCCTCGATCTAATAGAGCAAAAAAAAAGTCAATGTTGACTTTGTTATTGCTATGTTAAATCAAGGGATGTTTTCTACAAGATTATACAAATCCAATAAATTATTCTCGGAACCAATAGAAGATCCTTTAGGTATTCATGCACTCGAGTGTTTTTAATTATTATTTAGTCATTAACAAAATTTTAATTTATTTAATTATTTAATTTATTCTTTAAGTGTTAGTTAAATCAATGAAACAACTACTAGAGGAGATATCAAGGTGTACTTTTTCCTCTAGAACCTATGCTTCCTCCAAAGAGGCCATCTCAAGCAACATCATCAATGGCTTGTATTATGAGTCTTTTTTGTTTTGCAGAGGCATAGGTGATTTACTATTCCGAGTTTATCTTATGTGTTTTATAAATTTCTGAGATATAATTTCTTAATCGTTAATGTACTTTAGAAGTTTATCTTTCGTGTTTTAGAAATTAATTAATTTTCTTATGTGTAATCACAAAGGAAATATCTCTCAAAAATAGGTTATCATAATTGTAAAAAGCGGCTAGAATGACAAGTAACCAAAGAACCAATTTCATATATAAGAAAGTGATCCATACCATATGGAAGAACAAACCATAGTCAAAGTTAAGAGCCATCTTAGTGGAAATTTTAGGATCATTCCAAGAAATTATTGTATTTGACAGGGGCATATTACAATTTTTTTAAAATATATATATGTTATAAATTAGAATATATCAGTTAAGTCAAATCACATTAAGATAATAAGAAAATCAATACCTTCTCATCTTCTATAGATGTCATTTGCAAAGATGTGATGAATAAGGATATTTTAATTTTCCTCTTCATCTATTACTACTAGACCAATTGAGTATGATCTCTACAAGATAGGAAAAATATTTAAAATATATATTAGCCAAGGTTGATTGAAAGAGCTATCTTAATCTTGCTAAGCCAAAAAAATACTTAAACTACACAAAAAATAAATCTAGTAGCATCAACACAGTTAAATGTATATCCAACACCAGATAAATGAATTCCAATCTACAAGTCAGCATCGGATAGATGTATGCATTTAAATGCACCTTAGTAACTTAATTAGCATAGATCCACTCAAGAACCAACCCTCACATATATCCTCTTGATTCTAATTATGAAGAGAACACTACCCTAATATATGTACAAGCACCATTAGGAAGGTTGCACAAACACACTGATAATTTCCTGTGCATATAATAACAATACCAGAGGAAACAAATATCCACAAGGAATAATCTCGCAAGAATATTTGCTCAAGAAAACACCTGGACAACATGATAAAAATTATGAATCAAGTGAAATGGTTAATTTTAAATCTGAGAAATTGTTTATTAAGGTCAATATTTCTAATTTTATTGCATGGGAATACTACAAAACAAATATGTACCCACAGACTCACGAAGAACTGGCCTTTCTCAAACGTGTTGAATTGACTATATCCATTCATGATACTGAGGGTATTTAACACAAACTCAAGCTCCAAAAACCTTTTTTTCTCTATTATATCCTTATGAAATAAGCCAGTTACAATCAGCATGTTGAGATTGCAACAAGAAGATGAGCTTAGTGGAAAGAAGTCGCCTTCACTAAGTGGGCCCGCAGGCTATTTTTGGCGCAAAGTCTATTTTTAGACTATGTCTATTTTTAGACATATGGATCATGTTCTATGAGTTGCAGGATGCTATTTGTGGATGGTTGGTCAAGTCGGGAAAAATATATGGACTTCTATTTTTAGAAATATTGGGCGGAATCTATTTTTAGATTGCCAGTCTAAAAATAGATATGTCAAATATTATTAGCTCTTAATAATATTTGGACTATAAACATTATCTTATTCTCTTGGAGCACTTCAGTTAAGTGCACAGATGTGGCACAGGAGCTTACAGAACGAATTACGCTATTCCTGAGGGTTAAGTGGAGCTATTGCATGGATACTTGAGTTAGAACTCATGTGAGAGAGTTTGGTGGAGTTGATTGAGGAAGTTAATGGAGTTGTGTTCAGTTTAACTAATCTAAACATAGTTGAGCTAGTTGTATTTAGTCTAAATGATTAATACACTAGTGAAGAGTGGTGTGAATTAATTATTAATTAATTCACTAATTATAAACTCATTAATCAACTAAAGAATACATCATTTAACTTTAGTGCATGGACAGTTTCAGTGGAGACCAGTGCAGAGATAGGTGAAAGAGCAGGTTAACTATCAGTTGTGACTATACTATTGCATATTTGCAACAACTAGTGATTGGAGGAGCCCATGAGGATTGCGCAGTACAAGCCAGGTGGTTCAAGTTATTTAATGAGCCATCCTACAACATTGATTACGCAATAGAGGCTGGCTATCAGGTGGCAGAGATTGGAGCATGTGTTTTGCTAGATCTAGCTTGATTAGTGTGTAGAAATTGGAGGTTGTGCTGAGAGCTTGTGAGGAGCTTTGTACAATGATTGTTACATGATCTATATGACATATAATATACAGATAGTTGGGGTTTTCAGCTTTAAGCTTTCCCATGAAATACTATGTTCATATGTGTGATTGTTTATGGTTTTAATGTGCGCATGCAATTGATTTTATTTCCGCATGTAATGATCAATGGTAGAAGAGATTCTGTATTGTGCATGAAGCTAAAATAGTGTGTGATCAGGAGAATCTCGATGAATAATATATCAGTTATTCAAATTTCTACATGGTATCAGAGTGATATTGATCATTGGAGCAATTGCAAAACATTGAAGCGGTTGAGTTTTGAGCTGGTGGAATTCGAATTTGCAGCAGTGTTTTCTTGGTGTCGAAGTTGAGATGTCTTTCAACGGATTGCGATTGGAGTATGCCCTTGAGGGAAGCTTGAATTATATTGCATGGAAGGACAGGATGGAGGCGGTGCTGGATGACAATGGGTTGAAGGAGTTCATAGATGCAAAAATTCCAAAGCCTACTTCTAGTGATGTTGCCGTACTTGACGCATGGCAAAAGAAGACAACAAAGTGTCGAAGGATTCTGTTGGAAGGTGTGAAGGATCACATAGTGTCCAACCTTCATGGTAAGGCTTCTCCATTCTTGATGTGGAAATATTTGACAGATTTATTTCAAAGCAAGAGCGACCAGAGGAAGTTGGCGCTCAAGGATAAACTCAGAAACATAAAAATGGAGAAAGGCGATAGTATGCCCAAGTACCTCACGAAGTTCATCCAATGCAGGGATGAGCTGGGAAGTGTGGGGGTTACTGTTGATGACGAGGAATTGGTGAGCTTGGCTCTCCTTGGGCTTTCGAAGAGTTGGCATTCCTATCAGGACTCTGTCAATGGTCGGGAGAAATTGCCAGGATGGGAGCGACTTTGGTCGGATCTTGTGCAAGAGGAGATAAGGTGAAGTACCAGGGATGGATCTTCATCAAAGAACTCTGATGAATAGAATTGCGCTTTGGCTTCCAAAGAAAATAAGGAGAAGAGAAAGAAATCTTATTAATCCGGTGCGAAAGGAAAGAATCAGGACATGTCCAAGGTGAAGTGCTTTCACTGTCACCAACATGGACTTTATGCCACTAATTGTCCACAGAAGAAGAAAAATAAGCAGGCTGCTGGAACTGCAGCTGGAGAGGCCTTAGCCTCACATTTTGAGCTATATTTTTCACTGATCGCATGCTTGGTCTCAAGTGTGACGGGTTCAGTGTGGTTTCTTGACAGTGGTGTGTCTTTTCACATGACAAGAGATCGAGATTTGTTTACTGATCTGGATGAGAAAGATCTTGGAGTGCACATCGAGATGGGCGATGATGGTAGATACAGTGCGACCGGTATCGGTACCATTTCCTTTGAGAGGGAGTCTAGTAAACCCTTCGTATTGAAGGAAGTGATGCATGTTCCGGGATTGAAGAAGAATCTTATCTCTGTGGCGATGTTAGAAGACAAGGGATATGATGTTGTCTTTAGCGAGGGAAAGGCTTTCCTACACAGTAAGGCAACTGGTGAGACCCGGAGGATAGGGGTTCGAGTTAATAACCTTTATCAATTGCAGGTAGATGGCTGCGCAGCAATGGCAGGCAAGGCAGAAGGAGTGGTGAGCCGGGATGATGGCGAGTTGTGGCACCGGAGATTGGGCCACCTTCACCATGGAGCTTTGAAGATACTGCAGCAGATTTCTACTGGGCTTCCTAAGGGCACTCTTGCGCAGTCAGATCAGTGCAAGGGGTGTACCTTAGGAAAATTTGTGAAAGCCACCTTTCACGAGAAGGATAGTCATGCCACGACGATCCTTGAGAGAATTCACACAGACGTGTGTGGACCTTTCTCAGTAGCTTCGACAGCAAAGCACAGGTATTATGTGATATTTGTTGATGATTTTTCTCGTAAGTGCTGGATCTTCTTCATGCAGAAGAAGAGCAAGACATACTCAAAGTTCTGTGAGTTCAAGGCACTGGTTGAGAAAGAATCGAGGAAGCAAGTGAAGGCTCTAAGGAGCGACAATGGTGGTGAATTCATCTCTGGCGAATTCAAGGACTTTTGCAACGCAGAAGGAATTCGAAGAGAGCTCATAGCACCTCATAACCCACAGCAGAACGGGGTTGCTGAGCGGAAGAACAGAACGATCGTGGGTGCTGCACGGGCGATGTTGCATGATTAGGGCCTTCCCATACACTTGTGGGCTGAGGCATGCAATACTGCAGTATATGTGCAGAACCGTTGTCCTCACAGGATACTTGGCATGAGTACACCCGAGGAGGCGTTTTCTGGTAAGAGGCTTGATATTTCCCATTTGAGGATTTTTGGTTCACTTGTTTACATTCATGTGACGAAGGATGCCAGGAAGAAGTTGGAGCCGACTGCAGAGGTTGGGATATTTGTGGGGTACACTGATACACCCCACAACTATCGTGTGTATTTTCCAGACAGTCGCAAGACTGTTGTGTGACATGATATCAAATTTCATGAGGAGAAAGCCATGAAGTGTTCGCTTGAGAGGGAGCCACACTTGCATGCAGATGAGGAGCTATTAGTTCCTAAGGATGAGTCTCTGGATGTGGATCAGCCACAAGAGGAGGTTCATGGAGTGGAAGAGACCACTCATGCAGCGCCAACCATCAGAGGGCGGAAGCGCACTACAAAAGCTGAGCGACTGGCTCAAGATGCAGAGAAGGTTGTAGGAGCACCTACATCACAGCACAGACAGAGACAGTCACCTGACCAGTATACTAGATACATGGCTCTTATGAGCAAGTGTATCGTGACAGAGCCATCCTCTTTCGAGGAAGCTGTGGAGGATCCCGCATGGGTAGATGCCATGGTGGAAGAGTATGATTCGATTGTCAGAAACAGTGCATGGGAGATTGTCCCGAGGCCGGAGGGGAAATCAGTGGTGGGTTCAAGATGGATCTACAAAGTGAAGCAAGCAGCTGATGGGAGTGTAGAGAAGTATAAGGCAAGATTTGTTGCCCAAGGCTTTTCACAGATTGAGGGGATCGATTATGAGGAGACCTTTGCACCTGTCGCAAGGTATTCTTCCATACGGACGATTCTTGCTCTCTCAGCGCAAATGGGGTGGCACATTCATCAGATGGATGTGAGGACTGCGTTCCTCAACGGAGTCATTGAGGAGGAGGTGTACATAGAGTAGCCCGAAGGTTTCGAGATCTTCAGCAGCGAGTCGCATGTGTGCAGGCTCAAGAGAGCGCTGTATGGGTTGAAACAAGCACCTCGTGCTTGGTACACACGGATAGACAGTTATTTCACCGGACTTGGATTCTCGAAGAGTGAGGCGGATCCTAACCTATACCAGATTGTGGTGGAGGGTAAGTTGCTGATCATTGTACTTTATGTAGATGATTTGATTTTGACAGGTGATGAATTGTTGATACACTCATGCAAGGCTAATCTTGCAAAGGAGTTTGAGATGAAGGACTTGGGCCTCCTTCATTATTTCCTGGGATTGGAAATTTGGCAGCGTAGTGGTGGACTGTTTGTTTCTCAGGGTAAGTATGCCCGGGAGATACTAGAGAAGTTCAACATGCATGGCTGCAAGCCTGTTGATACTCCTCTTCTTGGTGGATGGAGGAAGGAGGATGCTACTTCAGCGGAGGTAGTGGATGCCACTGTTTATCGACAGTTGGTGGGGTCGCTTATGTATCTGGTTAATACACAACCCGACATATGCTATGCAGTTAACCAGCTTTCACAAGCTATGGTTAAGCCTACCAAGCTCTTTTGGAAGGTGGGGAAGCATGTATTGAGATATCTCAGAGGCACATCGGGATATGGATCATGGTACAGACAGGAGGATGAGTTGAGGCGGCATGGCTTCACGGATTGGTATCATCATATCAGAGATTGTGTGCAGCGGAAGGTCATGTTACTTTCATACATTCCTATGGAGGATCAGGATGCTGATATCTTGACGAAGGCGCTCACCAGGAGCAAATTCGAATACCACAGGGGCAGGATAGGGGTTGCAGATAATCCATATCTTGTTGAGAGGGAGTGTTGAGATTGCAACAAGATTATGAGCTTAGTGGAAAGGAGTCGCCTTCACTAAGTGGGCCCGCAGGCTATTTTTGGCGCAAAGTCTATTTTTAGACTATGTCTATTTTTAGACATATGGATTATGTTCTATGAGTTGCAGGATGTTATTTGTGGATGGTTGGTCAAGTCGGAAAAAATAGATGGACTTCTATTTTTAGACATATTGGGCAGAATCTATTTTTAGATTGCCAGTCTAAAAATAGATATGTCGAATATTATTAGCTCTTAATAATATTTGGACTATAAACATTATCTTATTCTCTTGGAGCACTTCGGTTAAGTGCACAGATGTGGCACAGGAGCTGACAGAAGGAATTACGCTATTCCTAAGGGTTAAGTGGAGCTATTGCATGGATACTTCAGTTAGAACTCATGTGACAGAGTTTGGTGGAGTTGATTGAGGAAGTTAGTGGAGTTGTATTCAGTTTAACTAATCTAAACATGGTTGAGCTATTTGTATTCAGTTTAACTAATTGATACAATTAGTGAGAGTGGTGTGAATTAATTATTAATTAATTCACTAATTATAAACTCATTAATCAACTAAAGAATACATCAGTTAACTTCAGTGCATGGACAGTTTCAGTGGAGACCAGTGCAGAGATAGGTGAAAGAGTAGGTTAACTATCAGTTGTGACTATATTGTTGCATATTTGCAACAACCAGTGATTGGAGGAGCCCATGAGGATTGCGCAGTACAAGTCAGGTGGTTCAAGTTATTTAATGAGCCATCCTACAACATTGATTACGCAATAGAGGCTAGCTATCAGGTGGCAGATATTAGAGCATGTGTTTTGCTAGATCTAGCTTGATTAGTGTGTTGCAATTGGAGGTTGTGCTGAGAGCTTGTGAGGAGCTTTGTACAATGATTGTTACATGATCTCTATGAAATATAATATACAGATAGTTGGGGGTTTTCAGCTTTAAGCTTTCCTATGAAATATTGTATTCATATGTGTGATTTTTTATGGTTTTAATGTGCGCATGCAATTGATTTTATTTCCGCATGTAATGATCAATGGTAGAAGAGATTTTATATTGTGCATGAAGTTAAAATAGTATGTGATCAGGAGAATCTCGGTGAATAATATATCAGTAATTCAAATTTCTACACAGCAAGCCACTAAAAGTGCGTGTCTATCCATTTCTAGTTTTTAGCCTAGGGAATATATGCACATTCCAAACAAAGTTACAAACATCAAATCACCAAAATAATCTAAGGGATAAGAGTAATATTTCAACTTAGACTCAACTAAAAATCTAAACATAATTGTGTTTTTTTTTGTTTCTATAAAGGGGGCCACCAAGGTTTTCATCAGGATTTCTTGTTAGTATAGTTGAGCTTTGAAAAACCTAGTTGGGACTCATGTTCATACTTCGACCATTTTGGACTCATGTGTCAAACTTTCCACTAGATAACCTCAATGTGTTTTACATGCCACGATGAGATTGAATTTCAAGACAGAGTCAGAGTTTGTAACACGAGTATGATGGATCTAATTCACCTAATCAAGCTAAGTGCACATCCAAGGAAAATGTATTTATTGTGTTCTTAAATTTACTTTAGGTCATAGACATGTTTATCTAGTAAAAATGCAAGCCCTTTTTATGAAGGATGTTGACCAACCTCACAAAAATGTTATAGATATCTTGGATGATATTCAATGGGATCAAATCCTTTATTATTATCCTCTAATGATATCACAAAAAAAATTCCAATGAATTTGAATTACCAACAATCAAAATCTCTTGGAAAATAGTATCAAGAAAAAGAAAAAATTTAACCTCATCAGTCCATCTAGTATGTTGAATTTTGATAGATCTTCATACTTGATTAGGTGATCAATGTTATGATAAAAAATGGAAGTGTTCAGAATCGATTGGAAACTGAATGACAGCGAAGAGCTCGTCACCAGAAATTTGATGCAATTTGTTTCATCGAAAATCGGCTCCGTATGAGGAAGATAGAGCCTATTGTTCGTTTTCTTAAACATCTAAAAAATTGCATAAAGGACAGAATGGTGACATG
The DNA here is from genome assembly GCA_034641835.2 of Pinus albicaulis. Taxonomy (NCBI): domain Eukaryota; kingdom Viridiplantae; phylum Streptophyta; class Pinopsida; order Pinales; family Pinaceae; genus Pinus; species Pinus albicaulis. Next base: position 1,274,329,566 of record CM076584.1, read on the forward strand.
GCAGCCTAGTCAATCTATATATATATATATATATATATATATATATATATATATTTTCTTTTCTTTTCTTTTTCTTTTTTTCTTTTTTTTTGGGAATATTCCTCCATTTTGCCCAATGACACTATGCCAAGTGTTAATCTGTGGTTGGTTGTTGTGTGGTTGATTTTTTACAATTTCATTGGATGTGAGAGGAACCAATGGCATGAGGACACATGGCTAGCCCAGAGGCTGCCACTGCCCCCTTCTAAGGTCCAAATTTCAACTATGATCAAAGTCTAAATTTCCTATTTCAATGGTCGAATGACATATTTTTATTATATGGTCAGAGGGCTATATATACAATGGTCGAATGAAATGTTTTTCTTATATTTTCAAAGGGCTATATATATACAATGGTCGAATTATATATGTCACGAGGAAAAATTTTATACATAGGTGGAAGGGAGGAGGTCGGGGTCGACCCCACGACCTCCCCTGCACCAACATAACACAACACCACTAGACCACGATGAAGGTTCTTAACCATAGTGGGTCGCGACATATACTTATTGCCATAATATTGAACCGAAGAGGGTAAGGAGGGGGTCAGCCCCCTCACCACGGAACCACATGCTATGACCAGGAGCAGCGCTTATACAAATGATGAGATTAAATTTTTAATGTGGGTTTTAATTAACCATAAACCAAATTTAAAATGCATGTTAATACGGATTATGTTAAAACACGCGTTTAGCGCTAATAATATTTTAACAATTAATTAAACCGCACTTAACCTTAATTATTCCCAGTGAATTCAGTGGAGAAGTTAGCGGAGTCTTCCATTTTCTTCGGGACTCCAAAATTAGCAGCCCTAACTCGAGTTTCTTCAATTTTAGTGTAGTTTCCTAGGCCAAAAATTGATTGTGCCATAAATTTTGCAAAATTTGACCAAATTGGGCTCAAGAAGAGTCTATCCTAGATGATTTGGATATTATGAACACATTGAAGCATATTTCAGGAGAAGTAGAGAATTTTAAATAGCATTTTTTTTCCATTTTGAGCTAATACAGAGGCCCAAGCCATGGAAGCTGAACCAAGGAGATGTAGCCCAAGAGGGGTGAACTCCTTCATCAATATACTGTGTTAATGGATCATTTTGATGGTTTTTTGTACATTTTATTGTTTTTGTTCATCATTATGTTTTAATGCTTTTATGCTCGTGAATTTAACATAAAAATTGATACATTTACCTGTTTAACACTCACAAACACCTCAAGAAACCTATGCACATGAAGCAAAAGATCAAGAAATTGTTTATAATTTTGAAGATGAAATTAGCACAACAAAACTAACATTTAGATTCATATCAAGGTGGTACCATAGCAAAAGTTGTAAAGGTTATTTTCTTGATTTTCTTGAGTTTTGTGCAAGTATGGTTTTAATGGTTGCAAATTTATGGTGCTTACAAGGTTGAAGTTGCATAGAGGATAAGGGAAACTATTGGTTGCTAGTCCTGAGGTTAGGACTAGAAGAGAGAAATCCACAAGGCCGCCATCTCCACCAAAAGTTTCACTCACAGCTACACTTGAAGCACTTCAAGTTTTATCTCTAACTGAGATTTAGGAGGTACAAGTTGCACCAGAAGTTGAGCTTGAATCCATAGCCATCATGTCAGGTGTAGGAGAGACTGAAGGTCTTCCAAAAGAGGAAACATACAATAAGGCTTTCTATGAACTAACTAAAATGGTTAGGATCCTCTTTGAAGAGAGGAGCACTAGGATGGTTGAATGGAATTCTAAGTCCCCACATGGAGAGGGAACCTCAGAAGACAAAAAAGATGAAGAGAAGGATTTGAAGGGAAGTGGAGGAAATCCTCCTCCATCTCCATCATCTTCATCATGACCATCACCATCATATTCCACTTCCACAACAAAAACCACCCATACTCACCCAAAAACCTCAAAAGGAAAAACTCCCTTACTCAAACTTGATTTCAAATTTGAGCTTCCAATGTTTAATGAAGAGGTAAATGCAGAGAAGTTGGATAATTGGATTCGTCAATTGGATTTTTATTTCAAAATTCAAAACCTTCAAGAAGATGACATAAAGATTCAATTGGCGTCATTGAGGATGGAGGGATCATCACTTGTATGGTGGGAAGAAAGGACTCAAGAAGAGATTAAAAACCATGATAATATCTCAATGTCTTGGTCCAGTTTTATTACTTCCATTAAAAGAAAATTTTATCCTATAGCTTACATGCAAATATCCATTATGGACTAGCATAATTTTAGACAATTGAAAGGGAAAAGTGTGCAAGATTATACTCATGAATTTAGGATAAGAGCTCTTATTTTGGGTATTAATTTTTATTCTCAAGAAACTTTGTTAAAGTATGTTGGGGGTTTGCACAGTTACCTTAGGCACACTATTCTCATTCAATCCTGCAAACTTAGATGAGGTTTTCATTCAAGCCAGACATTTAGAAGCAAGAGGGAAACTGAGTGTAGATGAGAAAAGTGATAGTTTCTTTTAGTATGAGGGTAAAGGAAATGGAAATTTTAATGGAAGAGGAAAGAGAAATAGCTCTTTCAAAAGAGAGAAAGAGAAACTCACATGTAAACATTATTCTAAGAATGTCCATGATGAAGACCATCATTGGAAACTTCATCCAGAGTTGAAGCCAAAAAAACTGAAAGCCAAAGAGAAGGGAAAAATTGGTGCAATCATTGAACATGAATTAGCTTCAGATTTAGGAGATGAAACCAAGATTACAGAAATGGTTTTGAAAGGTAAGAACATAGCAAGCACTAATTCTTCAATTTGTTCCAATGTAACTCAAGATGAAGATACAAGAATTGAACTCTTCCATATTAGAGTCGTTTCTAAACATACCAAGATAGACACACTATTTGATAGTGGTTCTCAAGCTAATTTGATTTCCGAAGACTTAGTTAAGAAGGTAGACCTTGAAATTGTTATACATACAAGACCTTATCCTTTAGGGTGGATAAACAAGAATTAAAATTTGCAGGTAACAAGGAAGTGCATACTAAGGTTTGCAATCAATTCAAACTTTCTTGATGAAGTTGAACTTGATGTAGTGCCGCTTGAGATTTCAAGTATTGTTTTGGGAATTCCTTATCTTTATGATAGGAAAGAAGTATTTCATCACCATGAGAATAAGTGTCACTTGTTTAAATATGGAATTGAGTACATAGTTAGAGCGCATAAGAATAAGACAAGTTTGTCTCTTATACATGCAGGAGAAATGAAGAGAATAGTGAATGCAAGTCAAAATTTGACTTTGTTAATGTTCAAACATAGAGATGTTTGAATGAAGACTTTCAAAAAGATGCATCGAATGAAAAAGTCGATTTCGTTAAATTTTTTTATGCTTGTAATGAGATGTTTCAGGAATTTAACAGGTTTCCTTTGAAAGGAAGTAAACAATATGTGAAAGATTTGCAGCAGTCAACATCAGTATTGAGCAGTGTTGGAAACAAGATGTCGGTGCAAAAGAGAGAAAAATTCAAAGAGAAAGTGCCAAAGAAATTTTACAAAGAAAGCATAGGTTCCACAAGTGCTTGTTTTTGGTTTCCAAGGGGTACATGGCAATGGCGAAAATAATTGGTCAAAATTCGACACAAGTACAAATCAATATTAGTTAACAATCGCCATGATGACAATGTTCGAGGTGAGACAATTTTCAAGTTTCATTTGATTAATGACTGAGGTGGGAACATGTTTGTTTCTGAAAGAACAACTTGCTTCTCTGAAAATTTGGGGAAATTTCAACATGACGGTGTCTTCTACAACAAGAGAGGATCTCAAGAGTTAAGGAAAATGCTTATTTTTTCTGAAAAGCTCAAGTTGATGAAAATGGGAAAATTTCAGTGGATTGAGACTCGAAGGGTGAGGGAACTGTACCCTCATCCACATGTTCAGTAATCAAAGATATTTTGGGGTCCAAAAGGCTTCTAGTTGGGAGGAATGATCACGTGATCAATGTTAAGCTCAAAAATGGAAGTGTTCAGAATCGATTGGAAACTGAAAGATAGCGAACAACTCGTCGCTAGGAATCCATCGTAATTCGTTTCATCGAACACTGACTTCATATGAGGAAGAAAGAGCCTGTTGTTCGTTTTCCTAAACATCTAAAAAATTGTAAAAAGGACAGAATGGTGACATGGCAGCCTAGTCAGAAATATATATATATATATATATATATATATATATATATATATATATATAGATATATATATATATTATGGGAATATTCCTCCATTTCATCTAATGATACTATACGAAGTATCAATCTGTGGTTGGTTGTTGTGTTGTTAATTTGTTTCAGTTTCATTGGATGTGGGAGGAACCAATGGCACGAGGGCACGTGGCTAGCCCGGAGGCCACCACGTGCCCCCTTACAAGGTCCAAATTTCATCTATGGTCAATGCCTGGATTTCCTCGAATGACATATTTTTATTATATGGTCGGAGGGCTATATATACAATGGTCGAATGACATATTTTTATTATATGGTAGGAGGGCTATATATACATACAATGGTCTAATTATATGTCATGGGGAAAAAATTTATACATAGGCAGAAGGGCAGAGGTCGGGATCGACCCTCCGACCTCCCCTGCACCAACACAACACAACACCACTAGACCACTACAAAGGTTCTTAACAATAGTGGGTCGCAGCATATTTTTATTGCCATACTATTGAACAGGCGGGGGTAAGGAGAGGGTCAGCCCCCTCACTAAGGAACCACATGCTATGACCAGGAGCAGCGCTTATAAAAATGACGGGATTAATGTTTTAATGTGGGTTTTAATTAACCATAAACCAAATTTAAAATGTGTGTTAATATGGATTATGTTAAAACACAGTGTTAATAATGTTTTAAAATTTAATTAAACTGCACTTAACCTTAATTAATCCTATTTAATTTGGTCGAGAAGTTAGTGGAGTCCACCATTTTCAGCAGGACTCCAAAATTAGCAGCCCTAACTGGAGTTTCTCTAGATTTAGTGGAGTTTCCTAGGCCAAAAATTGATTATGCCATAAATTTGGAAAAATTCAACCAAATTGGGCTCAAGAAGAGTCTATCCTGGATGATTTGGATATTCTGAACACATTGAAGCAGGTTTCGGGAGCAGTAGAGGATTGTAAACAACACTTTTTTTCCATTTTGAGCTAATACAGAGGCCCAAACCATGGAAGCTGGACCAAGGAGATGTAGCCCTGGAGGGGTGAACTCCATCAAAAAATTGTGTTAATGGATCATTTTGATGGTTTGTTGTACATTTTTTTTTCTTCAGCATTATGTTTTAATGTTTTTTGTGCTCATGAATTTAACATAAAACTTGAAACATTTACATGTATAACACTCGCAAACACCTCAAGAAACCTATGCACATGAAACAAAAGATCAACAAATTGTTTATAATTCTCAAGATGAAATTAGCACAACAAAACTAACATTTAGATTCAGATCAATACTTCTGATTGTCAATGGCCTATTTCTTAAACATAATTATTTTTTAATGTTGATATATTTGTTTGATAATCTATTTCATTCCATAAGTTAATGGCCTACATTCTACAATTTGGCTTAAAGGTTTGTATGTTTATTTGTAATTGCCTTAATCTAAATGTTTGATGCTCTAATGAATAATCATTGACATACTATGGATATCATTCATATATTCATTGATATGTACAAATATGCATGTTTTTATATGTTTTGCAACAAATTTGGTGACCTACATGTTTTTTTTTTGTATAAAAATGCAATGTGTGTGTGTGTGTGTATTAATGTACTATGGATGCCATTTCTATCTTCATTCATGTAAAAATATGCATGGTTTCATATGTTCTTCAACTAATTTGGAAATTTTCATGTATATGTATATATATGCAAACACAAAGAATACTCTTGGGATGCTCAACTCCTTGGGTTTTTTTGAAAATGACTCTCTCAAAACTCCCAATCCGCTCTATGTTCTAGACACCTTACACCAACCCCTTATTTTATTCCTTTAAAAATGGAATATAAGTTTGTTCTAAGTTTTTCATTCTTGTAAGGGCACCCTTTTCACCTGTTTGGATTTGACCATTTTGTTTGCAACCTTTGTCTTTTTTCCCTCCTATATTTGTTATTTTGTCTAGTATTTATACTTCTTGTGTGATCTTTCATTCTTCGTGGTCGGTGGGGAGGGGTTCCTTTTCATTTCAAATTTGCTTCTCCTTTAAGTGTTTTGTACATTCTATTAGGGGGTTACAAGAGAGAGAAAGAAAAACAAGAAGGAAAAGGTGATTTTCAAATTGTAGTTTGCGTCAAACTCTACATAATATACCTTTCAATTATGTGTGGGAATCTGGATCATATAGAAACCACTTTATGATACCTATGGTTGTGACGAAAACTTAACTAAATTGAGAGAGGGGAGAATCAATTTAGTTAATTCATGGACATTAAATTTATTTTCTTTTAACTAATTAATTGAATTATTAAATGAGAAACATACATTATATGAACAACATATTTAAAATATACACAACATGTAGCCATGTAAACCACAACATAAAATCAGCACGCAAAAGCATTACATATGGACACCAGATATAAGTGGAAACCCATAAAGGGAGAAAACCAAAACTTTGTTATTGTTTTGATGCAAATAAAAGCCCCTACTCCATTATTACATCTAATTTTCTATATGCTCCAACCCATAGGAGGCTTCTACCTCAATTTTTCAGCAAGCTACAACAAGCGAGGAATCTCCAACTCCATAGTTTTTTTATAGGACATAACCCACAGGAGGCTCCCTCAAAAAAATCCAACCTATTATTTATCAAGTTACCACTTGAAAGGAGACTACAATCCCCTCATACATAAAGGAAATAAAGTGCTAGTTACCTAGTCTATAAATTTTGCATCCATATCTATCTATGGTCCTTCTTCTTAACAAATTTTCTTCACTTTTGCTTTATATGTGCCATATAATAACAACTCAAATCATCTCTTGCATTCTCAAACCTCTATCCAGTTCTTCCTTCCAACCTCAACATTATTTATAAACACAATTTCATGGTTGTTAGTATTCCAAACATGAATATGAAATGACAAGTCTTGGCTCTTTGCATTCCACCAATTCGTTTCACACCTTTTCATATTTTGAATATTAAAAACAAAAATAAATGATCCATCCAATAGTATTTTCAACCGCCTATAATGATTAAATACACCAACATATTTCCAATATCATGTAACATTATAGAATAAAATAAGGCTATATAACTAAGCATGCATTACACATGATCAACAACAACATTTTCCATTAATGCATCACAACTTCATCATGCCACTTCTTCAAGTAAGTCAACTCAGCCATCATATACACACGATTTATTTCTGCACCATAACCAGATCAATACCATAGAAATATATGCAAGCACATACCTCTAACCCAAGCAACATATTCAACAACCCTTTGTCAACATCATATTCTTGTTACTTGAAATAACATATACTCACCAATCAGAAATATAAACTTAGCATCACAATACCTCTATCAAACAAGCATATTATTGTTACCAACATATTTCCATGTCTTAGCATCATGTCTTATACCTTTGCCTTACATCACAACAATCTCTGTGACATTTTATATTACACATGTTTTCCTTTACCATAGCCTTGCATCATGTCTTTTCCTTGCCTTTTCCTTACATCACAACAATCTTTGCAACATTATGTCATCAACAATCAATAGGTATATGTAAACAAAAACATAAGCATCAAGTCTGCATCCATCAATAACAACAACAAGCATACCCAAGCCATCAAACAACACATACAATGCCATATCTCTGGTTGTTCCTTTGCCTTTGATAACAATGTTCTTGTTGCTCCTTTATCTTTGATAACAATGTTCTTGTTGTTCCTTTTCCTTTGACAACAATGTCCTACATTCGCATTACTTTGCCTTGCATCTCTGCAACACCTTTTTCACCTTCTTGTTGCTACTCCTTTGTCGTCAATGACAACAATTCCAATAGGTTTCTTGATTATATGGGCATGCAAGTAATAACTGTGTTGAACATTTTAAGTCATGAAATGTAATACAATATGTAATGTTCACAACATGTTTTCATGAAGTTATTATTTATATTATGTTGAAGCATATATTGGCAATTATTGTACTTTAGTAGGACATGGAGTCTTGAAGCTACATTATGCATGTTTACCTATTCAAGAATTATTGAAATGGTTACCTTTTTTACTAATTAATTAGTATGCATTTTATGAATCTATCATATTTCAAAGTACATTATTTGAGCAAATGCTCAAATATAGGAATGCAAGAAAATACAATGTCTTAATTTACCTATATCATTTTAGAACTATCTATTGAATATGTTCAAGAGTCCCTTTAAGCTAGATCTAAAATATAGAGATAAGGGAATGGTCATGTTGATATTTATAATATCTTGATGTTTTCCTTTTATTTTATTACAAAGCAAGTTTTCCAGATGGCCTAAAGGAGCATGCATTATTTGTGGTCTTGGCTCCACTTTTCCATCATTAGCGACATAATTTCCCAACAAACAAGTTCATCTTGTTCTATCTGGACTCAAGGAGGTGAGTCATGTGAAACATATATAGTTTGGCACTTTTGAATATTAGTCACATTCACTTACATGTTTCTTTTGCTGCTAAATTTTTTATTTTTACTTTTGACTTCCTTCTCAAGGTGCATGCATATGATTTAGTGAGTTTTAACATAGTTACCGATCAAACGATAAAATTACCGATTACTCGTTTTTTTGAGGTAGCAAAAAAATCACCTGATTTTGAAAAGTGGTTATTTAGAATACACATTTTTTTGGATCATATTTTTTATACTTTAAATTTTGTACGTAACATTTTTTTTAAATGTTAGTGATTTTGAAAAGTGTTGATGCAGCATCAACCCATTTTTTTAGAGGGCTTATTTTTTATACTTTAATTTTTTTATGTAAGTATGAACGTTTGTTTTAAAACATTAGCGATTTTCATGTTGATTTTGAAAAGTGTTGATGTAACATAAAACATTTTCGTTTAGAGGGTTTATTTTTTACACTTTCAATTTTCTAATGTATTAAGTGTGGATAATTTTTTTTAAATGTTAGTGATTTTCATGTTCGTAATAAAACATCAAAAATAAATAAATAAATATAAAAAATAAATAAATATACATGAAAAATAAAAAATCATATATATAAAGATAAAAATAAAAAACTCATAAATGTTAAAAATAAATAAATAAATAAATAAAATAAAATAACTTGTAAAAATAAAAAATAAATAAAAATTTAAAAAATAAATAAATGGGGAAAGAATTTTAAAAAATACATAATTTAAGGAAAAAAAAGTAAAAAATAACCCAAAAAAACACATTAAAAAAAAAACAACATTTTTTTCAAGTTATAAATAAATAAAAATTCATAATTAAAAAAAAAAATATTAAAATAATTAAAATTTTAAAATTTAAAATAATAATAATAATAAATTAAAATAATCAAAATTCAAAAAAATTAAATTTAAAAATAAAAAGAATTTAAAAATTTAAGAAAATAAATATATATATATATATATATTTTAAACAAAAAATCAAAAAACATTTACTTAGGGTGGGCCTAGGCCGATTCTCGAAATTGATCTTGCTGGCCATGATCGCCACTCGGCTGCCCTAGGTAGTTAGTTGAACTTGTGGAATCGACCTAGGTCACCCTCACCCAGGCCCTAGGCCCTGCGGTCAAGGAAGCCATGGCCGAGGGTGGTGAGGTCGATTATGGGAATCAACCTAGGCCCCCCCCTTAGGCAAGAAATTGTTTATTTTTTTAATTTATTTTTTTTCAATATTTTTTTTTTTATTATTTTATTTATTTTTATTTAAATTTTTTATATCAAAATAAAATTCTTTTGATAATAATCACATGCAAATGAACTTCGTTGACGTGTTTCAAACCAATCTAGTCTTGATGATGAACCACACTGGTTGGTTCGAAACGCGTCAACGAAGTTCATTTGCATGTGATTATTACCGAAATAATTCTATTTTGATACTCAATGGATCACAGAAGCCACATTTCTAAAAGTATTAATTTTTTTATTTTAATTATTTGAAATTATTATTATTATTTTTTACTCTTTTTTTATTTTATTTTTTTCATTTTTTAAAGTTTTAATTATTTAAAAAAAATGATTTTACTTATTCATTTTTTTTTTTTTATTAATTTTTTTTTTTTTTTTAATTTAAATTATATGTTTTTTTTTTAATTCTTTTGCAATTTTTTAATTTATTTTTTTGATATTTTTGATATTTTTTATTAGTTTTTTTTTTTAATTTTTATAAGTTCTATATTTTTTATAAGTGTTTGTTTGTTTGGTTTTTTTTTTTTTTTAATCACCAATATTAAAAAAATATATATCCAGAACTTAATACATTAGAAAATTTAAAGTGTAAAAAATAAAAAGAGTTGATGTTGCATCAGCACTTTTCAAAATCAGCGTGAAAATCACTAACATTTTTAAACAAATTGTTTTTTTATGTTTTTTTTTTTGTTAATTTTTTTTTCTTAAATTATATGTTTTTTTTTTTTTTTGACAAGTTAATTTTGGGTTTTTTTGCCATGTTTAAAAAAAATTATGTTTTATTACTTACTATTTTTTTTTTTTAATTTGTGTGTTTTTTGTTCGATTTTTGAATTTTTGTTTTCTTTTGTATCTTTCACTTTTATTTTATTTTGCTAGTGTCTGTATCAAAGCTCGACTAGCAACCCACTCCCATTATGTGCAATTTGATAGTTGATTTTAAAATTTTCGTAATAATGAATCGATTTTGCCCCCTCAATGTGTCAATTTAATGGTTGGTCTTTAAGTTTTCAATACAATGGGTCGAGTTCACCTACACTGCGTGTCAATTTAAAGGTTGATTTTTTAATTTTTGTTGCAATGTATCAAGTTGTCTTAGGCTAAGATTTTAAAATCACTATACATTTAGCATATAAAAAATAAATTACTCTTGATATAATAACTCGTTCATTGAGGTGTTCATTTTTAAAGTTTTTTTAGTCATACCTTTTTTCCGTAATGTTATGCTTGAAATATTTTGAAAACTTAAAGTTTTTTTTGTAGTCATAATCTTTGGTTTTAATTCCATAGTTGAAAAATTGTTAGGATTTTAATGTTTTTCTAAGTCATGATATTTTATCTTTAATGCTATTATTGAAAACAGTTATAAGTATTTTTTCTTTAGCACCATGACTGAAAATTGTTGGAATTTTAATTTTTTTCAAAGACGTGATATTTTATATTTAATGTCATGCCTAAAAATCATTGAAATTTTAAGGATTTTCAAAGATGTGATATTTTATCTTTAATGTCATGTTTGAAAATCATTGGAACTTTCAAGTTTTTCGAAGTCATGATATTTTATCTTTAACGTTATTATTAAAAAATGTTGAAAATTTACCCCGAAAGAAAAAAAACGTTATTCCAACATCAACACTTTTCGTTTTCACTGTGTCTTTTGCACCAAAAAAACTGTTTTTTACTGTAATTTAAAAAAAAAATTAAAAAATGAAAATTTAGCCAAAAAAAAGGTGTTATTCCAACGTTAACACTTTTCGTTTTCAAAGTTTCTTTTGCACACAAAAAAATGGTTTTTACTGCAATTTTTTTAAAATGTTGAAAATTTGCCTCGAAAAAAAAAAATTTAAAAATAAATAAATAAATAAAAATTTGTTATTCCAGCAGTAACACTTTTCGTTTTCAGCATGTTTTTTTCTAGTTTTTGGGGTGTTTTTTGGCTAGAGTTCTTGTTTTGAGATAATAGTTCTCATTTGATCGGTAACTTTGGTTTTTGTATATGGTGGTCTAGTGATGGAAATGGAAATGTTTATTTTTCTTCTTCTTGATCTTGTCGTAGGCTCTAGTTCAAGCTAATGGATTTTCGAACACTCATAAGAAACAAAAATTTGAAATGGAAAGCCTTGTTGTAGATCAGGGTTTAATACACATTGTTTGAATTTCTTAAATTGTTATTTTAACATGTTGTTATAGGTCAGTTTGGGCACCATTCCCAATGACCTAGTTAACTGGGCATCATCTCCAGGACCAATGATCAAGGGTCTATCAATCCCTATAATTTCAGTTGCGACATGCCCTAAGACAAGAAACAAGACAAATCAAGCAATACTTTCATCAAGCAAAGGTTTCCATGGTTTGAAGTTTATTATTTAGCATATGAGAGCTCACCAACGCAGGCTCTAAGGGGCCTAAGTGCATTGCATATGCAGGTAGCCCCATGCAAGGCTGCTCTACAAAGCACTTCCCAACATTCACAGGTACGTTGGTCACATTGGGAGCGAAATTCTCATTGTCCTGGAATCTCCACTTGGTCAGTGCCTTCTAGAAGAGTTCACATGTGTCAAGCTTCGGATCTAAGTGTCCATTTGACATCTACATGATTGGAAACATGTCTTTCCTATTTTTGGAAAGTTATTGATTGCAAAACAACCTACAGTTCATCTATAAATTGAACACAGATCTAAGTGTTTGAGAAGGGAGAATTTGAGTAGAGAAATGTTGGAGAATTTTCAATTCAGAGCTTGATTTGTGAAGATATTGCTAGAGAGATTTATACTATGATGAGTCTTTGGATCATTTTTGGAAGGGTCACTTAAAATCAGTCATTTGGTTGTAACCTCTCCTTCTATCATCAATAAAGAGTACTACTTGTTTTTCCCTATATGCATCTGTATTGGCTTTGATTTTCCATGTTGCAAGATCTTAGTTGATGTATATGGTTTATGCTTTACTAATTTATCTAACTAACTTGAATAGATATCTATACTATTGCATATTATGATGTTTCAGTGTTCTTTCTTGCAGGAAGCATTCAGCTCACAAACCGCTTGAATTTGAAGCTGCAGTGGAAGCAACAGAAGGAGCCATTTGGAAGCGACTGAACAAGTAAGTCTCCAATCCTCTCTGTGTATCTGTTCTGAGTTAGGAGAAATAGTCGTATAGTCTTTCACCTGTTATTCTAGACTAGCACCTGTCTAGTGAAGCGTATTTTATCCGTAGATTACAATTATGTCGCCAACAAACTAGCGACTCCGCTGGGGATATTTTCTCTTATATTTAGGTGTTAGAGCCTTTTATTTGCTTTGTTTATCCACCTAGTAGTTCTTTCACATAAATATTTAACTTTTTAAGATCCTAATTTACAAATATAGTGAGTTAAACAGTAGTTTTTTCTTTTTCTACTGCGCCCAACGCACCCTTAGACTGGACACAGTGCTTTACAGAGCACTGTCTCCCTTCCAAGCCTACATTGCAGAGCACTGTCTCCCCTTGGAGACTACGTTGACTCCTGAAACTGACCAAATTCCCTTGAATTTAACTTTGCAACTTTCTTCAGTTTTGTTTGCTGCTGTGTTCTGAAAATTTTGATGCTTAATTGACCAGTGACTCTATATACTTCTTCCTCCTTTGGCTGAAAATTTGTTCAATGTTTTTTTAGAAAAAAATTTATTTATCATTGACAAGTTGATTTCAAAGTATTTTTTATGGTCGCATTAAGAATAATTTGCTTTCGAAATAGGAAATTTTCATAAAATCTTCATTTCCTTGATAGGAGAAATTGTTGTTGAAATCCTCGTTTTTTCCTTCAAAAGAGAAATTGTTGCTTGTATTCTTCATTTCTCGAAAGTAAAAAGCATTTGAGTTATTGATCTAGTGCACCTAGTTTCTTTTCTGCATTCATAACATTAAGGAAACTGAAAAGAAAAACTTGCATTTGCATGTAGGATTATGTGTGTTTTGCAAAAGGAACATTTGGAAATCTGCATTTAGTTTGTGATTCATTGATTTTGTTTTTTGTTCATTGATTTGTTTTCTCACGAACTATTTTCTCTCTTCCCTTAGTAGCTAGGTTCTTCATTGAAAAGGCTGAAAGTGAAAGTTTGTTTATCATTCTTAGCTGCATTTTAGGAATTTCATATACATCATCGCGGTGAACCTTTGAAAGGCAAATTTTTAAGCAAGATCAACATAAAATAAATCTCAATTTACTTAACAACGCATTGGAACATTAACGATAACATTTAGAAGGTCTAGGCTAGAGATGTGTTCCGGCGTCGTGAAACATAGCAGTTGTCGTTAACTTGTCTGCGATACATTCCGAGTGTGATACCTCACTCCACGTATGTAAGTATATCGTAGCTCGTCCACGTACTCTCGGGTATATCGGGCGGTGTTACAGTATGATAAGTATAAAGGGGTGATCTCACTGTGCGGTTTCGCATCAGACAGGGCTAATACAGACTTGGGCCTCCACGTACCTTCAGGTATATTTGGGAGGACAAATTTTAGGTGATATCCATCCATAGTAAACTGAGTCGGCCGCCTTGAAATTGTGATACACCGAACACAGCATTCAGGGATATTACCTCCCCGTACTTCTTGGTTCGCCAGGAGGTATTTTGTAGTTCACAGTTTCTTGGTAAACCCTTTTTCCTAGTATTACCCTCTCTTTTTTTATTTTTTTTTGGTTAAAATAAATCAGTCATCATGGAAGAACAAAATCCTTTCCCCGTCGTTCACATAGACATCGCTCTACCGAAACCAGTACCATCAGTACCTCTAGTGAAGCATCCTCTTCTCATATACCAGAGTTGGCACAAGTTGTTTCTACAAATCTTGGTTTGTCTACTATTGTCGATACAGAATCCTCACAGCTACCCGTGGTCACGATCCATCCAATTTGTGAGACCATACCTCCCGAACCCGACGTTGTTCAACTGGAAGTTGATCCAGATCCCATTGTGCTCTAGGGGGTAGCTGATATTGGTCAAACTGGACATCATCCCTAGGACCAATGAAATAGGGTCTATCATCCCCTTATATTTTTGTTGCTATATTCCCTAAGTGGAGAAAATCTTGATCCCGAAGTCGAACAACCAGAAGTTGTTCCTGTATTGGTCACTCCAAAATCTATTGTAGCCGTTGAGTCTCCCATATCACGCAATCAACCACCTGAAATATACTTCGTGCCAGATGGCAAAGTTCTTCCACTTGGTTTAATTTTGATTGAAGAAATATCACAAGACGAGATTCCTTTAACTCCAACTCATTTTTGGTAGGAGCTTTACCTGTATGAGTCTTTTCCTCAATCACCTTCCTCTGCTTTTGTTGATCATGTTTCACTTTAAGTTCCCGTAGATTTTATAGGGTATAAATTGGGTCATTTGACCATGGCTAAGATAACATCCCAAACTGAACAATCTATTTCAGCTGTGACAACATCTGTTGTTGCTTCTTTTTCGATGTTCTTTCCATTGACTTCACCCATGTCATCATATAGAATCCTATCTGGTTCCTCTCCTTGGTGGCTGGTGATACCACATATGCTATCCTCAGACATTCCTAAATTCAATGAAAACCCTGGAGAAGACCCATCAATGCATCTTATAACTTATCATTTGTGGTATTCATCAAACTCCTGAAATGATGAATCTGTTAGACTACATCTTTTCCAACACACACTCACTAGTCCAACTGCACAATGAGGATGGTTCTTTTTTCCTATGTCAACCTCGTTAAAAAATGAAACTGGTGTTGAGGATAGTTATTTTCCTATGTCAACCTCCATAAATGAAACAGGTTCCCATGAGGATGGTTCTTTTTATGTGTTAACCTCGTTAAAAAATGAAACAGAGTTACGAGGATAGTTGTTTTTTCTTGTGTCAACCTCGTTAAAAAATGAAACAAGTGCCTTTGAAGAAAGTTCTTTTACTGTGTCAACCTCGTTAAAAAATGAAACAGGTCATGAGCATAGTTCTTTTCCTATTTCAAGCTCGTTAAAAAATGAAACAAATCCTCTCCTAATTACGATGAGTCTTCCATCTGATCTCGTAAATGAACCTTCATTCCATCTAGATATTAGTAACCAGTAATCTACTTAGATGAATGAAATGAAGCTTGGGGGGCACCTACTCTTGCAGGGGGAATTCGACATGTGCTCTTGCAGGGGGCATTCAAAACATTCTTACCAATTGCATGCAATCAACGACTGAAGTTCAAGGGAAAAATCAGGTTCAAAGCTCCAAAATGAAAATGGTAACTATGGAATGGTAAAAATGAATAGTGAAACTACTTTATATAGTCATTTAATTGCTTGCAAGTTAAATTTATTGCTATGACTATGGTTTTATTATGTTTTTATCATGAAAAAAATATTTTTAATCCATTTAATATTGTTCTAAACAGGAAATACAACTGACGAACAGATTAGTTGTGCAGATTTATTTCAAAGAATGACTTGACCACAAAGCATACTTTTTCTCCTTATTTTTCAAGCTTTGTTAAAAACGAAAAAGGATTTGAAGTGCACTTTTATCTCTTTTTCGAGCTTCGATAACAGCGAAAAAGGAACCCCTGGAGTCTTCTTTCAGCTCTTTTTAGATTCCGATAATGTGAAAAGATTATCGAGCACTTGTCATTTCGGGCTCATTAAAGTAAATGAATTGATATCTACTCAGTATAAGTTTAACCCTTTTCCGGACTGAGATGGATTATTTACGAAAAAGGAATACCTTGGTTAAACATTACCAAAGAGGTTCTTTCAGATATTATTTTACACTTTTTCGGATCTAAGAGACAAATTTACGAAAAAGTACTTTTGGAGTTCTCTTTCGTCCTCTTTTTCAGACTCTCTAAATATGAAAAAGGATCAGGCTATCACTGTCGTTAAGCTCGTTAAAACATAAAATAGCGACAGGCTTGTCGATCATGGCAAGAATCGAGTTTAATTCATCACTAGACTCGTTAAATTATTAAATAGTGATACTTTATTCGCCCAAAGGATTGAATTATAGATCAAGCAAATCTTATCCTCCTCAAGCTTGTTAAAAAATAAAGAGGTATTGGTCGACAAATGACCAGGGAAAATTTGGGAAAAGTAAGTAAAGTTTCTTTTTGGTAGCAAGTCGCTCTTGAACATGACACTTCTTTCACTCCATGTCTGTGACTGTTTGGGTTGGGTAATCATCTTGATGGTTCATTCACACCTATGGTTCATCATACCTTCACTTCGGTTTTGGGTCAATGCTGCCAACTCATCACAGTGTCGCTGATATGTTCAAGAGAAGTCATCCAGTCATTAAAAACTTATGCATATGCAATACTCATAAACCTTCATTTTCCTGACTATCATCCCTGAAAATTGCTATATCAAGTCATACCCTTGTCTTCGAAATCAATAACTCCTGTTTTGCAATAAGGTGACTTCCTGTTGACAAAAAATAAATATCCAGGAATTTCACTTAGAAACGTCAGATTCCAGTACCATGAGGCTTGTTACATCATTGACAAGATCCTCGCTTTCAGACCTTTGACCGAAATATTTTTTTTGGCGTTCGACATCAAATCATCTATTCACACCTTACGAAATGTACTGCAGTACCTTGAGGGCCATTGAAATTAATGATGGTTCTCTCACGTTTGTTAAGAACTCACATCATTGGCTGGTAATCAAACGATGTATTTCCATGTTCGACGACAAATCATATATTTGCATGGCTAGACTTGTACCTGAATGATCGAGTGAACGAGATAAGAAGACCCCGAATCTAGTTTCATCCATCCAGGCTGCGATTTTAGGATTTTTGTACACATCATCTATACGGTGACTTTACATATAGATTGTCATCCAAACATGGGCCTATATCTGTAGGCATGTCTGCATCTGGGCAACATTCCAATGTAGACGACTTTCTGAATTATGTACATGTTATTATATTGTTTTATGTGCTAAACATGGGAATGCCTACCCTCAGCAATTATGATCAATAGAGGATATATCATGATGAAATGTATTGAAAGATTGATGCAGGTGACCACTCCGCTTCGTTTCCAGGCTCATCACAGTGTAAAGCATCTCAATCAAATGTTCTTATTATTTGGATCTCATGCTTTAGGGGGAAATTGTTATAGGTCAATTTGGGCACCATTCCCAATGACCTGGTTAACTAGGCATCATCTCCAAGACCAATGATCAAGGGTCTATTATTCCCTATCATTTCAGTTGCTACATGCCCTAAGACAAGAAACAAGACAAATCAAGCAAGACTTTCATCAAGAAAAGGTTTCCATGGTTTGAAGCTTATTATTTAGCATATGAGAGCTCACCAATGTAGGCTCTAAGGGGCCTACGTGCGTTGCATATGCAGGTAGCCTCATGCAAGTTTTCTCTACAAAGCATGTCCCGACATTCACAGGTGCATTGGTCGCATTGGGAGCGAAATTATCATTGTTCCGGAATCTCCACTCGGCCAATTCCTTCTAGAAGAGTTCACATGTGTCAAGCTTCGAATCCAAGTGTCCATTTGACATATACATGATTGGAAACATGTCTTGCCTATTTTTGGAAAGCTATTGATTTCAAAACAACCTACAGTTCATCTATAAATTGAACACAGATCTAAGTGTTTGAGAAGGAAGAATTTGAGTAGAGAAATGCTGGAGAATTTTCAATTCAGCGCTTGATTTGTGAAGATATTGCTGGAGATATTTATACTGTGATGAGGCTTTGGATCATTGCTGGAAGGATCACTTCAAATCAGTCATTTGGTTGTAACCTCTCATTCTATCATCAATAAAGAGTACTGCTTATTTTTCCCTATATGCATCTGTATTGGCTTTGATTTTCCATGTTGCAGGATCTTAGTTGATGTATATGGTTTATGCTTTACTGATTTAGCTAACTAAATTGAATAAATATATGTATTATTGCATCTTCTATTGTTTCAGTGTTCTTTCTTGCAGGAAGCATTCAGCTCACAAACCACTTGAATTTGAAGCTGCAGTGGAAGCGACAGAAGGAGCCATTTGGAAGCGAATGAACAAGTAAGTCTCCAATCCTCTCTGTGTATCTGTTCTGAGTTAGGAGAAATAGTCGTATATTCTTTCACCTGTTTTTATAGACTAGAACCTGTCTAGGGAAACGTATTTTATCCGTAGATTACAATTCTGGCCCAACACATGTAGTTTTGGGCATAAGAAATGTCATGTGTTTGTCATGTCTGATTCATAAGTAAAATGAATGTGATATAATGTGGGTTTCATAATTCCCATAGTATTAAAGATGTTAGAAATCTATGTGCTACAAACTTGAAGATATTATATCTTGACTTGCAAAGAATGTATCTCAACTTTCTTTCCAAGAGATAGTAGATATAATCATCATGAAGTGTCTATAACAACTTATCGAGGTCATTATCAAATTATTGGCATGATCAAATAGATAATTATGTATGTTAAGTATCAATCATAAGGGATAGTGATGAGTAAAATGAATGTGAAATAAGAGAGGCTACATAATGCCCATGCCAGTGAAGTTTTTAGAAATCCATGAGATACAAACTCGAAGATATCATATCTCAACTTGCATTCCAAGAGATGTTAGTAACTTAGTAGATGTAATCATTTAAAAATATAACTACCTATAAGAACTTATCTAGGTCATTATCAAATTATTTGTTCAACCAAATACAAAATCATGTATGTTAAGTGACAATTCTAAGGAATATTGATATGAGCAGGAACTATATTTTTTGGTCTTGGAGAGCAATACCTTCATTGGAAAAATAACCCACAGGAATTGACTTTAGTATAAGTTTGGTGCTTATAAATCCAAGATTACTCTACCCCGATCTTATTTGGAAAAGTGCATGTAATAATGGTTACTTTTTATTTTATTTATTTATTTATTTATTTTTATTTTTTTTCGTCTTTTGCGTTGTGGACAATGGATCCCACTCAATAGGACGATTCTTCTCCATATAAGTGGATTTTTTTATCCATTAATTTTTCCTTGACTAGTAACCTATTTCTTATCCTTTCAAGTTAATGTCTATAAGGTAATCAATAGAATAAACAATATCCTTCTAATTTAAGTATTGCATGAGAAAAACATTCTGGAATAGCTTACCATGGGTCCTCACACTATCTTATGGAAAATAATCTAGAGAAAGGTAACAAACAAAATCTCATACGTTAAGTGAAAATACTGACACATAGTGATATGAGAAGGAAACAACATTTTTGGACTGGGAGAGCATTAACCTTAATTGGAAAATGAATCCATGGACATTGACATTAGTGTAATGTTGGTGCTTAGTAATCCAATATTACTATGCCCCATTCCAGCTTGTAAATATAGATGTAGTAATGAATTATTCTTTCACTTTTTTGCATTATGGATCTTATAGTGCCCTCAATAGGACAGGTCTTATCCTTGAGGAAAAACAAAAACAATTACCAAAAAATGTCGATTATTTTACATATTAACTTTTTCATGACCAAAAACGTAATGCTTATCCTTTCAAGGTATGCAAGGTAATCAACAGAAAAACTGATATGATTTTAATATGAGGATTGCATTAGTAGTATAAGGACCCACATGATGTAGACCACTTCATGCATTACTTCAAGATTAGAGGTAGAGTTTGGATTTAATTTTAGAAAGAGTGTTTCAAAGGATCACATTAAAAACTTAAAACTCTATACTAGGGAGCACATACTATTATTCAAGCAACATGTGATGATGCTTGTGTCCTCAACTTATCACCTTAATTGGGTATGCTTCTATTGTTCAATGTTGATTCCTCAAACCTTATGTCCACCTTAATTTTAACTTGTGATTATCTCCTAGTTGGTGGATTTGGATTCAAAAAATTTAACCCTAACTCTAGTTGACACCATTTGATAGATCACGGATATTTAAAAAAATGACAATTCCATGTTTGAAAATATTAAGGATATGCAAAATATTAATCAATCAACAGTTTACTCTAAACTATATAAAGAGGTAGTTGTTATGATGATATAACCCACAATGGGCCCCATTGCTCTAAGGGGTTTGGATTACTAGGACACAAGAATGCAATGTTTGGTTGAGTCGAAGACAATCTCAACATTGACCATCGAACCCAACCATGAAACAATGCCAATGATTCAAAGCAATATTAATAAGAGAACTTGATTTCAATAATTTGGCATGACCATGATTAAACCCAAAATAGCACCCTTGCCTTCATCAAGAAGGAATGTGTAGTAACATGACTGACAAAGTTTAACTTTTGACATCTTATAATCTTCATCAAGCTTTGGCATTATGAATCATCCCTAGATTCAACATTGGTAGGAAGTTGAATTTTCGGAGAAAGATTTGAAACATCATGCATTATGACATCCTCTTTCATAACTTTCAAAACCATTGTAACAATTTTTTTGTCTATAAATATGAGCAATGTAAAACCAATATCTCTTCTAGGTAGATTATTCTCATGATAATTTGCGCGTTTAACAAATTTTCAACTCATTTTAATGAGATTTGGCTACATAACCCTTATAGGATTGTGGTGCATGAAGTTTCCACTTTCTCCATTCTTATATTCTATGCTCTCTCTTCTATAGAGGATATGTCATGTGTAACATATTATTAAAAACAACTATAGAGTTTAGGTAGGAACACCTTGCATTTTGTGTGTGTTGTAAACATGTTTGCAATCTTCTTGTATAATTTTACACATACTAACTATGAATTATTTCAAAGGATCTTTACTCTCAGTTAAGCCACTCCTGAGAGCTCAGGTCAACATATATGATTATGCTCACTATCACACATAATTTTTATTTTGACCAATAATTTTGGATATGGTGGGTGTCTTCTATTGGCATTAGCCCTATAGGGTTTAGTTCTTTCATGCCATGCTTTAAGAGCTTTATTGGACCCTTATAGTCAATTCCTTTGTTGCTATAGTTGACTTATGGAGCTAGTCTTATTGACTAATATTCATTGTCTTGTTGCTTTAACAATAAATCTATAGAGACAAAATTCTTTAACACCTTTTTCTACCATGTTTTAGTGGTTTCTTGTCCTTTATATAAGATATTTTTCTTCATTAAATTAATTCTTTAAACAATGCTTTTCATTTGGACTCGTTAATAGTAGGTTCTTTAAGTATGGTATCTGTAACACATCATGTGCACATTTGACACCTACATTAGACATCCTTGTTAGGGTTGTTTCTTGGCCTTTGACTACATGTACATGATCATGTCCTATTGCATTTTTCTTTCCTTAGATTTCATTGTCATCCAATGAGGCAACTACACCCTTTTTCATATCAAGTTTTTTTTGGCCCTATAATTTATATAGTAGGCCACTTAGATGTATTTTAGCCACTAATGAATTAATAAAAAACATGTAATATATTTTCTTTTAACTATCATTATTATTATTAGGCTCCTTTTTTACATAATTTCTTGAATTCATTTAGGATTTGAATGAGAAAATGCACACTTTTTAGTTTCTTTTAATCCTCCTCATACTAACTAATTTTTTAATAATAATAGCACTAATTGTTGTTACCTAAGTTGATGTGACATTTTGTTTACTCTTCATGCTTGAAATTGCTTTATATTTTCTTATCCTACCTATTTTCTAGCTAAAACATTGCCTTCCTTTTCCCTTATTCTTTCCTGGGATTTGTTGGGGTTCCTGTGTTTTGGCCAGATTGGCAAGACCAAAAGACAAGACAACATCAGAACCACTTTGGGATCCTAGGATCTAGCCCTCCTGGATCTAGAGAGGGATCTCTCTATAATGCAAAGAATGATATATATCTTTGAAGCTCAAAATGAGATATTAGGCTAGGTATGAAGCACAAGGGGTTTTTAAATGATTTGGTTGTTGGGTTGGAGATCATTAACTGAGAAGGTTATGGGATGAAAGGAACAAAGCAGTAGGATGTTTCGGCAAAAGAAGATAGGTCAATAAAGTGTCAATCCATTGGGCTATGGAGTCATGAAAGGGGATTACTTGCATAACAACTAACCGAGGTTTTCCATAGGGAAAGTCATCTATACCAGAGGATCTCTTTAGATAGATGGTGGAATGGAACATTAAGAATGGGTGAAAGAAAGAGACCAAAGGGAAGTCTAAGATCAGGTCATAGGTCATTTAACTCTAGGCCTGCTTTTGACATACTTCAAAGGAAACTCCCATAAAGGCACAAAGATAGCTTAAAATCAGATCAGAGGTCATTTAACTCCAGACCTGCTTCAGCATACTCTAAAGAAAGACAATCCAGCAGTCCTCATAACCACTTTCAGAGTAGTAGAAAACATATAAGATGAAACAGAGAGTAAGGCCTAAGATCGGAGGAGGGATTTTAACCTACAATTCTTTGACACTCACTCGAAGGGATCTAGGAAACTAACTCCAAATTCAGACATCAGTAAGCATGGACTATCCAATTACTATACTGGTTAAACTATGATGAATTAGCTCTTAGATACACAACTCAGCAGAAAACATCAAAGATAAAGATTTACAGTGAGATTTAGGGTACTTCCAACAGTATATCCTAATCTATGCTTGTTGTTCTTTATTAGAGAAATGTGGACAGTATGTAAAAACATGAAAGGAAAAAATTACAGTGAGAATACATCACCAATAATATAGACCAGGATCCTGTGAATCTACTTGATTAATTGATGTGCAAAACCAGTCACATACTTTGAGCTCAGTGGCCTTTTACAATACAGACTTCTCTTCCTAGCCTACTATATTACAAACTACTCAACTACTTCCCCCAATAACTGTTCTAACAGTCGAATAAATCCCTACCATTAACAACAACCCTTTACAATGAATTTTCGATGAATACTTATAGGTGAATGAGGGAATGAAGTAGTAGAAGAGACAGTTGGCCCAATTAAATGAGGAACATAATGTTTCTTGGCCTCTGGAAGGCTTGATGGGTAATAAAATGTCATGGTCCATGCTTTATTTAATGGTCCTTTGCTTGTACTTGTACTCTGGTTGTCTGTCTTTGACCTTTGAAATAAGCAAGGGAGATAGAAATCTGCAGGTTCCCATACTTTCATAATTGTTGCTTCTGCCCTTTGAGGCTTCATGTATGAGAAAATTGACCTTTGGGACTACTTCTTATCCTTTAAAATAACTCTGCTGACAGTTAGAAATAACTGTTTAGCTGTCTTTAGGAAAATATCCCCTGCTCTGTTAATAAATAGGCCTTATTTGATTCTTGTGAGGCTGCAGGTGTCCTTCGATAGTTGGAGAGGTTGGATTTTGGTGCTGGAGAAGGTTCAATTGGCCTCTGCTGTGGCGGTGGAGGCTTTCTCGGATTGACAGATTTCTTTGTCTTTTCCTAAAACACTTTAATTCATTTTCAGGTTTGTGCTTTAGGCTGAATTAGGCCTTGATCTTTTTTATGGTCTGCACACTGTGTCTTTATCCTTTGAACACATGATTATAGTCATTAATCTTCAATAATAGGCTCAGATCCCTTGATCTGTCTCTGCTGATACACTTTTCCACTTTAGCGATGGTCTTTCTGTGCTCTGAGTCACCATGACTGTGACTGCAGAGACATAGTGGGTTCATCGCTCTGTAATCCCTGCACAATACAAAAAACATGTTATGAAATCCAGGGGAGTGGTGAGAGATGATGCGTAGGCCTGTGGAATGGTGGCGGAAATGGTGGATGCAGGTGAAAACCAGCGAAAAACATTGCAGAATGATGAAACAGAGTTGATGAAAGTTTGGTGTAAAGAAGGTCGCAGACCGTTGGATTAGATAAGGTAGCAGTGATCAACGGTCGGGATTCGCTGATGGAGGTGTTAATAGTAAGTTAGGCGGAGAAATAACCCTTAGTGTTAAAACACAAAGGTTTCAATTTGAGAAAATACAAAGAAAAATGGGTAGAACGAAAGGTATCGGAGGCTTTAGGTGGGACCTGGAGGGCAGAGGGAAATTTTAATTGCAGACCGTTGGATCTTAGGACGAGATCAACGGCTGGGGATCTTCAGATGAAACTCTGTGGAAACCCAATGGAAGAAAGTTAAAATGGAATGTGATGGAAAGGGAACCATTGATCTAATCATATGGACGGCTGAGGTTTATGATGGAGCTTTCGGGGGCAAAGGAGGGAAAGGTGGTTTTGACGGGAAAAACTGCTGGTGTCGCGCTGCCTCTGAGTGGTTTTTAAAAGTTCCCCAAAAAAACGCGATATATGTCGCCGCTTGCCACGTCTCCTTCCAAAACCGCTTATATCGCGTGTTTTTGAGACGTTAAAGTTTAGAAACGATATTTACGCGATATGTTTCCTGAACGTTGGATATGGAGCGATGAGATCTGATGGTGGAGGGTGGAGCACGATATGGAAAGATGCGCATTCAGTAATGGCAGGGAATGGCCCAAGCGGATTTGCTATGGACTGTCCGATTTGATGATGGACGATGGAGATTTGAGGAGAAAGCGGAGGCGAAATGGGAAAAGTGAAAGGGCGGGGACGACGAGATCCATTGGATCTAAAGAGATCAACGGTGGAGATCTAATCGCACCACAGAAATGGTAGGGTGTCGAAACTTTGAATTTTGATCTTGCGATTGCACCAGGGCCGTTGGATCAGCGGGGAATCAACGGTGGAGATTTGACCTGAGGGGGAAAGACAAGGGGAAAATGAGTGGAGTGAGGAGTAATCTGGACCATTGGATCCGAATGGATGAATGGATAGGATCCAATCGGGGCTCGCCAATTGGCGGGGGTCAAATGCAATGGGATTGGGCCTTGCGACGGTGCGATTATGCGAGAGTCATTGGATCAGAATGATAGATCAACGATATAAATATAATCGGAGGGTATTCTAGAGGGGGGCGATGGGCGCGATGCATGTTTGGCGCTGATCATTAGATATGTGGAGATCAACGGCTCAGATCGCGCCCGCGATCGATAGAACAAAAGACCTCGCATCGGAAAATTTTAAGTTAATAAAGGGAAATGCTCGCAACAAAACCTCCGATTGCGATTAGCGCCCGGGGCTTTAGTGCCTGGTCTTGGGCGTGGGTCATATGTGGGGAAGTGGTTAGGGGCTTAGCCGAGAGGGGCTTAAAGCCTCAAATGTAAAAAGGGGATTTTTTTCCTACTTTTAGTGCTTTTTAAGGTCAAATGGGGGTTTCGGTAGAGGGAATAAGGGATTTTTAAACCCGACGAAGGATATTATAAGGCTTAAAAAGGGTTTTGTGGAGATTTAGAGGGTTAATGAAGGAATTTATAAAGGAACTTTGCAAGGGGAACAGGGATGAAAAATGTGGTTTTGTGAGGATGACATAGGGTAGATGGAGGCCTTTTGAGCATTTCTTCCACAGAACAGCAGGGATTTTAAATGGAAAATGTAGTGAATATTGTTCAAAGGGAAAAAGACACATGGAGGCTTCAAGAATGATATGATTTTAGAGGAAATGTATTTCTTGAAGGCTCAAAAACATATTTAGCCACCTGTTTTCTTGTCAAAAAATTCATAGGTGGCTAACAGGATTAATGGCCAAAACTATATATATATATATATATATATATATATTTCATTGGTCTTCCAAAGACGGTGCTCAATGAACTTACGAAAACATGCAACCCTCCAACAGTCGAACGAAAAGTGTGGCAGATATGGAAACTTCATTGAAGGATATCCGATGTTGTCAATCGGCCAAAATCGAATTTCGTTGGTTTTTTCAACGACTGGTAGCGTCCAATCATCGAATGGAAAGCATGGAGGGTACGTACAATTCGTCAAATGATGTCTAATGTTTTCGATCAATCGACGCCCACTTTCATCGGTCTTATGACAACCGCTAATGTCCAACTGTCGGGCAAAAAAGTGTGGATATTACAGAAAGTTTGTTGAAGGATTTTCAGTGTCATTAGTTGACCGATTCCCTCTTTTTTCAGTCTTCCGATGCTATTAAACAGTCCTTCCGTCGGTATTGTGATGATATAAAATGACGATTATTGGCATCGGAATTCCAATAAGAATTTGTGTCAGCAAACACCTTTTGTCTTGGACAACACATGCCCAAAACTATTTTAAAAATTCCAATGATTGTAAAAATGTTGATGATATGATTGCACCTAAAATAACATATAGTGATACCTCCTCTTGTAGTTATAGTGATGAAATTTCATCGCAAAAACGACAAATTACTGTCGAAAATTGGCTCAATTTTTAGTAGTGTTAAGTTTGACTCCTTCAACTCTTAAATATAGATACAATATTGAATTTTCTAGAGTATTATTCATTGTTATCATGTGTCTAGTCCCTTTTCCACGAATAATGGGCGCTGACATGGCATCCTCTCAAATCATGGGGGTTAAAACAAGAAGGTCACATTCGAGGTGACATAACTTTTGCATATGGACTTGGATTAAGGAAATTCTTGCATCATTGGAAAGGAATCCATGTGTAGAATATAATAGGGGTGTAATTCTTAAGCAAAAAAAATTACCCCCAAAAACCATCATTTAACTTATATATGTATATATGTTTAACTTAATTATTAAATGTTTTTATAATTAATAATAATAATAAAGCTATAATTTAGTTGGTTTATGATTTTTTTTATTTTAACAACATGAGATGTATTATGAAGTAAGTGATTCGATGTTTATTATGGATTGATATACCTATTGGCATTTACCAGCCATTTAATTTATATGACTATACTAGTTATAAAATGACTTAATGTCTATAATATTATACTACATTGTTGGAATTTAAAGTTTGAAAATTAAATTATAAATTAATAGAAAATCATGTTATTTATCAAAATAATATAAATACACTCGTTACATAATGTTTAGCTTTTTAGAATATCTTATAATTTTTTAAAACTTAATAAGGAATTACATTAATAAGGAATTGCATTATTTATTTATTTATTTTCAAAGAAATGGGTAGGAATTTGTATTAAAAAAAATCAGTTACTAAGCAAGAACCTTTACGTATTCCAATCATCCTTGGAGGTTTGAAATTGAGCACGTAGGCTCAATCTAAACCCTCAAGAAGGTTCCCCATGACACACAAAATTCAAACTATTTCTAACTAAAAAGTATCCAAAAGACTTCAATATCCAGATGCATTTACATTCCAATATTCACTACTTTTGTTTTGACTAAGTCTAGCTTCTTGTTTTCCTTAGAGAAATGCATTTTCCTTTCTTCCTAACTTCAATCCAACCCATGTTTTCTTCTATTTCCGGTGAATCATTATTCGGTAAGTGAAATTTTGATTCTTCCACATATGTATGATTTTCCCAAGAAGATGATTTTCCAAGAAGAATCCTTGTGGATTTAGGCAGAATCCATTTTTTATGAGGGTTTGTTTCATTTCCACTTTCACGAGTCTGAGGGATCCTGATTGGCATGTGTTTTTTCCTACTTGGTTTATGTTTCCACTAATGCAATTCATTTGGTCGTATCTTCTTCCTTCTTGTCTTTTGATTCTTTCTTATCTTGAATATTTTCTTCTTTGAATATTGTATAGTGATCATGCTTAGCCCCTTCCCACCATTTGGGCCTTTGGGTTTTTTTTTGTCTTTGTTGTTCTATAAACGCTTGGGGAATTTTTTAATTACATGCCCCATTTCATAGTATTCTCTACACTAGAACAAAATATTCTCATAATCGAGCTTTCAGAGCCGTCAGATTAATCTATGTGGGAAAACCCTTGTTAAGGTCCAGCTCCATACATAATAAGGCATAAGTAGTCTTGAAAAAATTTGCAGTTTCTGAACAACAATGATAATACTTTCCCAGCACATTCCTAATAGTGGAAAGTGATGGAAGATTCCCAAAATGCAAGGGAAAGTTCGGAAGCCTTACCCAAACTGGATCCGTAGAGACTGATGTCATTACTGGATCAAAAGAAGGAGTCTAGGGTTGCATGAAGAGACTAGAACTACCCCAAAACCATGACCCAAATTCACAAATGGCCTTCTTTCCCTCCATATTATCAAAAACCACAACGAATAAAAATCGGCCCATAGGGTAAATACTCATTTCATCCTTCAAAAGGGGCTTCTGTGACTCAGAGATCCATTTGTTTAGATTAGTCAACCACAACCAAAACCCATTAAACTACAAACCAAAACTTGCTTCAAAAAAAAAATCACAATTAAAAGCTTCCTCATCCATAGGAACATTAAAGAAAGCAATTTCTTGAACCACCAGAATACCAAACCCAAATCTTAGCATGGAACTGTATGAAACCGAAGAAGAGCTTACTTGACCGGCAACCATATATGCAAAATAAATTGTTTTTTTCATTGAATCATTGGAATTCGCCATTGAATGGACTAAAAAAGAGATCTGAAAAAGATTCACGCAAAGTATGCATAGAATGGTCAACTATGGGTGAAACCCTAGTCGTTGCGAGGGTTTCCAAAGCTTTGTCCATCTCAATCCCAAGACGTTTTGTTCTTGGAATTTCATTATTATTGAAATGTACTTATTTTGTATATTATATATTTTTTCATATTATCTTATAAATTTTATAATGTGGATGACAAACTTTATATAGAATAATTATAGTAATAACAAGAATAATGTGTATATTTGATTGATCTAAAAATGTAATTGTTATTGTCTTTAACATTATTTATAATAAATACTTGTCTAGATCCATCCTAACTCCAAATCTATTAGGCTCCAAGAGGGATCAAATCTCTCGAGGTGCAAACCTTTCATCAAAGTTTTCACTCAAAAAAAGGGTTGTACCTTAAGAGATTTGATCTCTCTTGGTGCTTGATAGATCCTAGTTAAGATGGATCTAGGTCAGTTTAATTATTAATAATTATTAATTACTAATTATAATTATTGATTTTATTTTGTTTTTTTTTTTTTATATAATTTGACTGAGTCAAAATGTTTTAGTTAAAAATTGTAATTATTAATTTTATTTTACTTTTTAAAAAATATTTTATTTTATTTTTATATTTATTTTTATGTAATTTGACTGAGTCAAAATGTTTATATAGCATAACATGACATGACATTACAACATCTCTTCCATTTTTGGATGGAGAGCACCTCTCAGCGCAATAACATTATATTTGAGTGTGTTATCTTATTGAAGTCAATCTTGTCAATTTAATTAACACAAATTTCATAGTTATACCATTTCACTTAGACTTATACAAATTAGATTTATGCATTAAGAAATGTAGATATGTAATACCATGTCCTATTAGATGAGTAAAACAATTTGCATACAATAGTCATCTGGCCCTAAACTATGTTGTCCTAATATGTATATATATAATGTGTTTATTCTCTCATTCATTCATTCCATTACTTGTCTACATAACATTTGACCTAACCATGTAGCATCTTATCATTATCCTACACTTTCTTCTTTTGAAATCCACTGAACCATACTTGGTGGTATTCCTTCTAGGGATGCATTCAAGTTCATTATACACCTTCAAAATTTCCTCTCATTTGTTGACATATTTAACTTTATCATCCATCTCCAACCTGTAATCATCAATCAAATTCCCCAAAACATTAACTATCCACTTGATGGCCTTCCAACTCTACTGTAGTGCCACAATGTCCTTAAGATATTTTTGAGAGATATGTCATAGAGTTCCCCAACTTATACCCACTTCATAATTTTCCTCTCATGGAGTCCCTTCAACACTTTTTGTATCCAGATCATATGGATTGTTCTCAGCCATGAGTCTTCATATGACATAAGTGGATCGCAATCACCATTTTAGTTAAGGTCTTCACATACTACATGGTTGGTGTAGCCTCTCCACTATAGTTTTATTCTTTCCCAAGCATCCAACAAAGCATTATGCTCATGCAAGTGAGTAAAAGGCTACTTTGGGAAGATCAATCAAATAAGATATATAAGATAGACTCACTCTATCTAGTCCATCTTCTACCCTATCCAACATTGGTGTCCCTTCATAGTACCATCCAATGGTGATTCCATAGGTAAATTTGGGTTATTATAAAGAAGTTCAGATGTGGATGAGAAGATTTTCTACACTTCAATGGAGAAGGAGGTGAATGTAAGTAGCCTTCATCATAAGGAAGATAAGGAGATGAAAAATATCTTCCATAATAATATTCATGTCAAAAAGACCAAGGCGATATTCATTTTCGTTCAATGGCCAAATTCATAGCAGCAGATCTCAACCTCTAGCTTGGGTTGGAAGTTCACGATCGTCCTAGATCATATCCATTGGAGTCAATAAAAATGTATATAGAGATGAAGGTCGCAAAATAATGTAAGATTAAATTTGTTGTAAGTGCAAACTTAATTAAAGAAATGGAGTTGGATGTAGTACCCATTAATGTGTGTGGTATAGTGTTTATAAGCCCCTCTAGGTATGTTAGGGGTGAGATATTCATGAAAATAGAGAAAAAATACTTCCTCATCAAGGATGCAAATTATTTCATCATCAATGCACACAAAGGTAAATCAAAGGTCTCTTTGGTAAGTGCTAACTAAGCTAAAAATTTGATTAGTTCTAATCAAGAGTATGCATTTCTTTTCTTAAGAGAGAATTGGCCAAATGATGAATTGGTATGAGTAAAGCCATCTATGAAGGTGTGTACCAATAATAAAAAATCACAATTTAAGGAGTTATTGTAGGTGTACAAAGGAGTGTGCTAGGAGCCTAAAAGGTTACCACCTAGGAGCACAAGTGATGCAGGGGCATTAGGCTCAGAACAACTTTTTTACATAAATAAACATAAGGGGGGTCTCATGTTTTGTTTCCCCTATGTAATTATTCATAATTGAGTTATTTTTAGTTAATTAGAAAGGAAAATGTAACTGCCCGAATGATTAGTGGGCATAGGAAGTGATAGTCTATTTCAGTCCATCTGAGCGTTAGTCTAATTTGGAACTGTAGGAAGTTGAAGGGTTTGTGAGTCATCGAGGAATTGAATCGATTCCTTGTAGTTGTATAAAAATAAACCTTTGTGACAGAGTCGAGGGACCTGCACATAGACCTGCATAGAGAGCTGCATAGGCTGCATAGGACTGTATAATAGAGGAGAAGGGTCAATCAATCGAAGATCTGGCCAGAAAAAAGTTTGTAATATAATTCACTATATAATGAGGAAGTTGTTTTAGCATTTATGTGCAATTGTTGGTGTAATTCTTTGTGGAGAATGCCTTGCGTCTTTGTGCATTTTGTAGGTGAGACTCAAAAATTGGCTCCTGTAATTCAATAGCTAACTGCATGGCAATTGGAACACGAATACCTTGAAATTGGTTTAATGATGTTCTATGCATAATAGGAGAGACTCTCTATATAGACATAGTGAAGTTTAACTCATGTTCGGGTTACTGTGTTTAGAATATAGGAATGCAGAAAAATGGTCCTATTCCTTGACTAAATAACCGAGGAGTAGGCAGGGCCACTTGACTGAGTATGGAAGGGGAAGTGAGACTATAACCTGGGTGGAATCCCTGTGGCGCAGTATTGGGTTGAACCCGAATGAACCAACTGAGCTGAGGAGTGGAGAGACAGTATGACTGTGTGAACTGCGGAGCTTTGAATGGAAGTCGGGTTGCGGCTTGATACAGCCATGAAGGAGTATTGATGGTACAGAGTCATAATGAAACCCAACTATAAGATGGAATGTGTAAATCGAGGGAAGAAGTGGTGAATGCACGAAGGACAACGGAACGTGAAGTTAGATGGAACATGGAGTAAGAGGGAGTGGAACAAATAAGAAGGGAACAGTGAACATGGTTTAGAGTAAACCCGGCGGTTTGATCGCACCACCTTTGCGGAATAAGCGGTAATTCAAAATTTGGAGCGATTCCATAAGTTGGGTGACACATGGAGGAAGCGGTTTCGCGATACCAATCTCATCATGCATTATCGTTTGTGCATCTAATCCAAGCGATATCCGTTGGATCAAATGAAGCGATGTGACGTGATAACAACCGTTGGATGGGCACGTGGATTTAACGAAGGTATGAATCGGGTTTGTGTGTTCTACGTTTGTTGTATGCGTGGGCTCTGTTGCTTGTAATGGCATGTGTTTAATTATACAAAGTCCCAGGTTACAAAGTGAATAGTCGTGTGTTGTGGCTAGTTAAGGATTTCCTCTAAATTGAATCTGAACCACAGTATTAACCCGAGTGTGGTCAAGTCTTTGACTGAAAGTGGGGACAAGTTTTTGGGTTGTCATCATAGCACTTCCAAGACTGTAATATATATTGAGATATTACAGTGCGCATGAAGAAATTGTATATGCTCGTGGTGGAGTAACATTTGGTTAGTAGAGAAGGTTTGTATGGTATGATTGGTTCATATCAAGGACGTGAATGAGCGTGACAGTGACCATTGGTTGATAGTAGAGATCCCATGAGAGAAGAGTGAATCTGATTGTATTGTATGAGATATTACATGCACGTAATAAACCTTGAAATTAATATCTCAAATCTCCGGGATTTGAGATATTAAAGCTCTCAAAATTTAATTGTTTAAATTTCCAGTCCCCGACATAAGAACAAGTTGAGTTGCCTGATTGTGAAGTTGATTGGATAAGAGTATTTGGAGGCATTACACACACAGATGGAGGTTGAAATAATCTGAACTGGGAATGTGGGTTTACCCCGACATCAAAGTGGTATCAGAGCTAGAATTTTATTAGCTCTTTGGAAATTTTATGTTTGAATATGTTTAACAGAGTTGAAGATCTGATTAAGTATGCAGTGAAGATCTCCAGGTGTACAGTATCTGGAGTTGAGGAAAAAGAGTCTTGAAGATTGCAGCAGCTAGAGTGCAGTGCAGGTGGAAAGCGAGATCAGTCAAGGATCTTGAGGGGTAAGATGATGAGCCTTATTTTAACTCTGGATGGAAGGATTTTTTTGCAGAATACAGGGTGCAAGCAGTGAGGAAAGAATCTCAGCAGAAGAAGATCACAAGCTTTCAGAGCAGTGATAGAAGAGTCCAACAAGGGATTCTGAGTGAAGAAAGCATGTGGCAGAACCTGGAAGATTCCCAACTGAGGTTGGATGACAGAAGAACAGAGGTGTTCTTGAGAGAAGTTGCAGAGTGAAGCCTAGAGAGAAGAAGAGAGTGCTCAGAAGGTTCCAGCAGAGAGTGAACCGGTACTTGCCAAAAGCCGGATCCAAAGGAAGGGATTGGTGAGGTAAGTTGCAGCAAGAGAGCTTGTTGTTGCAGAGGCTTAGTGCAGCTTGTGAGTGAAGAAATCCTAGAGAAGAAATGGCTACTGAGAGCCATAGCAGAGATTGCAGAGATTGCAGAGATTGCAGAGGTTCTGAGAGAAGCCACAATAGAAGAGTGAGTGAAGATGCCAAAGCAAATGGCATAAGGAAGAGACTCATTGATGAAGAATATTGGAAAGAATTTGCTGAGATCAAGGAACAGTTTAATGAACTGAAGAGAAGGTTAGAAGAAATCCAGAGAGTTGGTTGGCTCATGAAGAAGAAGATAAAGTGGCAGAGGCTACAAAGGAAGAAGGAGCAGATGATGAATGCTTAGAAGAAAAAGGAAATACTCAGAGTGACTGAGTATTTGGAGAAGGACTTGGAGACTGAAGCTTCAAGTGGGACCAAGGGGTCCAAGAGCCTTACATCTGACACATTTTGTATGTTTGTAGGAACAGCGGGTGAGAGAGAACAAACTGTTGATGTTGTCACTGAGGAAAATGGAGCAGCTACATGTTTTGAAAATTTCCATGCACAGTTGGAGAAAGGTTCTGCTTTCCCACATGTTGGAAGCAGAGGAGGTTTAGTTTATGATATTGGCCAGAAGCTGGAAATTGAAAAGCTTGAGGAGACTAAAGAGAATACCATTGAAAAATCTCTGGAGCATATGGAAGACTTGGAATAGCAGGAAGATTTGGTGATCAAATCATTAGATGAGACCATGAGGTCTTATGTTTTTGCATCTGACAAGTTGTGTGTGAATGCAGGTGTTAATGAAGGCAGTTCACATGATGGAACTGTGATGAATGAAGTTGACTGTTTCCAAGAAAGATATGATGAGTATCTTTCGGATGAAGATCAGATTGAACTATTGCAGCAGAAGGAATTCATTAATTCCTTATTTTCTAGAAGAGATTGTTTCAATGAGGTTGATGATGATGAGTTTATCATTAATGTTGATAATGACAGACTGCTTTTATTAAATGGCCATGTGGAGAATGATGGATAGGTAGTTGGAGTCTTTGCAGAGATGGGAGGTCAGAATTCCATTCTGATGAAGGCTGAGGAGATAGTGACAGCAGAAGATAGAGAATATTGTGATGAGATGCCAATATTGTGGCATGAATCAAGTGCTTTGGAGCAGAGGCTAGAACCATAGAGACAAGGTGTTCAGATGGTAAGGACAGAGATGATTGAAGAAGAGAGAGTTAATTTTTATGAACTAGAGAAGAGAGACATCCTTGCAGGGGATGGTGCAGAAGAGAGACTAACTGACAGTCTGAAGAAATGTTTGAAGAATTGGAAGCAGCATTTTGATGTGCTGATTGAGAAGGAAAGAAAGTTGGGACAACATACTGAGATGCTGACAGAAGAAAGAAAGGCACTGAGGCCTTGTGAGTTTGATTTTAACACTTGTTTGATGAATGCAGATCCTGTTGATGATGAAGATAAGTTGATAGCATGGGGCAGACAATTGAAAGAGAAGGAGAATTCTGTGGAAGATTTTAAACCATGGAATGGAGAAATTGAGCTGCTAGAGAGTATGTTGAATCAGCAGGATTCAATACAAGAGAGAAAACCTCAATTTCATAATTGGGGATTGCAGAATGTGAAGACACAATGGGATGAAGATAGAAAATAATTGATGATTGAATCATCAGTTGGGACCATTGGGTCTTGGGGTTTTGGAACTGATGAATTGGCTGTGTTTGCAGGAATGAAAAAAGACAATCCATCACTTGGAATTGTCTTAGAAGAAAAGGAGCTGTTGCAGAATGAAGATGAGCAGCCGGAAGAATATGAGACAATCATGTCTCATGGACAGAAGTTGGTTGTTGTTGGTAGCAGAAAGAAGTTGGCTTGCTCGAATAGCCAAGAGAAGATTGGAGAGAAGGCTGTAGAGAAGACTTTCGGGGCTGCTACAGCAGTGGAGAACCAGAGTTTCACTTTGACAAAAGATGAAAATGCAAAGCTGGAAGAGCTTGCAGTAAATCAAGCAGAAGGGAGGAAATTGTTGAAGATTGCCAAGACAGAAGAAGAATATGTTGAACTTGAGTTGCAACATATTGATGATTTGTTTGGCCAAAGGAAATGGCTAAAGTGGTTGCAGAAAGAATCCAGAGAAGAGGGTGGAATGCCAGAACAGTAGCTACTTGGAGTGTTGCTAGAGGGAATGTTGAAGCAACAAGCTGAAGTGTTGCCTGCAGGGGAGCAATAATTTTACTGTTGCAGAGAGGGTATGGATGATTGGGTGGCGAATAGGGCAGCAGTAAGAAATGAAGAGATGAGAATGCAACAAACAGAAGTGAGCATCCTGTAGTCAGAGGAAAGATTAGACGGGGAAATTGAATTTATAAGAAGACTGATGCAGAAGATGCCTCGGAAAAGGACAGCAGCAAGAAGAAAACAGTCACAGACTGTGAGGGCATAGCAAGTGAAAAGATGCAGACGAAGATATGGAAGCCAGGAGGAATGCAAAAGAAGAACACTGCAACAGATAACCAGTTGCAGAACAAAGTGTGGGATCCAGGAAAATCAAGATGAAGCACATGATCAGGAGATCATGAACTATTTTAACTTGGGGAGTCTAATGCAGGGGCATTAGGCTAAAAACAACTTTTGTACATAAATAAACATAAGGGGGGTCTCATGTTTTGTTTCCCCTATGTAATTATTCATAATTGAGTTATTTTTAGTTAATTAGAGAGGAAAATGTAACTGCCCGAATGATTAGTGGGCATAGGAAGTGATAGTCCGTTTCAGTCCATCTGAGCGTTAGTCTAATTTGGAACTGTAGGAAGTTGAAGGGTCTGTGAGTCATCGTGGAATTGAATCGATTCCTTGTAGTTGTATAAAAATAAACCTCTATGACAGAGTCGAAGGACCTGCACATAGACCTGCATAGAGAGCTGCATAAGCTGCATAGGACTGTAGAATAGAGGAGAAGGGTCAATCAATCGAAGATCTAGCCAGCAAAAAGTTTGTAATTTAATTCATTGTATAATGAGGAAGTTGTTTAAGCATTTATGTGCAATTTTTGGTGTAATTCTGTGTGGAGAATGCCTTGTGTCTTTGTTCATTTTGTAGGTGAGACTCAGAAATTGGCTCTTGTAACTCAATAGCTAACTTCATGGAAATTGGAACACGGATACCTTGAAATTGGTTTAATGATGTTCTATGCATAATAGGAGAGACTCTCTGTATAGACAGAGTGAAGTTTAACTCATGTTCAGGTTACTGTGTTTAGAATATAGGAATGCAGAAAAATGGTCCTATTCCTTGAATAAATAATCGAGGAGTAGGCAGGGCCACTTGACTGAGTATGGAAGGGGAAATGAGACTATAAACTGGGTGGAATCCCTGAGGCGCAGTATTGGGTTGAACCCGAATGAACCAACTGAGCTGAGGAGCGAAGAGACAGTATGACTGTGTGAACTGCGGAGCTTTGAATGGAAGTCGGGTTGCGGCTTGATACACCCGTGAAGGAGTATCGATGGTACAGAGTCATAATGAAACCCAACTATACGATGGAATGTGTAAATCGAAGGAAGAAGTGGTGAATGCACGAAGGACGACGGAACGCGAAGTTAGACGGAACCTGGAGTAAGAGGGAGCGGAACCAAGAAGAAGGGAACAGTGAACATGGTTTAGAGTAAACCCGGCGGTTTGATCACACTGCCTTTGCGGAATAAGCAGTAATTCAAAATTTGGAGTGATTCCATAAGTTGGGTGACACGTGGAGGAAGCGGTTTCGTGATACCAATCTCATTGCGCATTATCGTTTGTGCATCTAAGCCAAGCGATATCCGTTGGATCAAATGAAGCGATGCGACGTGATAACAACCGTTGGATGGGTGCGTGGATTTAACGAAGGTATGAATCAAGTTTTTGTGTTCCACGTTTGTTGTATGTGTGGGCCCCGTTGCTTGTAATGTCATGTGTTTAATTATACAAAGTCCCAGGTTACAAAGTGAATAGTCGTGTGTTGTGGCTAGTTAAGGATTTCCTCTAAATTGAATCTAAACCATGGTATTAACCCGAGTGTGGTCGAGTCTTTGACTGAAAGTGGGGTCCAAGTTGTTGGGTTGTCATCATAACGCTTCCAAGATTGTAATATATATTGAGATATTACAGTGCGCATGAAGAAATTGTATATGCTCATGGTGGAGTAACATTTGGTTAGTAGAGAAGGTTTGTATGGTATGATTGGTTCATATCAAGGACGTGAATGAGCAGGAAAGTGACCATTGGTTGATAGCAGAGCTCCCATGAGAGAAGAGTGAATCTGATTGTATTGTATGAGATATTACATGCATGTAATAAACCTTGAAATTAAAATCTCAAATCTCCGGGATTTGAGATATTAAAGCTCTAAAAATTTAATTGTTTAAATTGTCAGTCCCCGACATAAGAACATGTTGAGTTTCCTGATTGTGAAGTTGATTGGATAAGAGTATTTGGAGGCATTACACACACACATATGGAGGTTGAAATAATCTGAACTGGGAATGTGGGTTTACCCCGGCATCAGCAAGATATACTTGTTGCCTAACACCCCACTTCAAAATATTGGGCTATATATATAGCTTTTTCTAGAAGCAAATGAAGTGAAGAAACACTTGCAAGAGCTACTCAAGTACTATATTGAGCACTTCACATTGTGAGTTACCTATCATCATAGTACCTAAAAAGCATGGAACTTGGCGAATGTGTATTGACTATAGAGCTTTGAACAATATCACACTCAAGAATTGGTATTCTTTTCCTAGGATCAATGACTTATTAGATTAGTTAGGGCATGCCAAGTACTTCACCAAGTGATATGTATTAGATCATTATATTATTTATCAACCATCTTGATGCTTTCAGCATAGAAAAATTGGAGGAATCAACTTGTAGGGCCATTTTTATTAGCAGTCCCAATTTGGAAAATTATTGATGAAAAAATTCAGGATCCATTTTGAGGCCTTAAAGGACCACTTTTATGGTCTTTAAATTACTATGTAATTAGATTCAAAATATACAAAGGGTGTCAAGGAGAATTGACCCCATGACCTCCCATTAGCGAGGTGTTTTTTGGCAATGGGAACTTAACCAATTGAGTTATCCCTAGGGGCTACTATTAATAATAATTTAAAATGAATTTTAATTTAATTAATTTTTATGACTTTTTAAAAGTTTGATGTATTATGAAGTAAATGTTTTTAAGGGGCAACGGGAGTGGGAGGGATCCTCACTAATTTCGATGGAAAAATTGTAGTTAAATATGCTTCGGGCTTAGGCAAGAAAATCAATAATCAAGCCAATATATATGGTCTTATTTTGGGATTAATTAGAGCTCGTGAACAGGGAGCCTTGGACCTTATCATACTGGGAGACTCTATGCTCACTATCCAACATTTCATCAACTCAAAATTCCCTTGAGAAAATCTCCTTAATCTCCTTTTTAAAAGAATCAACCATTATCCTATCCTCTTTTCCTCATTATCTCTCTTTCACATCCTCCAAAACCAAAACTTTGAGGCCAACCATTAAGCAAACTTAGCCCACCTTTTGGATGAAGGGAAGAAAGATATTAATGGAAACAAGGATTCATTCCCCATTCCATAGTTAATAATGTGTATTCCTTATCCTAAGTCTTCTCCTTGGCCCGCCCCAGTATGAATCACCTTTGGATCCTAAGAAACATTAAAACCAAAGATTTAAATACCTGGAGGTCGATGTTGTGGCACCTGCAGCGTGTGACTCTCATGCATGGGAGGTCTTTATAATTCTTCAAGCTAAGTGTTGTGATGTACTGTACATGGCTCTGATCCAAGCTTCTCCACCTCTTGTATTGATGGCTCTGAAGAACTTATTCTCAGGAGTTTTCATCGCGATGATATTGACCTTGTGTGGGAAGATGCCTCCTCAATGTTAAATTTACGGCAGGGTATGTGTAACACCCCATCCCACATTTACCCACTTTTTAAGCTTACCAGGGTAAACATGAGTTGAGAGTTACGATGCATGACACAAATTCCAAGATTCAGTTATGGCAATGGGATCCACTTGTCCAGAACTTACTACAACCACCCAAAGACACATAATCACACTGTTATCATTCAACTTCTCTTGATGATCAATTCCCTGAGCTCAACCTAGATTTACTTCCCAACCACACGCATGCAGGTCTGCCAATGAGACCAGAGACCTCCAACCACATAGTTAACCCATCCACGGCCAGAACCAAGATTTCCCAGCTCTGAGAGTGTGGCCACAGACCCTGTTCCAAAATTTTAGGGCTAGCTTACAAGCCAACTTCCTAGATTGTCCAGAACTCTGTCAACAAGGTCTCTATGTATTCATGCTCAATTTCTAAGCTCTATTCTTGCTCAAGCTTTCTTGGTACAAGTCATTCATTTTTACAAACATATTGTGACCAAGTGCTTATAGGTTTGGATGCATAGTTTGTTCACTGATTTCATTAGTTTCATTAGAGATTCATCAAGGAGGCTTATTGCCCTCTCATACTAGCTGCATAAAACACACATTAGCTCATACATCCATATAAAACATCCAAGAGTCTGTTAATCATGAGCAATATTAATAATAAGAGCATTTCACATAATAATAAATATTATATGCATGCAACAGGCATTTAACCATAATGAAACCATGAAAAACCAGTCACGTAATCAACACATTAAACCAAAATTGATGCTTATTGATATAATTAAAGAATAACACATAATAACGTATGCATAGTGTTGACCAATTCAAGGACATCCACGTACCACTCAACGAAAAATTGGGTTGAACCAAATATTTTTTCCAGCCCAATCACCCCCATTCCATACTCCAAGCCTGAATTTGAAATTACATGGGATAAACCAAAACATAACCAAACAGGGAATCCAAAGGAAACCACCTTCACCCTCAAGCCATAGTGATTTCACCTAATACCAGGTCCAGAAATCACCAAAACCAATTCAAGCTAGGATGCCTCAAAATTTCTTCATCATACCCAAAGGAATTTTCTTGTCTCCATCTACCTGTCAAGAGCTTCCATGAGAAAACCATCTCCACTCTCAACCCTTGGGATTTTCCTGAGACTGCCTCAGAAATATCCAAATATATTGTCATCCAAAGCTCAACCAAAATAGGGAACCCACTACACCATGGATATAAAGGAAATGGCATAAGGAAAGGTTGTACATGTAATATTCATTTTTTTTGGTGTCACCTATGACAGGGCTAGGATGGACTTCCAGAGTTAGAAGCAGACCGGTCACAGGTACAGGTTGGTGTCATCAACAGGCCCGGGGGCTTTTTGGAGGAGTTTTGAGGATTTTTTATGCGGTCGAGTAGCATTCGCTTGATATATACCCTCATTTGAGCAGTCTAGCTTTTGTTTCGGTGCATTATGATAACTTTCAGAAATTTGAGTTATTTCTGGGCTTAACTCAGTTGATTACGCTCAAGGTGGCATTCCGGGAGGAATACATGATGGAACACCTTAGTGTAATAGATCATTGGAACCAGGACAAGGATACCTACATGGTGGGATGGTTAGACATAGGTTTCAGTGACCAGAGGAGGCGTGGTAGCTGATTTACCCTTTTCTGCATTAAAAATGAATATTTTAATAAGAGGGAAAAGTGCTCCATGAATAAAATAATAATAAAATAATGCTCTAGAAGGCTCCAAGAGATCTATAAAATAAAGGGAGGAGTCCATTGAGAGATATCTTTTGGATCATGTTATTTTA
This sequence comes from Pinus albicaulis, assembly GCA_034641835.2. Classification (NCBI taxonomy): domain Eukaryota; kingdom Viridiplantae; phylum Streptophyta; class Pinopsida; order Pinales; family Pinaceae; genus Pinus; species Pinus albicaulis. The sequence continues at coordinate 1,274,371,429 of CM076584.1, forward strand.
TTGTATGAGAGGTGTGAGACCGTGGTTCTCTACTTCAGTCGTAGCCCTAGGACGGAAACCCTTGGGTGATTTGTGAGTGTTGGACGAAAACCCAACTCTCTTGAGGAGACTTCATTCAGAAGTTTCACAGAGCTTCAGGGATTGGTGTGAGGATCATTTAGATCTTCAAATTGTGCTTCAGTGGGTTCATTGACAGCTTTTTCTGTAGCCGATTTGCAGCAGTCTTCTTGCCGAGCCATCTACATCATTGCCAGTGTCATTCATCAGTTGGGCCAGAGATCTTTCTGGGTTTTGCTTTGCTTGATTGGCAAGCTCAGGTTCCGATGTTCCTTTATGTTGATGTACTTTTTACCATGGATTAATAAAATGGCTCAGTGATTTTATCGGCATCCATTATGTTATATTGGTGGTTGTGTGTTTATTTCGATTTATTTTGCTACTCAAGTCTATTTCTACATTTTTAGTTAAAATATCCCATTTGGGATATTACATTGGTATCAGAGCACAGGTCTCAAGGTTGAGACTTGTGGAGTGTGGTGGGTTGTAATATCCCTATTTAGGGCATCCCTATTTAGGGTGGGCCTGCCATGTGTCCGAGGTCTGCGTGATGAGGGGTTGTTTAGCTGCCGCCCTCAGATGCTCCGGTGGGCTATTTAGATCACCCTTAACGCGATGGGTTGCCACCCTCACTAATAGTCTAGGATTTTGGTGTAGTATCAGAGCTTCAATCTTGGATTAACGTGCGGGTTTCCAATTTTCAGTTGCAGCTATTTTGGCTAGAAGGGACTACGCAATCATTAGAGGAGGCTCATTTGTGGGAGCTGCATTAGTGGGATTTTAGAGCTTGGGTGTTGGGAGATTTATAGGAGAGCCATTTGAGGGGGTTGGCTAGGATTTTGGAGAGCAGTGATTGACAGTAGTAGCTGCAGTGCCAGAAAACGAAATTGGAAGAGGGCAAAATTACAAAGGGTCATATTTTGAAGGTTGGAATTAGAGGAAAACCTTTTTGGGTTTTTCTGGGTTTTGGGCAAGGATCACCTTCCCAAATTCCTAAAATTTTCTGAGCAGTTTTCAGTGGGTAAATCAGAGGCCGAAGTCATGCAGAAGTGTAGTCTAGAATTAGCAACACAATTTTTGGAGGAACTTGCTATTGGGGTCAATTGTGATTTGGAAAAACCATTTCTGGATTTTTCTGGGTTTTGTGAAAGGAGTTTGTGGTAAAAATTTCAGAATTTTGCGGGCGATATTCGGGTATGAAATCGTCATTCTTATAGCAGGGTGAATTGCTGGTTTAGCTAAGATTTCACACTATTTGAACATTTTTGATCAATCATAATTAGCCCAAAACATTTATGGGTTTTATCAGCCACGGGTCAAGGAGTTGGCTCCTAATTTTGGATAATTTTTGGGGGAGTTTTTGTCCCCCAAACATACAAAATATTTTGGCAACTAGTGGGGAAGGAGAAAAATTAAATTTTGGGTCTCGGGCTATCGGTCTTATTGGTCAAAACAATTTATGGGTTTGTGGTGTAGAGGCCAAGATTAATTTGGCAGAATTTTCTGAGCACTTTTGGAGGCTAAAACAAGGGTTTCTTCCAGCCAGCAGTTGCAAAATTTCTAGAGTCGGCGCAGAGCTTGAGGAGAGATCATTTCCTTGCATTTGGGGTAACATTTTTCTCACCTAAGATTTTTTAGATTTCTTTGCTAGGATGAATTCATCTTGTTGTGCAAAAATGATTTTTCTAGAGCCCAATTTGTGTGAAAATATTAAAAAAAACTTTAATGACTTAGAAAGAATTCAGTACCAGCTACAGTTTGAAAAATCACTTGCACAAGGTGGTTGGAGCTGCAATGCTTTCTTGGATCAAAAAGAAAAACCAAACAACAAACACTTTTCAAAGGGGATACATGCCATCCTACAGCTAGAGTAGGTAATGGATTTGCAAAATGAGTTTGAGATAGGGAATTGGCTCTTTGCACTTGGATCTGATTTGAAGAACCTAAAGATGACCGCAAAAACTTTCCTTAATTTGGAGAAGCTAGAATCACATCTTCCTAAAGTGATCCAATCAGATTTGAGGGTCCTAAATTGGGCACTCAAACCAAGAATTCTTTCTTTAATAAATCTAAGATTCTTGTAGCATCCTTGTGAAGGAGTCATACTTATAGTAGCTTCTTGTCTCAATGAGATTATCAGAATAACTTCACCTATGCTTCCTTATAATGATGACATTATGCGAAAAATTTTCCAACTAATAGAAGAGAATCTTCAGGATCTACATAACATCTGGGGTATAGCCATTAAGAAGAGGATCAAGATCTTAGAAATCATGCTTGGAGTCATGGGTAATAATGATGACATTTGCAAGATGATGTAGACCAGGTTGTTCACCATTTGGAGGAGAGAACAATTGGTTTCACCTGTTGTTTATAAACTGGCCGAGAGTTTGGTTGAGAAAAACATGGGTTTTTTAGGAGAGTGTTGACCAGGGAGGAGCTACTCCAATTTGGTGGATCAGACAACAAGAATGAGCTGAGGAGGAAGGGACTTTGCTTCATCTGCAAAGAACCTTGGAGGCCTAATTGCTCATGCTTGAGTGATGCAGATGATGTGACAGAGGTAGAGCAGGAGGAAATTCCTTTTGTATTCCAGGATGAGCACTCTTCTTCAGATGAGTCCATGGGGTCATATGAGGATGCCTCTAGGGAGCATGAGCAGTCATGTGGAATTTATGATAGTAGGTCGGA
>CM076584.1:1274974276-1275249666 GCA_034641835.2 Pinus albicaulis
ATTTGAGGGTTTCTTCATCCCAATATTCTAACGGTAGAGAGTACATGCGAATCCATACTGATGCCTAGTTGAAGTCTTCCTTGTCCGGGTTGAATATTTCTATCCAATCACGGAGATAGAGGCCGGCTGAGTTGAAGAAATATGGCCCCCCATCAAAAATATGGTTTCTGTCCACCAAATAGTTGAAGATCGTCGTAAAGAAACCTTTGGGACCAAGCTGTAGAGTCACATGTCCTTTAGGCTTCCATTTGGAAGCAATCCAGCCCTGAAGCACCTTTTTGGTTGGTCACAGGCCTATAAATCTGCCTATAAGGGCATGATCCTTCATGAACTGAATATGTCCATTGATGCGATGACTTGGAAGATCTATCTTTATTCGTTCTGCCACTATCGAGATGCAGGTGGCCGAGGAGGCTTTTGGCAGTGCCTCAGATGCATCGTGGGAGGTCTTCGTATCCTTTGGTACGTCATTGAGATTGACATCGTCGCTTGTGGGTGCAGAGGACGGGGTTTGAGCAGCGGCGACCGTATTGGCAGAGGCGTTTGGGTTAGAAGGTGGAATGATAGGAGGGGGGGAGGATCCCACCCCCCCTGGAGGAGCATCCATTAAGAGAGAGTAGTATCAGGGTGCTAAGAGGAGCATGAGCATTAGAGCAGGGTCGTCAGTCGAGCTGTAAGAGGTCCAGTCGACTCCGTTGCAGAGCTGCCAAAACCCTAACCAGTTCCATTGCAGAGCTCTCAATTGACATCTTTGTAAAACGTTATAAAGTTCAAATCTAAGGAAATAGAGTGTATTTTTCATAATTTTTAATATTCAAATAATTGCAAGAAGAAAATCTTTGGGTTTCAATAGATAAACATTCATCAATTTAATATCAAATTTCACCATAACTATAAAAATAAATTATTATTATTATTATTACAAAGTGAAAACAAATTAGATAAAACCTCTTGAAACGTTTGGGAGAGCAACTTCTCACCTCTAAAAAAAAATGCTAAAACAATTATTTTTCTATAATTTTTTTCACTGTTCCTAATTTCTTGAGCAGATCATCCATAATTCTGTTCAGGATGTTAATATATGATTCCTGCAACAGTTGAACTTACCTACAAGCCAAGAGGGAGCAACATGCAGCAACATGCAGCATGTTACTGCCCGATCATATGTTCAAGACGTTATATATTTGTGACAGGTAGACTTATCGAGAGACCATAATAAAACACCAAGCAACATGTTACAACCTTATCATTTCTACTTTCTACAGGATTGGCTGCCATTATTATTAGATTTGAAATGCATCATATCATTGTTTCTGGTGTAACGCCATGTTTCTTATTATTGTATGTGGAGAAATAAGTCAACATTAGAGGGGCCAATTCTGGTTTAACGCCATGTTTCTGATTATTGTATGTGGGAAAATAAGTCAACATTAGAGGAGCTAATGATATATATTCTCGAAAACAAAACACTAAAATAATTTCAAGGAATGATGGGCACCACCAATCCGTTAACTTTCGGTAAGTGTGACAGCAAGTGTGCCACAATGGTTTTGGTAGGGAATCTTCAATGAGACAAAAGATAAAGTCATATGTACAACACACAATTAACCGTACAAAGTAGGACAAAAAGTGTACCTCCACCCATGGCCAATGCCGGCAATGGTACTGTTAGAGGTAACCTAATAAAACCACTACGCACTTCTCGGTGAGGTGGATTGATTTAAAAAAAAAATGGGGTGGGAATTCAACTTAAGGGGAAGAACATGTAATTAAATTAATTAAGTTATTTTTATTTGTGTAGTTTAAGGAGATGACGAATTCACTCGGAAAATAATGGAATTTTTGGTTCCAGATTGTTTTTCAAATCTAGGTCACCATTGCGAAGCTTCATGATTGTGGGTATTCTAAGGGTTTTTATAGTGTTGAATATATTTCCACCATAAAAAAAATGATGTAATCATTCTCATGGTCGTCTCTTTTGAAAAAAAAAAATGTCAGGATTGGTGAGAAATGGTCGTTCGGGCAAATTTTTTGCCTCGATAGACAACACCTTTTATTTAGATCTGTTAATTGGATTTATCTAGGGTGGTTAGGAGGAATGATTATTAGTTTGGTCTTTCTATTCATTTTACTATTTTAATTTGTAGTAGTCTTTTGTGTTATCAACATCATGCTTGCCCCACATTCCATTTTATGAGGTTCTTCCCATGTTCAATGTATGTGAGTGACATGATGGGCTTTGATATAATGGCTTTAAGTCTTGTTGTTGAGTATGAATACCTCTTAACGATTGTAACATGTATAATCCCCATTTGGAATACAAAGATATTTTCCACATAAAGCTTGGAATATATATATATATATATATATATATATATATATATATATTATTTACACTTAACAAAAGTACAGGTTATTAAAAAAACATGTATATTGGTTGTATATTTTACAACAAACAATTTTTGTAATATTAAATTAGAGCATGGAAAATTTTGGGGGCTAATATTCGTAGGTGGGCTAATTTTCTATATTTTTTCCAAAAAAAATATTCGCCAATTTCCATTTTTTTCTAAAAATAATTCGCCCAACTTTTATGGTATGAAAATATTTTACCTTAAAAATCGCCAAGATCTTATATAGACTAATATAATATAATCAGTAATTTAGATGTTTTTACAAAAATATCATAATTTTTTTTTCATTTTTTCTATTAGAGATTATGAATATTTGCCAAGTTTTCTAAACTTTCAAATAGATATCCATCCTTAAAATTTTCCCTAAATTAGAGCATGATCTAACTTATAGAAAAAATAGGCTTTGCATTTTTTCTAGTTAATTTTAACCAAAATCTCATAGAGTTTTTAAAAACTTCGAGTTTGAGTTCGCTAATATGTTGAATTCTAGTGTCTTAGGTGTCTTTCAAGGCACTGAATCCATTTATGCATTCAAATACGTGTTTTAAACAACAAAAACTCACAATCTCGCTTGAAATAGTATCACAAATTCCAATGACAAAAAATATATCATTATATGTGACGAAGTTTTATATAATCACAATTATCAATGTATTAAATTTGTAAAAAAAAATTATATAATTGTATAGAAAGAAATTTTGAAAATTAATATGAAGAGAAACATATTAATATTAATATACGTGATGAAGACGATTAACACACAACTTTACATAAAAAGAGTTGTGATCTTGATCAAAGTTTCATTCATGGTGGAATGGTACCCTTGAGGATTTTACCCAATTAAAAAAAAATACATGAAGAAAAGCATATTAATATCAATATACGTGAGGAAGAAGAATAACACAAAAAACTTTACATAATAAGAGTTATGATCTTGATCAAAGTTTCATTCATGGTGGAATGGTACCCTTGAGAATTTTACCCAATTTTAAATTGACCTAAATCATCAAAAATTGAATCAAAGTTTCAAGCTGATAAGAATTATAGCTTGCTAAATTGTGTTCCTTGGAAAAAAGGAATGCATAAAAATAAGTGTATTATTATAAGTGTGCATTATGAAGACAAATCAAACAGGTATTCTATATAATCATAATCTTTTCTTGATTCAAGTTTCATCATTATAGTGAAATGATGGTCACAGAGGATTTACTCAATTCGATAACTATGTAGATTGATTACTACATCATTATAGTGAAATGATGGCCACAGAGGATTTACTCAATTCGATAATTGATTACAATGTATATTGTTGACAAATTAATTAAAATTCTAAACTCATAGGAATTGTAGATTCATATATTGTGAGATTCAAATAATTATAGGTAAATTTGATACAAGATTATTTAGAGGATTTACTCAATTTGATAACTATTTAGATTTATTGATTTCAAACTTATGTGATCCATAATGCAAAAACACATCATGATGACGATGCTCAACCATCTATGGGAAACCATCCAGACAAAACTTTGTCCCGAGGATGAACCACATTAGATGGTTCAAACATCGACCAAAACATCGACCCTAATCTCATGATGTGATTAATTCGAAAGACTCATCTTCAACTATCTAGATTGTTAAAAACCTAATCAAGGTTCCAAATAAATAAGAATTGTAGATTCCTATATTGTTAGAGTCTAACAATCATAAGAAAATGTGGAATGATATATATATATATATATATATATATATATATATATATATATATATATATATATATATATATATAGATGCATATTTTAATTCCAGAATTTTAAGCAACAACATATTTACATTTCAATTGTTTCTTTATCCTTCTTTGTGATTAATAAATTAGGAGTTAAAATGGATTTACACTAATTGTGCTAAGAGATGGTTATACAACTACGAGGGAAATTTTGCAATGTAAGTATAATTGACATCATGATATGTTACCAGTATAATATTGAAAAAAAAAATTCTCAGTATTAAACCCATACATAAATATCCTTGTCAACAAAGGGGTTTATTATATCTTTGACAAGTAAAAGTAGTTTTAGTAAGCTAATAAAATACTTAACCATTTTATTCTGTTAATAAAACAATAACAATATATTTTTATTTCCTCAAGAAAAATATTTTTATCAAGTAAAAATATCAAAATACCGTTCTCATAAAACCTTTTATGATGTATCAAAAAATAGAGTAATTGACCTATATTTATCCTCTCCTATAATGTTCCTAAAAGAAGAGACCAACACCCACTCATAGGCCCATGTTTCTTTCCTACATAGCCTTCCATGTGTCTATACATAACATAAAAATAAAGTCATTAAAAGAGTCCCTGATACATTTATCAAAACTCCATAATCTTAATAAAGAAACATTGCAACACAACATAGTTCATGTCTCTACCATTAATTAATTGATTAATGCCATGCTTTTTTCATCAGGTTCGTATTTTCCTGCATCTAGTCTCCACGCATGCTTCCTCCTCACAACCATTTCCGCACAAATTTTTCCGCACAACCACCTCTACACAACTTCGTCCACACACGATATCTCCACACAACTTCCTTCACATAACCACCTATGCACAAGCTTCTTTCGCACACGATTCTCTGCACAACCACCTTCGCACAATATTTTTGTCTCCACACATGCCTCCTCCACACAACCACCTCCATATGAGCTTCATTTGCATAACTTCCTCTACACAACCACCTCTGTACAAATTTCCTCTCCACAACCTCTTCCGCACAACCACCTCCGTACAAATTTCCTCTCCACAACCTCTTCCGCACAACCACCTCCGTACAAGTTTCCTCCTCACAACTTCCTATGCACAACCACCTCCACACCCCATATCCAAACTAATATTCAGTTCTCCGCACTCTCGAATTTGTGTGTCAATGCTCCATAAATGTGTAACTACATCTATTCAAACCAACATGAACGGATACTTTGAAAACACGTGAACATTCCAATATTCACAACTGTGGAAATTATGGATTGTTGTTATTTGGTAGAAAATTCAAAGAACAATTTAGTTTTAAGGAAAATTTTCCATTAGACCCAACTGATATTATTGGAATTAATACATTGTAAATCGATTTTAATTTGTTACAAATTTTCCCTATGCCTCGTGGTTCAAAGACCGACTCTTTTGAATTATTATAGTTTAATTAATTAATAGTTAATACTTACTATTGTTATTAATATTAATTAATTTGGCGTCATGTTAAGCGGAGCTTTCATTGATAGGCATTGATGACGAAAATCTGTTAAATGTAGTTTTTAAGCTATTTGTTGGAACTTTATTCTTTGTGATTAGACTTTTCAATTTTTTTGCTAATTATGGGATTAGAATGCACCATCTTACACATAGTTATCGGTGCTTGTTGGAAAGTTCCCAAATGAGAATGCACCATCTTACACATAGTTATCGGTGCTTGTTGGAAAGTTCTCAGATGAGATGTGGGATTTTAAATGCTATGATGTTTAAATGAGATTTTCAATCTGATCTAAAATTTTGAGGTTCTTGTGCATTTATTTTTATCAAATTATTATTAAGAATTATACTTTTATTATTAAAATGTTAGACTTGATTTTATGAATGAGAAGAAATTTTAAAACAAAAGAAACGATAGATAAGTGACTATAAGTCGATATATCTGGTTATTAAAAAGCTTCTAGTGCATGCTTGTATTTTGGTTTTATTATTGTGACCATGAAAGTGCGTCTAGTCTAAGGTGAGTTCTATTTAGAAAAGAAATATAACTAAAGAACGTGACATAACTAGGTCTCTACATATTTGTATAAATCTGCTCACTGTGTGGAAAGCTCTGCACAGGCACTCAACACATTCACTCTGTGAGAATCTCTCCTCTGTTGCCATGTCATTCACCCGTGCACATACATAGGGGTCTGCCTTGCACCACTCACCTTTTTCTATAAAGTGGGTGACTAGGTTTTCAGCGGGTGACTATGTTTTCAGCAAAAGAAATATTTTCCATAAAATACTGGACCAAACTTCCTGAATCATTAATGTCCACTCATACCTAAGTGGCTTTGATTGAAGGCATTTGCTGACAAAGCCAATTTTGCTTAAGGTAGACTAGTTACCCAACCTAATCCACCCATGGAAATGAGAAAGAAAGTGAATTTAGGCAAGTTATTCATCTCTAAGGATGTCAAGATCACTAAAGAAGGCTAACTTTAGCAATGTCCCTAGTCCCCGATGGTGTTTTATTTTGTAGTTCTTGTCGAGCGAAGCCTAATAATTGATTGGGTGGTATCGTTTGTCTAGTGTCACATTCTCGTGTAACAATCTAGCCAACAAGATCAATAAGCAAACCCTCATCAATCTAGCAATCATTGAAAAATAGATAAATCTACACGTTTTTGTTAATTTTCCACTGCTTTATGCTATTTCAATTACTTTAGCCAAATTCAATCCTTCAATAAGAAATATTTTCCAATAACAATTAGTTCTTCTAATATTCAACAGTAATTGAGGATAGAATAACAAATGCAATGATAGTAGGGGACAATCAACACATCAATAAGAGACATTGATTTGGTCAAAGACCAGGGAAAACCCCACAAGGGGGAAAACCCTTTGAAATTATTCTTCTATTAAATTTTCATAAAATGTTCAGCATAGAGTACAATAATTCAATTCATCAATAACAATGTCATACTCAAATCTTTGACCATCCACCAAAACCAATATCCTTAGTCTAATAGATGAGTCCAAAAGTCAAATTTGGTCAAACTATCAAATTTGCAATTCTGGTCGAAGTCAACAATAGTCAAAGATACTCGTGCACTTCTTGTTCCTCATGCACACTTCCTGTGAGACCTTACTTCCTGTGACATCTTCACACTTCCTATGAAATCTTCACACTTCCTATGATAGCTTCGCACTTCCTATAAAAACTTCACACTTACTATGACAACTTCGCACTTCATGTGAAACCTTCGCACTTCCTGTGACAGTGTCACACTTCCTATGACAACTTCACACTCCCTCGGAAACCTTCGAACTTCCTGTGATAGCTTCACACTTCCTATGGAATATTCACACTTCCTGTGGCAGCTTCACACTTCTTGTGAAACCTTGAATTTTGGACAAAACAGATCTCTAAAAGAAGAAAAAATGATATGTGATGATGATGTCCAAATGAGATTTAGGTCACTTATATTTATATGCAATTTTGTAGGGGAAATTTGACTTTAGGCCGACCTGATCAAATGTGCCATTGTGGGATTCACTTCAAAATTCACTTTCCCTTATCCAAATCCAGTGCTTCAAAGGTCAAATTTGGTCCTCTCAGAATGAGGAATCTAGTCCAATGATTGTAATTTGTCATTGAGTTGCCAAATTAACAACTCCAATTAATTGAATTAATGTATATTATTTAAATTATAAAAAAATGAATTTCAATGAAAACACTCTCTCATAGGAAACTAATTCTTTGTTAATTGTGTTCTTCTCCTCTGCTGCATCTATCACCAACTTTTCAAGAATTGAGTAAATTGAGTAAATTTAGGAAGCACATAAGAACATTGATGGGCAGAAAAAAGACATAATAATTTGATTGGTGGTGGTCCCTACAAGGCATACGGATTTATGTCCTCTGCATTCTCACTTCCATTGTGCGTAATTTCAGCTCATTGTGTGGAGGTTCCGCACAATGAGTTAAACTTCTGCACATCTTCCACAAAATGGTTGTACCAACTGTTATACAGGATTTATGATTGCAGACAAAAGTATCTCCCCTAGGTTCGATGGCCAACCTAGAACAACAAAGAAACAAGGAACCCAATGCTTTCCTTAAAGTATATAGATGACATAATGAAGCCTACTTGGAATCTATTGCACGCTTCACTCCTTCTTTAGCTTGAATCCTCCAATTCTAGTTCTGATTGTCAAAATTAGAACCTGTGCAGTCAAATAACACAAGCCAAGAAACTATGAGAGCTATGCAGTATCATCTAAGTAATTTATTCAATGGATCAACATGGTATTGAAATATATGAAATAACGACATCATATATAGGAAAACAAAGAATTATTTGCTTTAATATTAATGGAAGGAGATTACAACCATAAATAGGCGTTGATATTGTAGAAGAGATCCTCCATGTCTTGTCCTTCCCTTGTCATAACATGCACCTCCAATCACCCTAAATGCATGGAACGATACCTTGGAAGAATAAGGGTAGAATCACTCTCCAAAAGCTAACCTCTTGCATATGGAAGGCTGTAAATATATAGAGGAGTGGGATAAGTTGGGAGTTCTTATCCAATTACCAATCTAAAGTTTTAGATCCACCTTTGATGAGAGGACGAGATCAAAGGATAAGGGATGGAAACTCCAAAGAAGGACGAGATAGAATCTGAAAGTTTTATCCGAGGTGAATGGTTGTAACAAATTATGGAAGCTTCTAGAAGAGGAAGCTTCCAAAAATTATCTTTTTTTCCTGAATTTCTATAACCAACACAGGTGCAAAGGGGAGCAACCTGTAGGTGATCAACGATGGCCACAGTGGAGAAACCTGTAGGTGAACTTTGTCCAGAGGAAGGCCAGGGAGAATTGGTCCTAATATCAGATCAAATGAGGTGGTTTCAGGAAACAAATCTGGGAAATGAAGGAAGCATACTTAGGGCTTTGTGCAATGATGTTGACAAGGGGGAATATGATGTTTATTGATCCCATTAGGAGACATAATGACTAGATGTGATAAAATGGCCTATAATAGATTGTTCCCTAAAGCACAAAGTCATAAATGATGAATAGTGACTGAAGTGATTTACCTTGTGACAAGTCGAGATCAAGAACAACTGGTGAGCTTCATCTGTTACAACACATTTTCATCATGACGTATTTTTGTTGAGGGAGGCATACACATGCTCATCACATAAGCTAACATAAAATGTACAATAATAAAAAATACGCTTCCACAGATGCAACTGGTGGACCCATGACTAGATGATTGTCTATATGGTTATGGCCATCATACATTATGATCTCTGTATAACTCTTGAAATCGCATCCTGGATGTATGAAACTAGATCTAGGGTCTTCTATCTCATTCACATGACCAACCAACGTACGAGTCTAACCATGTGAATCAATGAGATGAGGTCGAACATGGTAGAAACCATATTATTACCGGGTGATGATGTAAGTCGTTAACAGATGTGAGAGAAACCACCGATGATGTTAATGGGTCTCAAAGTACTATAGTAAAATCTGTATGGTGTGAGTAAATGGGTTGATGTCGAACACCACACAGAGTATTTCGGTCGAAGGCCATTTATGTAAACCTATTGTCGAGAGCGAGGAAACTTGTCATTGATGTATGCTAGCACCAAGGTACCAAAGGGTTGTTTCTAAGTCAAATTCTTGGATGATGTGTTGATGTTGACATGAAGTGACTCGTCACAGGAGGGCCTTGATGTATCCCCCATCAATGACATGAAACAATGATCATTATTGAGACATAATGATGATGATGTGGAACTGGATCAGGAAAAGGCGAACATGGAATGATGGCTTAATAGTATCGCAACATATATCATCTGAAATTACTTCTCTTGAACACATAATGGCACTTAATGGAGTTGGCAACATTGACCCAAAACCAAAATGAAGGCTTTGAAAAGGTATGATGAATTGAATGAAAAGCACATTACCAAACCCAACAGCCATGACGATGAAGTGGAAGAGTGTCGTGTTCAAGAGCGAATCATTGCCATTAGCAAATGGAAATACCATGTTTTCCCAATTTTTCCAACCATATTGGTTAGTACCTCTTTATTTTTTAACAAGCTTGAGGAGGATAAAATATGATTGATTTGTAAGTTCATCCTTTGGATGAATCCCTCTGAGTATGTTTAATGAACCCTGCGAAAGAGTGCTCCGACCTTGTCATTTTCAACAAGTACATCGTTGTTTGATGTTTTAACAAATCCAACAAAGGTAAAACTTGACACATTTTTCATCTTTAGAGAGTTTGAAAAAGAATCGAAAAATAAAACTCCACATGTTCCTTTTCATAGATAGTCTCTCAAGTTCGAAAAGGTAGAAAAAAATACTCAAGAGAACCTCTTTGCCATGTTCGACTAAGGTATTATTTTTTCATAAATATTCTATCTTAGTCCGGAAAAGGGTTAAACTTATACTAAGTAGATGTATTTTCATTTATTTTAACGAGTTCGAAAAGAAAAGTGCTCGGAAATATTTTCATATTTTTGGATTTTGAAAGAGATGAAAGAGGACTCCAAAGGGTTCCTTTTTCGTAGGTTTATAGAGCTCGAAAAATAGATAAATTAATACTCCTTGGTCACAATAACATGTTTAAAGCACGATAAAACAAAATTAATAGTTGTCGACCTGCTCAAAACTCCACAAAAAGGATTAAACATACATGTTTCATAGTAAAAATAAAGCATATCTAGGTAAAAACATTAAATATGAATAAAATAATGCAAGAAATTACCATAAATACTCAAAATCACTATTCATTTTTACGTTTCACATTTACCTTCAATAGTGAGAGTTTTGGAGCGCTTTTTCTCTTGATCTTATACAACTAATTGAAACCAATCAGTGGATCATTTCGAGTACCGTCACTTCCAGGTAGGAGCTAAAACCCTTCTCATTCTTTTGATGGTCCAATTTTGTGATTCCATGCCAATTTTTTGAGGATTTGAGGGCCCCAGGGTTCCAAAAACACGCCCTAAGACCAACACACCCCCTTGTGTCGGAAAATATCGTTGCACCTAGGCATATTATCATTGCTTTGAGAGGTGAAACAACAAATGAAATTATTGAAATATCTTGTCCATTCATGGGATGTTCAGGTACACTCATTCAATTTTGGGGAACATATGATCAAGATAAAGGTAGAATACATCTACTTTCTGATAGGTTTATGCAAGAGTGTCTCCCCCATCTCTCTCCTAGGTGGGAGGAGTGGTGGGGAGACCATGAAAGACTATATCAATACATATTGAAGACCTTGAGCCCAGCCTACTAGGGATGGAAAGATCAATATCAAAGATGCCACCCAATTACATTTGAGAATGATCATGTTTATCATCTTAAGATTGGAATGTAGATCAATACTCAATGTAGCGAGTAGATCATACATGCAGTATGGGGTAGAATGCCTAGAGCCAACAATGTTCAACCAGAGTGAGGGTGTATTGGTCAATATGAAGGAACAAATGACTAAAGAGAAAGAGGGGAAGTTAAATAACTTCAATTATGGTTTGATCTTGGTCTCTCTTACTCTAGAACGAGTGCCACTACTTCAGCCTCAGTAGGTTATACTCAAGCCTATCAATCCAAGGGCCCCATGTATGAGGAGGTGGATAGATCATATGGCCCGACATGCAAGTCCGTCGACGATCAATTTCCAGCCTTCTTTGGATGGCTACGTAGAAAAATCATCATGATCGATGATTATCCTTATGCAGGAATGGATTTTCGTGATGATCCCGAGCTCGTGCTTCCCGAGGGTGAGAAATGGGATGCTTTAGGTAAAAATATTTCAACCATTTAAGTTTTTGAATGTTTTACATTTTTTTGTGTGTTTTTTTTATGTTTCCAAGACTCAACTATTGATGTTTCATGTAGATATTGGACCAGTTCGACCAGGAGGACATCCACATGAGGAGGCAGTGGTACCATTATAGGTCGCTGCAGTAGGGAGGGATGCACTATTGTATCTTGAGGTAGCTAAGATACTATCATAGATGGAGTGCCACATGGAGGGATTGAGACATGGGATTGATGAGACCGTGGTCGATTAGATTCTCATGCGACTTCAGTGACACACTATTGGAGTGCCTAGCCATATCGGTCGATTACTGTGCAAGATGGCTCTTGTAGTGTTGTTTTATCATGAGCACCATTGATTAGTCTACTTAGATATTTGCATGTAGTTTTTCATATGGGCGATGTAGCCATGTGTGTCTCGGGGCACAAGTTCTTTTAAAAGAAAACTCTATATATATACATGTTTTCAGTGTTTCCTAGTTCCTATTATGCTTTCAACATGATGTGATTTGAATTGAAACTTATTTACTTTTGTTGAAAATGTATATCTAAAACATGATTAGATAGGGCATATGATAATGTGTTTATATTTCTATAAATACGTTCATATAGTATGAAATTGAAATTCCTTTCTATAAGACGTACTCTCAAAACCATGCGAAGGATGACAATATTTCTAACTGAATAAACATTAGCAAGTTGTACTACTACGAGTTGTGAGTCGAGTGTGATGAATAAATGATGGATAACATGTGAAATAACGTCAGGTTGTAGCTCAACCACTGCGCTATACTCAGTGATGTTGTTAGTATAGTGACCAATGAAAATCCCTTGCATATTCACTAGCTTGCCATTTGGAGGAAATATAGCCCATGTTGCGGAAGATAGGTTCTAAGTACTATGACTAGCACCATCGGCATAACCAATGTATAGTTCGAGAGATTTCGACATCTACAATCCAAACGTAACTAGGATCAACATAAACCATAGGAAACTCTGAAAAGACACAATGCAAACACACTCAAACACGCCTATAGACAGTACGTACACAATGTACTACGCATGAGATCAAGCATAGTATTTTTTGAGGTACAACCCATTTATAGATTTCATTAATGGAACTCCATCAAAATATACTGACTCATAGGCCCCTTTTTCAAGGACTTATGAACCCAAACTTATAGGTTGGAACTTCCCTAGACATAGCTTATTGACCTCTTGGTCATATAAGAGAACCAAGTCTCCTTCCAAGAGGACTCAAGGCTTGAAATTTTTGTCATATTGTGCCTTGAAGCATATTTTATGAGCTTCATTGGCTAAAGCAGCATCACGCCAAGTTTCATCCAAACAATTCAGATGTAAAAGACACTCCTTCTCTATGGAAGTGGCAGGAAGAAGTTCGATAGCTAGTTTCAAAGATGGAATTTCACTTTCCATGGGGAGGATCGCTTCCAGACCATAAACAACCTGAAAGGGTGTGAATCCAGTAGCAATCCTAATCGAGGTTTGGTATGCCCACAACACAATGTAAAGAAGCAATTGTTTGTCCTATATATGGACCCCTACCATACTTTGAATCATAGTCTTAAGAGTTTTGTTTACAACCTCAACTTGTCCATTAGTTTGTGGATAGTAGGGAGTGGAATTTTCATGCAAAACTCCCAACATAGTAGCTAGTTCGGTTTCATATGATCCCATAAATTCTTTCTGTGATCCGTGACTATCACTTGCGGCATACCAAACCTAGCAATAAAGTGGTTGAAGAAAAAGTATCCAGTTGTTTTGCTAGTGTTGTTAAATGTAGGCATCGCCTCAACCCACTTAGTAATGTAGTAAAAAATGACAATAATAAAACTATGATCTCTGATTGAGTGAGGGTTACATGTCATAAAGTCAATGCCAAATTTTTCAAAAGGAACAACAATGATGAAGAGATGCAATGGAGCTGGCGGAACATTGATATTAAGATCATATATCTGGCATGCATGATAGTTCTAGATAGCGAGGATGCAGCCACAAAAGATAGTGGGCCAAAAGTAACCATCACGCAAGATATTCTCCATGGTAGCATAACCAGATAGATGTCTGCCACATGCCCCAAAATGGAATTTGTAAAGTACTTTCTTGGCTTTCTCAAGGATGAGGCACCTCCGTAAAATCATAACAATACCATGACGGTAAAGGGTGTCACCGATAATGATGTAATTTCAGGATTGGTATCGAATACATCAATGCTCAGAGCGAGAGGTATTGGGCTAGAAAGGCTAGGTATGGAGATAGATCAGAAAATATACATACCGCGGGTCATATGACGAAATCAGAAACAAGGACTCATCTTAGATAGAATTTTCAGATGTAGATTCAGAAAAAGGGGAAGGAAGGTCACATATAAGATCGACGAAAACTAGGGATTTCTTCGACTTTGATTTGATGAACTCTAGGTCGAACTATTGGATAATAATGATCCACTTAGACTACGTACCCCCTAGAAATTGGAGTGAAAATATATATGTCATAGGGTTTCAATCTGAAACGACCGTAGTTTTCTGAAGCAAGATGTAATGGAAAAACCTTTGGACGACTTGAATGACTGCCAAAGCCAATTTTTTTGCATGAGTATATCTGATTTCGATATCATTGAGGTTCCGACTCAGATAATAAATTGGATGTTCAGTCCTAATGTCGTCTTCTTGGGCCAATACCATTTCTATAGTAGAAATGGGAGCATCTAGGTACAAGAAATAGTTGCGTTGATAATCAAGGGGGTATAGAAGAGATGCTTGACCATTACATATTTTAGGGCATCAAATGTTTTATGATCAACATCATCCCAATAGAAGGGTAACCCTTTCTTCAGTAAGCGAGTGAATCCTTTGGTCAACTCGGCATAATTAGGGAAAAACCTCCACAGGAAGTTAGATTTCCCTTGGAGTCTTTGTAACTGAACGAGAGTAAAAGGTGCTGGAAATTCGACGATTTCTTGCACTTTCAATGGATCAATACGAATTCCTTGTTTTGAAATGAAAAAACCCAGGATTCGAGAAAAACCAACGCAGAACACGCATTTGTGCGAGTTGAGTCAAATTTTATAGTGTCTACACCTTAGAAAAATAACCTGAATATGTATCGGGTGGTTAACCTAATGTTTAGAATGAGCAAGGAGTTCGTCCAAATAGGTTTTCATGATGTGTTTAATGTCGTGAAAATTCTAATCCATCTCACGTTGAAATGTGTCTCCAGAGTTCTTCAAGCCGAATGGGAGCTTGTGATAAGTAAAAGTACCCTAGGGAAAAATAAATGCAGTCTTAGGTTGGTCTGTCAGGAGAATGTTGTTTTGATTATAGCCCGAGAATCCTTCCATGAATGAATACATCTTGCAACCAGTAGAGTCATCAAAAATATGGTCAATAAACAGAGTTGAATAGTTTTCCTTGGGATAAGCATGATTCACATCTCGATAATCATCACATACTTTGGTCATGCCTTTTTCTTCATGATAGGGATGACGTTCGATTCCCAATAAGTTAAAGGAATGAGGTATATGAAACCAGCTCGAAGAATATTTTCAACTTCAGCTTTAATCCCGACAACCTTATTGGGATGGACTAGACAGAGGCGCTGCCAAACGGTTTTGACATTAGGATATGTTTTAATCTCATGCACTACTATGTTTGGGTTGATAATTGGAATTTTCTCATAATTCTAGGCAAAGACATCTCGAAACTCACAAAAAAGGGCTTTATAAATATCGATCTCAGATGGAGAACAAGATGCTCCAATGTATAGATTTCCGAAAATACATGGTTTGATACAGATATCGAGAGGTATCGTCACCTCAATATTTAAAATGTTCTTTTCGGATTCGAATTCATTAATAGATACAAAATTCGTAAAAGGTTCGATAAAATTAGGCAAATATACATCATTGAGATTACCCTCAATGGAATCTGGTAATGAGGAATGATGGTGATGTTTGTGATCTGAATGGAAAGTGGAATTTACTCATGGTATTCATTCACCCATGGTATTCATTCACCCATGGTATTTATCCACCCATGGAATCTACCCATGGTATTGTAAGTGGAATTCACTCATGGTATTCATCCACTCATGGTATTTATCTACCCATGGTATTGTAAGTGGCATCTACACATGGTATTCATTCACCCATGGTATTTAACCACCCATAGAATTTACGCATGGTATTGTAACTAAAATATATTATAAGTAACAAGTCATATCTTGTAAAAGGACATATTGTCCATCACAATGTAGCTTTTACAATTATTCTCTCTTTTAATAATAAGTTTCTTTGTGATTTTCTTTAATATGTGTTCTTCTCTATTTTCCTCTAGATTTTCAATTTTTCTGATCTTGGGGGCTTCCCCCCAAGATTCAGATCAGTCTGTCCCATGGCTCATCACCTCGCATCATGATCTCCATGATGCTTTCATCGTGTTGTAGTATTACAACAACCCCCCATTTTTCTAGATAAATAGTATAGAAAGAACAATGGGGACACTTTTAAATAATTCTTAACATTAAATTCATTTTAGAAATAAAACTTAGAAATTGAGTCTATTAGATTATTTTTATGTTTTTCTTAAAAAACATAAGAAAATCATAAAAAGTTCTCCAAGGAACCCATAAAGGATTAAGAGTACAAGAAGCGGGAACTAAATCGCCGAAACAAAATAATGCCGATATGAAAAATTGTGAAATGCCGATATGTGAAGTTGCGAAGTACGTTATGTAATGAATACTGATATCGCAATATGTCATCTGAAATATGCCGATATCACATTCTTTCATCCAACATAAAAGACATTGCAATATCTCATTGTCGCATGTCTCACATTGCTGCGAAAGGTCAAAACTCGCTAATCATGAAAAAACCGATTTACGGATCCAAATAAGATAAAAAATTTCAAACTCACACGAAGTCCATGCTATCAATTTAATGATAATTCAGGTGTTTTATGATCTCGAGGTTTGTAAACAATTTTATAATTATTTCAGATTTAATACTGTGGATTCACATTATGCACGAGTTAAGGTGATACAACAATTAATAGCAATTTACGTGATATTAGCTTAAGCTCTCTGGTTTTCTTTCAATAGGGTAATTCCTAAAACTTAGGCATAAAAGGATGTCGAGGCTGATTAAAGCACGAAGGAAGTCCACCACCCCACCTCAATTAGTTGTTCAACAAGAGGAAGATCACGAGATGGCTCCTTTAGTCTCAGAAACAACATGCAACCCAAAAATTGGTTCCTCAAGTTGGGAAGGGATTTATAAGTTGTTTGAAAAAGAGAATACACAAGTAATTTTGAACAAAAAATTTGTATATGATGATTCTGTATCCAAGGATTAAGACTCATGGTCCGACGCAACCAACTCTTTTCTGCACAGAATTGTTGCACGTCCTAAAATATTGCCATACACTGACTTAGTGAAATTGGTGTTAGATCATGTGGAAATTTGAGATAGATAGTTTGTTACTAGAAATAGAACAATCATTGGTTCTCTCAAGCATGCATATTTAAAGGAAATGTATAAATTGCCCGAGCCCTAGAAAAGATATGACAACTATTTTGTCCAAGAATTCATGCGAGAGAATGAGCACCCTGCAAATGTGATTAAGTGTTGGAGAAATTATCCCAATCTTTATAAACATGACGATACGGGTATGTACTCAGTGTTTTCTTATAAAATCCCTTTCTCGCAAATTGTTGCAATGATGTGTCTTCTTTTTGGGTCTTCAAATACAACCAAGTTTAAGGAATTTTGGACACCCTGATAGAAGAAGCCTCTGGTGGCTATATTCTTGATTGGGCTAATATTTTGTCTAATAATTTGATTATATCTATCACTGTCTATAGAGAAAATCGTAATCTTCTGTCCAATATAGTCACTCCTTTTTATATGAGTTCATTTATCCTAGATGTTGTCTGCTTTTCTACTGAATTTCTGTTATTAGGATGGAAATGGACCAGAGAAGTCAAAAACCCCATCTTTGTACAGTTAGAATTCCTGTGGGAATCAAAATGCCACTCTCATATGTTTAAAATATGTAATGATATAATTCTCCTAGTTTTTCAAGTCATTTTCAAAAGGAAAATCTCTAAAGTCACCCATGAAGCCGATAGAAATATCAAGTCTATAGGAAGGTGGTTTGGTGAATAATTTTTCACATACATCCAAATTTTTGGAAGTTATGCTTGCCTCATGTCCTACCCTTATATATACTAGATAAATTATCGGCCAAGGAAATTTCTTATCATACCGTAGGTAATGGGTTGACTAAATTTCTGAAAGAGGCCAAAAAGAAAATTTGGCGAACTTTTCCTATTTCATGTGGGTCATATACTCTCAATAATTTCAAGCATGCATGTCTTGAAATTGATCGATTAAAACCCTTCAATTTCCTAATTATACCTAATAGAAGTTATATTCATATGGTGTTGCCAGAGAAATAACGAATCAAGTTAAGTTACAGGCATTTAAAAGCGAGGCTGATAAATCTGACGATGTTGAGTCAATTCCAGAATTCTCAAGGGTCCTGCAAATAGCAACCATAAGGTTAAGTCCAGAATATTTGATGCAATTCAAACAATATCATGAAGATAAGAATTCTCATTTTCTAGACTACATGTTCCACAGGCCAATGCCAGAAAAAATTCTGATTCCTCCAGTTCAAGTTCAAGTGCCAGAAGCAGAACAAATTCTGATTCCAATTCCTCCAGTTCAGGAACAAGTACCAATGGCAGAACCATAAATCGTGGATGTTCCACAAGAAGAGAGGTTTAATAAAGACTGGGAAAGTTTTGAAAAAGCATTATATCATACTAATACTCCTGTTGATCAGAATGTTATTTTGATAGAAACTCTTCCTATTGAAGATTCTCTAAAAATGGAAATTCCTTTAAGTGAATCAAGTGTTCAACAAGTTTCCTCTAATCTAAATGATTCTAAATATCAAAGAGAAATTCGAGAAATCTCATTCACTGCAGAGGTTTCCAAAATTCCTCTTTAGCAAAATCATACACCAAAGATCAATGATATAGAGGAGAAACAAGAAGAAACGTTGGCCTAAGACATGAATATTATCCCTGATTTTCCAACAGTAGAAATAATTTTGAAGATTGAGGAAATACCTCCATTGGATGTATTTTACAGTCCAGAACATAAATCTGTTGTATCCATGTCAAAGAAGAAATGAAATATTTATAATTATCCAAAAATGACTATAGACACAACATCAATGCAAGTTCTCTGGAAAGGAACTCAGTCAACTCCAGGAAAATAACTTAGCCAATTATCTCAGTTTGCAGGTGCTTATGCAAGTGAAACTATTCATAAGGCAGGAGAGATTGAGTCATTAATCATGGAGAAATATTAGAAAATGGCTCAAATGGAGCAAAGTTTATTTAATGAAAAACAAAGGATAGAGCAGGAGTTGCGATCAAGTATTAATAGTCTGCAACTAGAGTTTGAAGGTCTCAAACTCAAACTCGAAATTGAAATTAAAGTAAAGGCTTTAATAGTCCATCAATTACAATAGAAAATTCAAAAGCTTTAGGAGAATCCAAAACTTAATGAGGTAAAGAAAGAAGCAACGGAACTGGAAACATTGTTGGTAAACCAACAAACAATTTTCTATCCGAAGTACAAACAGATTCAAGAGCAGATTAAAATAAGTGATCAGTTAGTCACTCAAATTTTTGATTTGAGGATTTATTATGAAGAAACTGATGATAAAGTGTCAAATTATATAGATTGGCAAGACATTGTGCAAGGGAGAGCAATTGATCTTCCTCATCTTGAAGAATCAATAAAGGATATAATATTTGGAGCCCGAGACATGAAAATGAAAAGTGCAGAATTAGCCATCGTCAGAGCTAAAAATATGTTATTCAACATCTCTGAGTATATAACATATTCTCTTCTACAAGCCAATCTTATCCAGAAAATTCCAAAAGACACTATGCTGGAAGTCAGCCTTTTGAAACAATATTGGCAAGAAACATCAAGCAGGAAAGCTATTGATATAGAAAACTCTACAAAGGTAAATATGGAAATTTACTGGTATTTGTTGATCAAGCCTCACAGTTAATTGGGAGTGTTGAGGTGTCTTTCCAATGCAGCAGTTCAACTTCTTCCAACAATCAATGATGAAATATTCACTGGCCGGATGAGAATGTTTCTAATGCATCCTCCCCAACTCGAATATATGATGAAAGCCTTCCAACTCAAGGAACAATTAGAGAGTCAATCCGAGAAACAACGTTGAGACTGTTATAACTTCTTCATTTTAATTTCTTAGTTTTTGGTTTATAGTTTAGATTAGATTAAGAATAATTCTTTCACAAGTCTTCTATTTTTGTAATATTAATTAATATTTAAACCCCTTTCATGCATTTAAAAAGGGGTCCAAATTTTTGAGGAGTCTTTTGGAACTTACTCTATTGTTTGAATAGAAGCATCTAATTGAAAGTCTGAGCCCAGAGGCTATCTTTTCAGAACTAAGCTATGATGCAACGGGTACTATTATCTATGTATTAATCACTTTATGTTTATGAGATTTTAGCAAAATTGTTTCTATCTATTTGACTTTTTCTGATAAGCATTGAAATGATATATATTCTTATTACTATTGATAATATGTATTGAATTATATGTTGTTAGATAAGTGACTTCGAAAGCTGTTATATGATTAATGTTCTTCATCAACTAAATCAAATACATTGATTTAGTTTCTTTAATGTCCTTAGATTCATTTAGTATGCAAATGATCTATATTGTTTCATGCTTATGAAATCTTACTCTGTAATCATGTAAATCAATCCATCCTGAGAAGTAGTTAGAATTAATTTTATTTATGTTGTAATTAGAATAGATCACTCCATTTGTGTTGATTTTATTCCATTGTTATATAAACTCTTTTCTTATACGAGAAACTGGTCCCTATATCCCTAGTCGACCCACCATTTCAACGAAAAAGGAGTTGCAAGGAGTTGCTTTAACCTCCCGACCGGGTGGAATCCCTAATGTTGAGGAAGTCACTCTCCAACCTTAAACATTTTTCGCACTAGAAGGAGGGCATCCGACTATGTATGGCATATAAAGCTGAATCCAAATTGAAAAGCCAACATAAGATTAAAAATTCCTCCAAAGTTTCTATGGATTTTAGATCTTGTTCACTATCTCCTAGTCATAAGCCTAAGCTATAGAACCATTTCTTACATCTCCTGAAAAATTACTGTTTCGTCAATTTAGTGTGTCCTAAATTGCTAACATAAATTATCAACCAGGGATTCGTAAGCTGACGAAGTGTGGCGCACTATATGTGCAAGATAACCTATCTCTTACTTTTTGTCGTTTTTGGATTTTTATTGATCTTGGTTGGTTTCCTAATGTGAGATGGAAATTCTAAAAGACAAGTATGGGTATGAATATTCAAGGCAATGATGTCCTTTATAATGATTTACCAAACTTCAAACTTAAAAAGGAATTTGAAACATACAATGACAAAACTTGAAAGGAAATGAAAATGTGCTGCTAGCCTAATAAATCAAACAGTGAACTATTGAGCATGAAAACCAAATCATCCTTGCTGCTGTCTAAACACAAAAGAAGCTATGCTTAAAGAAATCCAAGAATTGCAACAAAGTAAATCTAAATCAAATTACATCAACTTATATCCCGATCCCTCACCATTAGTCCAGCTATGGCTTTCGGAGGTAACCATAAACAACTTGAGCAATCTGATATCTAATTTGCAGAAAAAGAAACTAATATCAAACTACACACTCATACTTCAATCTCTCACCATCAGTCCAGCTGTGGCTTTCGGAGGTAACCGAAAATGACATGAGCAATTTAATATATCTAACTTGCAGAAAGTAAACTAATATCAAACTACACACTCATACTTCAATCCCTCACCATCAGTCCAGCTGTGGCTTTCGGAGGTAACTGAAAATGACATGAGCATTTTAATATATCTAACTTGCAGAAAGTAAACTAATATCAAACTACACACTCATACTTCAATCCCTCACCATCAGTCCAGCTGTGGCTTTCGGAGGTAACTGAAAATGACATGAGCAACTTAATATATCTAAATCTAACTACTGAAACAAATGTGCAAGACTGAAATAAACAAAGCAGTGCTGGAATTAAATAAAAAGTAAATTAACAGCAGAACAATATTGATTCCATGTCATTAGTCAAAAGATATGCAAATGCCCGAGCTGCCATGAAAAATTATGCTAAAAGCTATGATTTCAAAAAGAAATTTAAGTAAGGAAATATGACAAAACAGAATTGAAAGCAACTTATCTAGAAAACATGTAAAATCCTCCTTGGATAGCAGGGGCCCTCTGCTACCAATTTGGTGAAGTCTTTCAGCTCCTTAAAGTTGTAATCAAAACAACATCAAAGAACTGAATTTCTCTATTAAAAAGAACTCACAAATCTACATCCCATTCCATCTTAAACTTTGTTACAAAAGACTCTCTATTCCTTTCTCTCCTTCTCCTATTTTTCACTACTTTTTCATTACTTCCTCCTTACCCTTGATAGGAGAAAGCTTCTCCTATTTATACAAAATATGAGGAGTCATCTCATTAATGGGAGTCCATGAATCTCTCCCTCCATCTCTAGAGTTACAATCAAAATAGGAAATGATAAGACACATGTTTTTCTAGAGTTTCAATACAACTTGAGGAATGAGACACATATCCTCTTAGAGTTTCAATACAACAAGGAAGTGAGACACATATCCTCTTGATCCCATAATCTTCTCCAACCAAATTTGAATTTGGCTTTAGAGTGCCACATAAGGGTCTTCTAGAAGTCTCCTTTTGACCTACACATGTCACAAAACTCATAACACATATATAGATATATGAAACTATGTTAATTTTCTAGTTTCTAATCATAAATTTACTTCAAATACATAAAATAAATAACTTTGGAAAACAAGGATCCTAACCCATATATTTATGAAAATGGTTACTTGATGTAGGGTTTTAGGTCAAATGGATATGAAATAAGAGCTAAATGGTTATGACATAATGGAAATATGTATGAATATGGAGAACATTTTTGAGACTCAACATACCCCCCAACTGAATTTGTTGCATGTTTTCATGCAACCATTGCAATGATTCATTTGTCCATGAGTTGATCTTTTATGAGTTTTGACTCATATAGATTCATTCCAAACTTTGCTTCTTGATTTTTTCCTTTTTCGCAAAGTATAATACATTTGATTGCAACATTTTTTTTTTTTTCAATGGTTGGTTCTTGTGTGACATTTTTTTTTTTTTTTTAAGCATTGGTTATTGTGTAACAATGTTTTATTTTTTTTGTTGCATCAAAGTTCATGAAAACATTTAGAATCAATTACTTCATCAATGAATTGATCATTTGCAAGGCATATAATCTTTTGGATCATGTTGCAACAATAGTTGGTTGGAAAGTATATGTGGGTGGAAACGAAATGAAAATGTGTGATAGTGTATGACATGTGGATATGAAATGATGTCCCTTCCCCCCCAACTAAAGGTATGACAATGTGAAAAAGGGAGTGAGGAATTTTTCCAAAGTTACAATTTTAACATTCTAATGAATTACATGACTAAAAATTAGAAAACAACATACCTTCACTTACCTTAAATGTGGATGAGTTGTGTATGTGTGGTGGCTACAAAATTC
Source organism: Pinus albicaulis (assembly GCA_034641835.2). Classification (NCBI taxonomy): domain Eukaryota; kingdom Viridiplantae; phylum Streptophyta; class Pinopsida; order Pinales; family Pinaceae; genus Pinus; species Pinus albicaulis. The sequence continues at coordinate 1,274,998,009 of CM076584.1, forward strand.
TGATCATATTCTTCTTCAAGTGGCTGAACAAGAGGAGTCATGGATAAAGAGATGAGATGACTTTTTATTGCTCCTACTAAAACTTGCTGAATCTGCTCCAAAATGCTGAAAATAATAGTCTTCATGTCTTCAAAACTCATTGGCACAATTCCTACTATGTGAAAAGATGTTCTGATATTGAACATAGTAGGAAATTGTTGAATTAGTGGCCATTAATGGATGCCACTAGTCAACACGAGAACTCTCACCATTGATGACAATGAGAGTCAAGATGCCCAAACACATCTTGCTAAGTACGAATGATTTTGCTGATGTCGAGTCACCTAGAAGATCTGACGAACAAGAGACATTAATGTATTCTCATTGTTTGTCAGCATGAGAACTTGCCATTAAGGCATGCAAGCCTCAAGGTGTTTTACAAAGAACTTAGACTCAAAGGACTATAGACTCAATAGTTTGCATTGAAGCAGGGCTTATTTGCGGAATGAAAATGACAAGAAATGGAAAATGAAAATGGAAGATGGCAATGGAGAGTAGAAATGGAAAATGGGCAATAAACATGTGAATGAGAAATGGCAATGGGCAATAAGCATGTGAATGAGCCTCTTGCTTTTATTTGTGGTTATGAATGGACAAAAAGAAATGGAAAGTGGATGTGAATGTAAATGGAAAATATGAAGTGAAATGAGGTGAATGGTTTATTATGAGGTATGGATGTGATGGAGACAATAGTATCTGAAAGTTTTTCAAGTGTTTGGATCTGATTTTGCATCAACATATTTCCTCCTTATTGCTGATCATCTTCTTATGAAACAAATTGGTCTCTTAGAGAGACACCATTCTCTTGTAGTCATTTGTCCTTCCTCCTGGAACCTGCAAAAAAAACTAATACTTCTTCTGCAATGGAATGTAAGATTATCAAAGGGAGAGAGGTGATCAATCTCTCTAGTTATGATATTTACACACAAAACTAAGAATTTGTATTAATGAAACAAGTTCTCAAAGGAAAAATCAAAAGAATTTATCTCTGTTTTGGAATTAGTGCGTCAAGTTGAATGTAGCTTCTTTTCAACAATTTATTTCATTATTTGCCATTTCAAACTCTAATAATGGATTTCTCATTGTATAGATCTTGTTGAAACCTTTCCAACGATACTTGAATCATCAAAATCTGATTTTGTATGAGAAAGTTAGACTGATTTGAGTAATGAGGGTTTTCAGCGGCGGAATTGGAGAACAGCTGCGGAATTGGACTTTAGCTGCGGAATTGAAGAACAACTGTGGAATTGGACTTTAGCTGCGGAATGTCGACGGTTTCTGTAGCCAAAAATCTTAAATAAAAAGTTAGTCATTCATCTTTCATCATCAGTCCAAAATTAATCAATACCTTCAGAAAAATGAGCAAATAACTTATTCATTTCATTGATTCAAAATTATTGAAATTTTTATTTTTTTTATTTTTTATTTTTTTTAACAAAATTGAAAAAAAGAGAATTGCAATTTTTTTTATTTTTTTTAATAACAAAATTGAAAAAGAGAAATGCAATTTTTTTTTTAAAATATATTTTTTTTAAATATTATATATGTTACATTTAAAAAAAAAAAATATACATATATAATTTTATTAAACAGACAATTTATAAAATTAAAAAAAAAACTAAAAATAAAAACTGAGTACTTTGCATGTATCTTACAGCAGAATTGAATTGCAAGTCCACAACATCACAACAACATTTCTTTCATTTCACGATTGTCAAATGTTTCTGAAACAACTAAAACTGCAGAAAACATATGTCGATTCTTTTGAGATATATGCAATTTTTCCTTTAAAATCCAATCCCAAATGTAGTAAAGATCTTCAGAAAGCCGCTGCATTGGATAAAACTGAGAAACATTAAGATAGATATGATTCTTTGATCAATCATGTGATAGGCTTCCTCACGCTTTGTTGGGCAGATGATAAAGGAGATGTAAAATCCAACGAAGTCGAATTGAATTCAAAAATGAGTGGAATGTGGATTGAATGCCACGAGAGAGTTTGATTTTGATTAGAATTCTTCTTCTTGGATTTAGAAAACTGGATTATCAATGCAGAGTGCCGTTTTCAAATTCTTCACTCAGAAAAAATCGTTTTTCCTCACGCGGCAGGCAAAAATGGGCTTCAAAGAATCGAGCAATTCTCCTAGACCGCCACGAATTTTGTAAAACAATTTCTGGGTTATCTAATTGACCACGTTGGCGAAAAAACCCATGTCGTGGATTTTCAAAATTCATCCTAAATCGTTCAGAAAATGCGTTTCAAATTGACGTGTCAAAAACAGTTGCGTTTCTGGAGATGCTGTAACAAAATCGTTTTTCTCTGAACGTGGCTCAAAATTGTGTTTCGTATTGACCATTGTCGGGACTGATAGGTTTGCCATTATCTCCTGGCAAGTAAGTAGACTGGATTCAGATTCCAAGAGCTGAGATCTGCCTAGATAACACAGTGGTGGCATCAAGATGGGCAAATGTTGTTGCAGGTGCTGGATCTGTCAAATCATCTGCTGGCACATATATAGCTTGCACGGAAGTAATGGAACCCTTCTTGGTTGTTGTAATACGTTCTTGCAAACTGCCAAGATCAGTAGCCAAAGTGGGCTGGTATCCGACAGCTGAAGGAATACGTCCCAGCAAAGCAGACACTTCAGAGTTTGCTTGTGTAAAACGAAAAATGTTGTCAATGAAGAGCAACACATCCTGGCCTTCGGCATCTCGAAAATGCTCTGCAACAGTCAATCCTGTAAGCCCAACACGAGCACGAGCACCATGTGGTTCATTCATTTGACCATATACAAGAGCACACTTGCTTTCACCCTGTTTTTCGCCAAGCTTGATAACATCACTCTCAATCATTTCCCTGTATACATCATTGACTTGTTCTCTTACATGTAGCCGTCTTATGAATCTCAAGGAGCGTTTGGTGATGGGGGACTATGGCTTTGTTTATTGATTTGTTTTGTTTTTGTTTTTCAATTTTTTTTTTAATTTGTTTTTGTTAATAAAACAAATATGTTATATTTTTAAAAATTAAAAATACACATATATATTTTACTAAGCAAAATGATTTATTTATTTGTTTTGTTAATAAAATTACACATGTTAAATTTTGAAAAATTAAAAATATGCATATGTAATTTACTAAACAAAACAATTTATTGAATTTTTTTTTCTCTTTTTTTTTTTTTTTTCTAAAATGATTTGTTATTAAAATTATATATATATTTTCAAAAATTTTAAAAATATACATATATATCTTAGTAACAAAACAATTTAATTTATTTATTTATTTATTTTTTTTATTTTCTTTATTAAACAAGACAATTTTATTGAAATCAAAGTTTTTCATGAAAACAATTTTTTTTTTTTAATAAATTGTTGAATCAATTGAAATGATGAAGTTTTATTTTGTCTTTTTTTTTTTTTTCTTTTTTTTCTTTTTCACATAAATTTTCTTTTACTGATCCTCCAGATCACACAAAGTGCAAGAGTAGAGCATACTCAAGAATTATTAATTTTTTTTTTTTACATAACAATCTTTTTTCTGATCCTCCAGATCACACAAAGTGCAGGAGGAGAGCATACTCAAGAATTATTAATTTTTTTTAGATGTAAGAAATAAGGCTACCTAGTTACACTTCCCCGACAACGACGCCAAAATGTTTGGTCAATTTAGTGTGTCCTAAATTGCTAACATAAATTATCAACCAGGGATTCGTAAGCTGACGAAGTGTGGCGCACTATATGTGCAAGATAACATATCTCTTACATTTTGTCGTTTTTGGATTTTTATTGATCTTGGTTGGTTTCTTAATGTGAGATGGAAATTCTAAAAGACAAGTATGGTTATGAATATTCAAGGCAATGATGTTCTTTATAATGATTTACCAAACTTCAAACTTCAAAAGGAATTTGAAACATATAATGACAAAACTTGAAAGGAAGTGAAAATGTGCTGCTAACCTAATAAATCAAACAGTGAACTATTGAGCATAAAAACCAAATTATCCTTGCTGCTGTCTAAACACAAAAGAAACTATGCTTAAAGAAATCCAAGAATTGCAACAAAGTAAATCTAAATCAAATTACATCAACTTATATCCTGATCCCTCACCATTAGTCCAGCTATGGCTTTCGGAGGTAACCATAAACAACTTGAGCAATCAGATATCTAATTTGCAGAAAAAGAAACTAATATCAAACTACACACTCATACTTCAATCCCTCACCATCAGTCCAACTGTGGCTTTCGGAGGTAACTGAAAATAACATGAGCAATTTAATATATCTAACTTGCAGAAAGTAAACTAATATCAAAAACACCCATATCAATCCTCACAAATGATTCAACTATACCTTCATGAGAATCAAAAATGATAGCAATTTAATATATCTAACTTGCGTAAAGTAAATCAATATCAAACTACACACTCATACTTCAATCCCTCACCATCAGTCCAGCTGTGGCTTTCGGAGGTAACTGAAAATGACATGAGCAGCTTAATATATCTAAATCTAACTACTGAAACAAATGTGCAAGACTGAAATAAACAAAGCAGTGCTGGAATTAAATAAAAAGTAAATTAGCAGCAGAACAATATTGATTCCATGTCATTAGTCAAAAGATATGCAAATACCCGGGCTGCCATGAAAAATTATGCTAAAACCTATGATTTCAAAAAGCAATTTAAGTAAGGAAATATGACAAAACAGACTTGAAAGCAACTTATCTAGAAAACATGTAAAAGCCTCCTTGGATAGCAGGGGCCCTTTGCTACCAATTTGGTGAAGTCCTTCAGCTCCTTAAAGTTGTAATCAAAACAACATCAAAGAACTGAATTTCTCTATTAAAAAGAACTCACAAATCTACATCCCATTCCATCTTGAACTTTGTTACAAAAGACTTATCTACAACTTTTTCATTACTTCCTCATTACCTATGATAGGAGAAAGCTTCTCCTATTTATACAAAATATAAGGAGTCATCTCATTAATGGGAGTCCATGAATCTCTCCCTCCATCTCTAGAGTTACAATCAAAATAGGAAATGATAAGACACATGTCTTTCTAGAGTTTCAACACAACTAAGAGATGAGACACATATCCTCTTAGAGTTTCAATACAACAAGAAAGTGAGACACATATCCTCTTGATCCCATAATCTTCTCCAACCAAATTCGAATTTGGCCTTAGAGTGCCACATAAGGGTCTTCTAGAAGTCTCCTTTTGACCTACACATGTCACAAAACTCATAACATATATATAGATATATGAAACTATGTTAATTTTCTAGTTTCTAATCATAAATTCACTTAAAATACATAAAATAAATAACTTTGGAAAACAAGGATCCTAACCCATATATTTATGAAAATGGTACTTGATGTAGGGTTTTAGGTCAAATGGATATGAAATAAGAGCTAAATGTTTATGACATAATGGAAATATGTATGAATATGGAGAACATTTTTGAGACTCAACAATTACCTCGTAGACCTTCTTCAGAACACATTTCTAAATCTCCCAAAGTTCAATCTTTGATTGAAATATTGAATGTAAAATTATGACGATAAGGAAGCCTACCACTCACTTCTATAAAGATGGAAGTGTTTCTACTCCTATATTTCCACAACCTATAAGGTTAACACTACAACAATTGGAAGAAAAAAGAGCAAAAGGGATTTGCTACAGTTTTGATAGAAAATACACTAAAGGTCATAAGTCTGCTCAGAAGAAATTATTTTACATAGATTATGAAGAGGAAGAAAAAAATGAACAAGAAGAGTATATACACCAGGAACCAGCCCTAGAAGAGTAAGAAATGAGTCTGACCATATCATGTAATGCATTGGCAGGAATTACCACTCCTCAAACTCTCAAGATCGAAGGACATATCAAGAAGAAAAAGGTAATAGTGTTGATTGATTTAGGTAGCACCCATAATTTTATTCATTGTAAGGTAGCCACGGAATTTAATTGTTCCCTATACCTAGCACTAGAATATCAAGTGATGGTTGCAAATGGAGGAACTATAAATTGCTCTGGAAAATGCCATAATATCAAGCTAACCATGGGGGAATATGTATTGAATAGTCCAATTCTTTCCATTCCTATGGGAGGTGCTACTGTTGTACTAGGAGTACAATGGTTACAATCTTTGGGGACAGTAGCTTTTAATTTTCAAGAACTTTTTTTGAATTTTTTTTAGAAGGAAAGGAAGTCAAATTACGGGGTATTGCAGGGAAGCCGGGAAATATAATAAGCTCTAATGTCATGACAAATATTCTAAATAAAGAACAACGAGGCGTAATTTCACAATTATGCTCACTAGAAGTTCCAACATCAAAATCATCTATTTTTGCAGATCTCCAAAATGTCTTGGACAATCATTATAAGGTGTTTGAAACTCCCAAAGGACTCTTACCTATTTGTGATCATGATCATGCTATTCATTTGATTCCAGGAAGTGTTCCTCCAAACATCAGGCCCTATAGATATCCTTATGTCCAAAAGAGAAAAATTGAACGTATGATTGCAGAAATGTTAGAGGCGGGTATAATTCAACCTAGTCAAAGTTCCTTCTCTGCTCCTGTAGTATTGGTACACAAGAAGGATGGATCATGGCGCATGTGTCCGGATTATAGGGAGCTCAATAAGCTCACCATTAAAGATAAATTTCCCATTCCTGTGATTGATGAAATATTGGATGAATTACATGGAGCAATTTATTTTACCAAGTTGGATCTTCGTTCAGGATATCATCAAATTAGAATGAAGACTGAAGATATTCCAAAAACAACATTTCGAACTCATGAGGGTCATCATGAATTTTTGGTCATGCCTTTTGGCCTTACCAATGCACCTTCTACATTTCAAGGGTTGATGAATTCCATTTTCAAACCCTTCCTTAGAAAATTTGTGCTAGTATTTTTGATGATATACTAATCTACAGCAGGTCTTGGAAGGATCATGTTGAACATGTTGACAGGGTGCTCAAACTATTGCAGGAGAAACAATTATATGCAAAGACATCCAAATGTTTCTTTGGAGTACAAGAGGTGGAATATCTGGGTCATATTGTATCTCACGAGGGTGTTAAAGTAGACCCTAACAAAATTAAAGCCATTAAGGAATGGAAATTCCTCACAACCATAAAGCAGTTGTGAGGATTTCTCGGGTTAACAGGGTATTATCGCAAGTTTGTTAAGAATTATGGGAGAATAGCAGCACCTCTAACAACATTATTGAAGAAAGATGCATTTTCATGGACTCCTGAAGCAACTAAGGCCTTTGAACATCTTAAAGAGGCAATCTGCCTAGCACCGGTCTTAGCTACACCAGACTTCACAAAAACCTTTATTGTGGAATGTGATGCCTCAGGAAATGGAATTGGTGCAGTTTTAATGCAGGAAGGAAGACCCATTGCTTTTGAAAGTCGTCCAATCAAAGGAAAGTATTTACAGAACCTATTTATGAGAAGGAAATGTTAGCAATACTACATGCACTAAAGAAATGGCGAACTTACCTAATGGGAAGACACTTCAAGGTAAAAACTGATCATGATAGTCTTAAACACTTTTTGGAACAAAGACTATCTTTAGAAGAGCAGCGAAAATGGGTCACAAAGATGTTGGGTTATGACTTTGAAATAATCTACAAAAAAGGAAAGCTTAATGTTGTTGCAGATGCACTCTCAAGAAAGAATGAAGAGGTGGAAGCATTGCTTTGTGCCATTTCTATTCTCCAACCAGATTGGATAACCGAAGCAAGAGATGAATGGAAGAAGGACAAAGATGTATGGACACTCATTCAAAAGTTGCAGCAAGATCCTAGTACATCCGATACATTTAGTTGGAAAAATGATTCCTTATGGTACAAAGATCGCTTATATCTTTGTAAGAATTCCCAACTAAAACAAAAGATTCTTCTTGAATTGCACACTTCTCCTTTAGGAGGACACTCAGGATTTTTAAAAACTTACCACAGGGTGAAGAAAGAATTTTTTTGGGATGGCCTTAAATCTGATATTCAAAAGTTTGTGAAGGAATGTTTGGTTTGCCAGCAGAATAAAGTTGAGACAATTAAGACCCCGAGACTTCTACAACCTTTATCCATTCCAAGTCAACGTTGGGAGGAGATTTCAATGGATTTTATCACAGGTTTACCTAAGTCCGAAGGAAAAAGTGTCATCATGGTGGTAGTTGATAGACTTACCAAGTATGCACACTTTTGTGCATTATCTCATCCATTTAAAGCAAGTACAATTGCTACTACATTTATGGACAGAATTCAAAAGCTACATGGAAGCCCAAGGGTTATTGTGAGCGACAGAGATCCCATTTTTACCGGAAATTTTTGGATGGAGTTATTTTCTTGTTTGGGTACTCAATTAGCTCATAGCTCATCTTATCATCCTCAATCTGATGGTCAAACTGAGATAGTAAATAAGTGTTTGGAAGGATATCTTCGTTGTTTTGTATCTGATAAACAAACACAATGGGTCAAGTGGTTACCTCTTGCTGAATGGTGGTATAACACTTCCTTCCATACTGCAGCAAAAATGACCCCATTTATGGCACTTTAAGGATATCATCCACCATCCATCACATCATCTTTAAGGGAAAATTCGAAGGTTCAAGCAGTGGAAGATCACATCGAGCATCAGCAAGAAGTTCTCCAACTCTTAAAGGATAACCGAAATTTGGCACAAAATCGAATGAAACAACAGGCAGATCAACATCGCAGCGAGAGAAGTTTTGATGTAGGAGATTGGGTATTTTTATGGCTACAACCATACAAACAAATGTACCTCAAGCAAGCTAAGAAGGATAATAAATTATCACCAAAGTACTATGGTCCTTACAAGGTGTTGCAAAAGATTGGTACTATGGCATACAAATTGGAGCTTCCTGCTTCTTCGCGAGTACATCCAGTTTTCCATGTTTCATGCTTAAAGAAGGTTATAGGAGAAAATCTTCCAGCTCAAACAATATTGCCAGAACTTGATGAGGAAGGAAAAATCATATTGGAACCAGAAGCGGTCATGGAAACAAGAACTCGACAACTACGGAATCGATCAATTTCAGAGTATCTCATCAAGTGGAAGAACTTACCCACTGAAGATTCTACATGGGAGGACGAGAATTTTATACAGAAGCACCCAGAGCTACTCAAGCGTTGAGGACAACACTTTTTTGAAGGAGAGGGGCATGTTAGGTCCCTATATTACTAGTATAGTCCCTTATTGTTGTTAGTGTAACCCCTTATTGTTATTATTGTACCCCTGTAACCCCCATATTGTTATTATTGTGCCCTTAAATTATTATTGTTAGGTCGGCTAGGATTACATTGTGGCCTCACTAGGATTACATTGTGGCCCCATGGACTCCTATATATAGAAAGGAGGTTTTGTAATTTGTATCATCCAAGAATTGTTCATTCATGTAATGTATTGGAGGTTGCCCCCTCGAAGTGGATTATTTATAAGGCGTTGATATCTCTTTTCTTCTCTTTTTGGAGCTGGTTTCCCAACAAACAAATATCTATATCTCCAGATAAGACAACCAATCCAGAAGTTTCTGAATAAAGTATTACATCTAAGTTTCGAAGTACTGGTGTGTTAACCCGATCAAAAAGCGAAAAACTTGGGATAACTCCTTTCGAGTTTCCTATTTTATCTCATCATAAGAAAGCAACCGCATCAGCATCTCAATCAGGTATTAGTGAGATCACAGCAACTCCATTTCCATTTACTCCCATCATCTCCTCTAATCAACCCATTTCTACTCAAACAATCAGTGCTGCTGTAAGTAGTACTAGTCCAGTAGTAAGTTCTTCTCCACCCATATCTACTTCTGGACCCACTAGCTCATCTTCACAAGCAACAACTCAAACAATGGCCAACCTACCATGGGTTAATCCGAGAGTTGTTCAAATGAAAAATTGACATCCTCTCCCAGATCTTCTGGAAAAATGATTACCAAAATATAATCCTGACGATGGCCTTCCTGCTGAAGAACATATTAATAATTTTATGTTGGCTGTGAGTCTCCATGGTATGCAACATGAAGATGTTGTAGTAATATTGTTTCCATATACTTTTCAAGGATCTGCAGAATCCTAGTATTTTTCCCTCCCTTCCGGTTCAATAGGAGATTGGAATACTTTTGAAGACCTATTTCTTGCTAAATATGGTGATCATAGGACAATTTCCTCATTAATCAATGATATTTATAATTTAAAATCTAATTCAAATGAAAAGATCAAAGCCTTAAAATCCAGATTTAACAAGTTATTGAATAAAATTCCAGCTGCCTCTCGACCAGGATTGGATGTACAAATAGAGTGGTACATATCTTCTTTTCCTTCTAATATAGCAATTTTTGTAGATAGAGACAATAAGCCTAACCTTGTAGAAAATATGAAAGAAGCCTTGTCTGTTGAGAGAAGAATTGTAGCTTTAGAAAAGAAGACTGAGTTAGAAGATAAAAAATCTAAAAAAGTAACATTTAAAGATGAGAAAAAGAAGAAAACTCCAAAGATCTGTTCGATCTTGAAGGATTGCAAAAGGTCCCGAAGACTATTTCCAACGAAACGGTTAAAATAAAAAAATAAGTTGCTGAGACTTCTACTAAAAAAACCTTTAGATCATTTAGAAAAAATCAGTCGACTGTATCACAGCCTCCCAATAATATTTCTAATGATGAATCTGAAGAAGAAGAAGAAGAAGAAACTACAGCTTCTGCCGACGAATCTCAAGATGAAGAAGTAGCTGAATTACATGGATTATGGAAATTTTTATTACATTCCTCTGATGAAGAGATAGAATATAAAGCAATGCCAATTAGTACTAGAAGTAAGGCTTCTGCAGAACCAAATCAATCAATACAGAAGCAGAAAGTCCCAAATTCTATTGCTAAAGACAAAGCTATCAATAAAAAACCACCAGTCAAACCATATCAGCAAGTTATTACTGAATCCCAGCTGATTAAATCTGCACCCAATCCTCAATCTAAAACTTTGGTAGTATCTAACACTATTAAATACAACATTGTCGAGGATATGAAGAAAATTAAAGCTAATATTTCTCTTCACGAATTTAGAAAATTAAAGCAACAACAGAATATCCTATTGAAAGATTTGAATGCAGTTCTTGCATCTCATGTTCCTTCAAATATTATTGCTAAAGCTGCTAATGGGATAGGGAAACCCCCAACTGACAATTCAAAAAAATTTAATGCTTCAAATGCTATTTTGATTGGTGATAGATCCAATTCTCACACCCCTCCTTTCCTCTTAACCTATCAAATATACAATAGAAATGTTCATAACTGTTTGATTGATTCTGGAGCATCATCCAATATAATTCCATATTCAATTTGCGAGAATTTAAATATCGCACCCCAAAAATGATCAATTAACATAGTTCAATTGGATAGAAAAAAGGTTAAGGTCTTAGGAGAAATCAATTCGGTAAGTATTCGATTGTCACCAAATCCAAAAGTCACTCAGATTATCGATACACTGATTTTTGACATCCTTGAATTCTATGGTTTAGTTCTTAACATATACTGGTTCGAGAAATTACATGGATATTTTGCAATGGATTGGTCTCACATGTGGCTTCCATACAATGGAAAACCCAACCAAATCAGAGTTGATCGTGAAAAGCATATGAAAAACTCCGTTACAGATCTTGGAGAATAAAATGAACCCATAGCATTCATCAATAATATTTTGGGTAATTATTCTACAAATTCATTCTTGGGGAATTTTAATGCTAAAGTTCACCTTTCTTGATCGATTCTGTTAATTCACAAATGGAATTTTTTTCCCAAAATGATTTGACCAGATGCTTAAATTTTGAAGAAGAAACAATAATCCATTCTCCATTTTGGAAAATTTTCTTTGATGGATCAAGATCCAATGATGGTGCAGGAGAAGGATGCGTGCTTGATTTTTTTTTCTAAATTATGCTACTTCTATTATATCATACAGATCCAAAAGTTACATTTCTCATCCTCCGTAGTTGGTAGGCCAATTCCGGTGGGAAGTTTTAGAACCAAAAACTCAAAATAGGGGCTGCCCCAAATGGGGAAACCAACCCAAGAGTAGAGTAGAGAGAGTTGATAATGAGCTGCCCATAACGGAAAAGCAACTTGACAAGTTATAAGTTTAGGACAGAACCATAACACTGGATAGAACTAGAACACTAGAAGTCTATAAATAACAAAAAGATGACTGGAAAAAGAGACGAACACCCAACAATTAAGCTGATGGAGAGCTATCATTATTTTCTGGAGGGAGGGGTGGCTCTTCTACAATCCTTCATGCATAGTCTGACTCGTCCTCCTCCTGCTTAGATGCGTGGGCCGTTGACGGAGGGAGAAGAAGCACTTGGGTGTTTGGCGAAATGGAGGAGGTCGCACGAGTGTCGATGTCTGCAGTGGTTCCATCCTCGTCCAAGCTCGAACCTGCTTCATTGCTTAAAGCGCTCTTCACCGGCAAGGCCTTCATTTTGTGAGGGGAGAATGCAGGAGCAGACGAAATGGTGGATTTGCGGGGTCCTTTTTCGGGGTGGAGGCTGGAGCCAGAGGGTTCAGAAGGAGAATTCAGAAGGTGGAGAGACAAATGGGCAGAAAGGTTGATGGGGTCGAGGACTTCTAGCTCCACCCAATCCATAGAGAAATTCATCGTCCTGCCCGTAGAGACCGAGGTGGGAGGCCTAAAGGGAAGACCTTGCCCTCCTTCTTTGCAGCATCTCATTCGATGTCTTCTGGGCATGGTGGACGAAAGGGACTGTGAGGAAATATATGGAGAAGGAGCATCCTCTGGAGTAGATGGGGTGCCGAGGTTCAAGGAAAGACTACCAAAGGGATAGGGAACAGAAAAAAGGAGCCAAGGCACGGCGAAGGCACTAGGTGCATTTGTGAAGAGCCGAAGGGAGAGGCGAATGGAAGAAGGAACAAAGGTGGAAGATTTAAGGGCCATGGGAGGTGGCCAAGGTAAGACAAACAGAGTAAATGAGCTACAGTCGAAGTTTAATGCATAGGACGTCGATGGGAGGCTAGCTGGGGTGGCGAGTAAATTCCCCATGCTCCGACATTTAAAACACTTTAGGCCGTCATGTGCAGGCGCATGGGGTGGATAGGTACTCTGCCACCTAGTACCCAAGTGGCACCATCTCTCATCACCTATCACCCGCATCTGGGAAGGATGCGTGCTTGTTAGTCCAAAAGGTGAAAAAAATATGCTAGCTTGTAGACTTGAGTTTGAATGCACTAACAATATTTCTAAATATGATGCTTTAGTTCAAGGTCTTCGTAAAGCATTAAGTCTTGATATACAATATATTCTGGTATTTGGAGATTCATAAATTGTCGTAAGACAAGTACGAAACACTATTCATTGTCTCTCAATTCACTTGAAACATTATCAATCTCTAGTTCAAGACCTCACATCACATTTTTCAGCATTAAATATCTCTCCTATTCCTAGATCAGAAAATGCTAATGCTAATCTTTTGGCTAACGTTGCATCCAAGCTAATTCCACTAGAATATTTAAGTCCTGACATATTCTCTATCGAATTGATTTTTTGTCCATTTGTGTTGCATAATGTTACTAGTTGGCGTGTTTTCAATGTTGATAGTGATATTTTAAGTTTTCTTACTTCTGAAAAAAAACATATGATGATCAAATTCTAGATGAAGACGAACATGATAATCAAATCAAGCAACAAGTTGACAAGAATATTTTACCAAAATCTGGGGTAAAACTTGAAGACTTATACGATTTAAAAGATAGATTCAAAAAAATCAAAAATTGTAAATTGAAAAGTTCTACTTTGAATTCTGAACTAGTTAATTTAGGATCTGAGAAAGAACATCAAGATATAAATCTAGGTCTTACCCTTTCATCTAAAGAAAGAAATGCATTCATTTCCTTATTGAAAAAATACAAAGTTATTTTTGCATGGAATTATGAAGATCTTAAAACCTACAACCCATCCATCATTCAACATATTATTCCTATGGTACCTGATGTTCAACCCATCTAGCAGAAGCTCAAGAAAATACATCCAAATTTGGAAACTCAAATAAAAAATGAGTTAAACAAACTTTTGAAAGCCAAAATTATTTTTCTTGTTAGACATTCAAAATGGGTTTCTAATCTAGTACTTGTGAGAAAAAAAAATGGTCATATTCGAATTTGTATTGACTTTAGAAATATGAACAAAGCATGTCAAAAGGATAATTTCAATGGAACAAGTTTTACAGTCAGTAGCAGGTTTAGAATTAATGTCTTTTTTAGATGGATTTTCAGGATATAACCAAATTATGGTCCATCCAGAGGATCGTTTGAAAACTACATTTAGAACGAAGTGGGGAACCTACACATACCAAAAGATGTCATTTAGATTAATGAATGCACAAGCAACATTTCAGAGGGCCATGGATATTGCCTTTAAAGAATTGATAAATCAAACAGTGGTCATTTATCTTGATGATATAACCATATATTCAAAAAAGAGAAACAATTATTTGCATGACTTAAAGCAGATATTTGAAAGATGCAAAAGATTTAGGATTTCTCTTAATCCAAAGAAATCAAATTTTGCTTGAAGTGAAGGTAAACTTCTTGGTTTTATCGTCTCAAAAAAATGAATTTGTATTGATCCCGATAGGATTAAAACAATTTCATAAATTCCACTACCATATAACAAAAAATCAATGCAATCCTTTTTAGGATAGATAAAATTTGTAAAATGATTCATTCCATATTTTTCACATATTGTCCTTCCATTGCAAAAGATGATAAAGAAAGATGCATTTTTCAAATGGGGAGAGCAAGAAAAGGAAGCATTTCAAATTATTAAATAAGCAATTGTTGATGCTTCTTCTCTCTCAATTCCAAATTTTACCAATGATTTCATTCTATATAATTTTTCTTTTGATCTATCATATGTCATGGTATTAACTCAGCCAGATGATAAAAAGTTTGAAACTCCGATCGCCTTTTTTAGTTCTAATTTTCAAGGAGCTGAATTGAACTATACAGGAATCGAAAAACAAGCGTTTGCAGTTTATAAAGCGTTCAAATATTTTCACCCTTTTCTTCTGAAAGCTCATGAAAAATTAATTGTTCCTTTCTCATCAGTTAGACAAATACTTATACAAAAGGAACTAGGAGAAAACAAAGCCAATTGGGTAACTGCCATGCAAGAATACGACTTAGAAATTAAACCTGCTAAAATTGTGAGAGGATAAGGATTTCACAGATTGATTACAGGATGAATGATACATCACTTGATGAGGTAACTGCTACTATTGAACAGTTTGCTGAGGTACTCAATATTAACCCTCAATATTAGTATGTTGATTTAATCTTTTATCTAAATAATGGTTATGCTCCACTTAATTTGGATTCCAAAAGAAAACGAGCATTAATATTGAAGGCTAATAAATATCAATTAGTCAATGATGTTTTATTCATAAAAAATTATGATTATGTTTTACTCTGGTGTCTAGAGAAAAATGAAATACTTAATGTGTTTCAGGAACTTCATGATGGACCAGCAGGTGGACACTTTGGTGGAGATACCACAACCCATAAAATTTTACATGCAGGTTATTATTGGCCAAAATTATTCATGGATGCACACAACTATGTCAGAAATTATAAGATGTCAAACTATAATAGGAATATAAAGAAAAGCCTCAATTCCACTTCAACCAGTCAATTGGAACAACCTTTCGAACAATGGAGACTCAATATAATAGGTGAGATCATTCCTCATTCTTATAAACATTATAAATATATATTGATTGCTACAGATTATTTTACGAAGTGGGTAGAAGAAATACCTCTCACGACAACCAACTCTTAATATATTATTGAGTTCATTGATCAATTTATCATCACAAGGTTTTGTGTCCCTTATGTTTTAGTATTTGACAATGCCTCTTATTTTTCTGGAAATGCCATGACCGAATTTGCTTTGAAAAAAGGGTTTAAATTGAAATATTCTGCAAATTATTATCCTTAGGGAAACAGTTTGGCAGAACCCACAAATAGAAACCTCATAAGAATAATTAAACACACCATTGATCAAAACCAAAAGAATCGGCACAAAGCTTTGACTTTTGCATTATGGGCAGATAGGATAATTAAAAAATCTTCAATAGGAACTTCTCCTTTTCAATTGGTATATGGGAAGGAAGAAGTTTTACCTTTAAACGTAGTTATTTCGTCAATAGCCCTAGTACAATTCATTAATGAACAACCTTTCTCTTCACTACAATCAAGAATGTCCCAAACAATTAAAATGGAAAAAGAAAAATAAAAGGCTAAAATGGTACATAATCATCATCAACAATTGATTAAAATTTCATTTGATTCAAATACAGTTAAAACTAAACAATTTAAAATTGGAGATTTGGTTTTAAAATGAGATAAAGTGCATGAGGACAAAGGAAAACATACAAAATTTCAAAAACTCTGGCTTGGTCCTTTTCAAATAAGCGAAAATATAGGTCCATCAACTTTTGTTTTACAAAATTTACAAGGGAAGAAAGAAACTCTTCCTGTTAATGGACTTATCCTCATTTTTTTTTTTGAAAGAACAAGTAGTTCTTTTTGTACAAATATGTACATACTTTAACTTATAATAAAACAGGTTTTTGTAGTTTTACACAAAACATGAAACACTTCATCATTTTCTTGAACATGAAAGTGTTAATATTCAAAGATATAAAACTAGGAAATAAATCATTTAATTGAAATCTCTATTTCTTTGGAAAATTTTGATTCAAAATAGTCAAATTAGAAAGAAGAATTTTTCTAACCCATGTAAACTGAAAGATTATTTTGACATGAATCAAGTTCAAAAATTTATTTTTACAAAATATAGGATTCTGTTGAAGTATTAACATATTTTACTTAAATGGTTATCCAAAAGCTCATAAGGAGAAAAATGATAACCTCCCCATTCATTCGTATTAGATTTTTTCAAAGTGTAATTCAAATATATAAAAAAACTTTAAACTTGAGAGATCTCATTGCGAGTCGACTCATCATGTTCATAGGAAACTAGTAAACTTGACATTATCAAACTGGCCACCAAACCAGAATAATGGCTCTAGGCCTAAAAACCTGAGACAAGGGATCTCATCACAAGTCAGCTTGTTCAAATTTACTAATAACCAATGAATGACATTATCACTTCTAGCTACCAACCAGGATAATGATTTTAAAGAGACAAAACAAAATATGAAAAGATAATTACATTACCTTTGGAAATGTCTATTATGTTATGAATGGGATAATGGACCATTTTGGTTAAATAGTAACCCTGTCGAGGCTATCAACGCTTGCTGGAAGCAGTGGCTCTACTAGTGGCTAATAAGTTCATCAAAAAAGATAAAATTTGACTGAATTCCTACTTATATTTTCAACTTACTACAATTTGATTCATTTAGAGGGAAATTTCATTTGCAAAAGTAAGAAAAATTTTCAAGTAAAACCAGGCTATTTGGATTGAAATTTACCTATATTAAAGACAAATTTCAATCATTTATAATTTCCTAAAATATTGTCTTTTAAGTATTAATATTTACCAGAGGTTATAGATTCATCCAATGTGTTGCCAATTGTTGTAGTATTACTACAACCCCCCAATTTTCTAGATAAATAGTATAGGAAGAATAATGGCGACCCTTTTAAATAATTCTTAACATTAATTCATTTTAGAAATAAAACTTGGAATTTGAGTCTATTAGATTATTTTTTTTGTTTTTCTTAAAAAACAAAAGAAAATCATAAAAAGCGCTCCAAGGAACCCTTAAAGGACTAAAAGTACAAGAAGCCGGAACTAAATTCCGAAGTGTAAATTGCCGAAATGAAAAACGCCAATATGTGAAATTTCGAAATGTCGATATATGAAGTTGCGAAGTACATTATGTAACAGATACTGATATCGAAATATGCCATCTGACATATGTTGATATCACATTCTGTCACCCAACGAAAAAGCCATCGCAATATCGCATTGTCGCATGTCGCACATTGTTATGAAAGGTCGAAACGCGCTAATCATGAAAAAGTCGATTTAAGGATCCTGATAAGATAACAAATGTCAAAATAACACGAAGCCCATGCTATAAATTTAATGATAATTAAGGTGTTTTATGATCTCAAGGTTTGTAAACGATTTTATAATTATTTTAGATTTAATACCGAGGATTCCCATTATGCATGAGTTAAGGTGATACGACAGTTAATAAAATTTGACATGATCTTAGCTTAAGCTCTCTGGTTTTATTTCAACAGGATAATTCTGGAAACTTAGGAATAAAAGGATGTCGAGGCTGATTAAAGCAAGAAGGAAGTCCGCCACCCCACCTCAGTTAGTTGTTCAACAAGAGGAAGATCACAAGATGGCTCCTTTAGTCTCAGACACAACATGCAACCCAGAAATTAGTTCCTCAAACTGGGAATGGATTTATAAGTTGTTTGAGAATGATAATCCAGGAGTAATTTTGAATAGAAAAGTTGTAGTTGATGATTCTGCATCCACAGATTCAGACTCATGGTCTGACGCAACTAACTCTTTTCTGCACAAAATTGTTGCACGTCCTAAAATTTTGCCATACATTTACTTAGTAAAATGGGTGTTAGATCAAGTGGGAATTCAAGATAGACAGTTTTTTCCCAGAAACAAAAAATTCATTGGTTCTCCCAGGCCTGCAGATTTGAAGGAAATGTATAAATTGCTCGAGCCCCAGAAAAGATATGACAACTATTTTGTCCAAGAATTCATGCAAGAGAATGAGCACCCTGCAAATGTGATTAAGGATTGGAGAAATGATCCTAATTTCCATAAACGTGATGATAAGGGTATATACTCAGCAGTTTCTCTTAAAATCCATTTCTCACAAAGTGTTGTAGTGATGTGTCATCTTTTTGGGTCTTCAAATACAACCATGTTTAACGAAGATTGGACACCCCTGATAGAAGCAGCCTCTGATGGCTATATTCTTGATTGGGATAATATTTTGTCTAATAATTTGATTATATGTATCACTGTCTATAGAGAAAATCGTAATCTTCCATCCAATACAGTCACTCCTTTTTATATGAGTTTGTTTATCCTAGATGTTGTTTGTTTTTCTACTGAATTTCCGTCATTAGGATGGAAATGGACTAGAGAAGTAAAAATCCCCATTTTTGTACAGTTAAAATTCCTTTGGGAATCAAAATACCACTCTCATATGTTTAAAATATTGAATGATACAATGCTCTATTTTTTCAAGCCATTTTCGAAAGGAAAATCTCTAGAGTCACCCATGAAGCCAATGGAAGTCTCAAGTCTATAGGAAGGTGGTTTGGTGAAGAATTTTTCATATACATCTGAATTTTCGGAAGTCATGCTTGCCTTCATGTCCTACCCTTATATATATACCAGATAAATTATTTTCCAAGGAAATTTCTTATCAGAACATAGGTAACGGGTTGACTATATTTCTGAAAGAGGCCAAAAAGACAATTTGGCCAACTTTTCCTATTTCATGTGGGTCATATAATCTCGAAAATTTCAAGCATGCCTGTCTTGAAATTGATCAATTAAAAACCTTAAATTTCCCAATTCAACCCAACAAAAGCTATGATTCATATGGTGTTTTTAGAGAAATAACGAATCAAGTTAAGCTGTGGGCATTTACAAGCGAGCCTGCTAAATTTGACGATGTGTTTGAGTCAATTCCAGAATTCTCAAGGGTCCTGCAAATAGAAACCATAAGTTTCAGTCCAGAAGAGTTGATACAATTCAAAAAATATCGTGAACAGAGGAATTCTGATTTTCCAGACTACATGTTCCACAGGCCAGTGCCAGAACAAATTTTGATTCCTCCAGTTCAGGTTCAAGTGCCATCAGAAAAACAAATTCCAATTCCAATTCCTCTAGTTCAGGAACAAGTACCAGTGGTAGAACCAAAAATCGTGGATCTTCCACAAGAAGAGAGGTTTAATCAAGACTGGGATTTTTTTGGAAAAGCATTGTCTGATACTAATACTCCTGCTGATCATAATGCTATTTTGATATAAAATCTTCCTACTGAATATTCTCTAAAAACGAAAATTCATATAGGTGAATCAAGTGTTCAAAAAGTTTCCTCTAATCTAAATGATCTAAAGATAAAAGATAAATTCGATAAATCTCATTCACTGTAGAGGTTTCCAAAATTTCTCTTCAACAAAATCAGACACCAAAGATCAATGATACAGAGGAGAAACAAGAAGAAACGTCGGCCCAAGACATGGAGATATCTCTGCTTTTCCAAAAACAGAAATAATTCTGAAGATTGAGGAAATACCTCCTTTGGATGTATTTTACATTCCAAAACATAAAGTTGTTGTATCCAGGTCAAAGAAGAAACGGAAGATTGAAAATTCTCCAGAAATGCCTATGGATACAACATCAATACAAGTTCTCTAGAAAGGAACATAGTCAATTATCTCAGTTTGCAGGTACTTATGCAGACGCAACTATTCATAAGGCATGAGAGATTGAGTCATTAATAATGGAGAAAGATCAGAAAATGGCTCAAATGGAGAAAAGTTTATTTAATGAAAAACAAAGAATAGGGTAGCAGTTGCAATCAAGTATTAATAGTCTGCAACTAGAGTTTGAAGGTATCAAACTCAAACTCGAAAATGAGCTTAAAGAAAAGGATTTAATAGTCCATCAATTAGAGGAGAACATTTAAAAGCTCCAGGAGAATCTAGAACTTAATGAGGTAAAGAAAGAAGCAACAAAACTGGATTCAATAGTAGATTAAAATAAGTGATCAGTTCGTCACTCAAATGTCAGATTTGAGGATTTATTATGAAGAAACTGATGATAAAGTGTCAGAGTATATATATTGGCAAGACACTGTGCAAGGGAGAGCAGTCGATCTTCCTCGTCTTGAAGAATCAATAAAGGATATAATATTTGGAGACTAGGACATGAAAATGAAAAGTGAAGAATTAGCTATCATCAGAGCTAAAAATATGTCATTCAACATCTCATAGTATATCAAAGATTCTCTTGTACAAGACAATATTATCCAGGAAATTCCAAAAGACACTATGCCGGAAGTCAACCTTTTGAAACAATATTGGCAAGAAACATCAATCAGGAAATCTCTTGACATAGTAAACTGGTATTTTTTGATCAAGCCTCACAGTCAATTGGGAGTGCTGAGGTGTCATTCCAATGCAACAATTCAACTTCTTATAGCACTAAATGATGCAATATTCATGGGGAAAATGAGAATGCTTCCATTGTATCCCCCCAGCTCGAATATATGATCAAAACCTGCCAGCTCAAGGAACAGTTAGAGAGTGGTTTTGAGAAACAATCTTGAGACTGTTATAACTTCTTCATTTTAATTTCCTAGTTTTTGGTTTATATTTTATATTAGATTAAGAAGACTTCTTTCACAAGTATTTTTTTTTGTAATAATAATTAGTATTTAAACCCCTTTCATGCATTTAGAAAGGGGTCCAGATTTTTGAGAAGGAGGATTTTGGAACTTACACTATTGTTTGAACATAAGTATCTAATTGACAGTCTAAGCCCAAAGGCTATCTTTTGAGAACTAAGCTATGATGAAATGGGTACTATTATCTGTGTATTAATCGTTTCATGTTTCTGAGATTTTAGCAAACTTGTTTCTATCTATTTGTCTTTTTCTGATAAGCATTGAAATGATATATATTCTTATTAATATCGATAAAATGTATTGAATGATATGTTGTTAGATAAGTGACGTTGAAAGTTATTATATGATTAATGTTCTTCATCAACTAAATCAATTACATTGATTTAGTTTCTTTAATGTGCTTACATTCATTTAGTATGTAGATGAACTATATTGTTTCATGCTTATGAAATCTTACTCTGTAATCATATAAATCAGTCCATCCCGAGAAGTAGTTAGAATTACTTTTGTTTATTTTATCATTAGAATAGATCGCTCCATTTGTGTTGATTTTATTGCAGTTTTATATAAACTCTTTTCTTATACGGGAAATTGGTCGAGCTATATCCCCAGTCAGAACACACCATTTCAACGGAAAAGGAGTTGCAAGGAGTTGCTTTGACCTCCCGACCAGGTGGAATCCGTAATTTTGAGGAAGTCACTCTCTAGCCTTCAACATATTGGTAGAGAATATAAGAGAAAAAAGGATTAGAAGACGTGCCATAATATAATGATTGATCTACCCAATTGATCAAAGATAAGGTATAAGCCACATAAGATGAATAAATGGCTTTGTAATCTAGCTCAACAAGGCTAAGCTACATTCGATCGCCCAAAACTTGGATGTTGGTTTCATCAGGTACAATCCATGGATCAGTTGGGATGGTATATTATGAGATCGTGTTGATATAAGCAACCGAAGATGAGGTTTCGAGAAGGAGAGGAGGAGGGAGCGAAAATGTTCCCATGAGCGATGAATCCTTAAAAAATCCAACTCCGACATGTTGATAAGAGTGTAAGGTTTTCCCTACAATAGGGACACTTCCAGTAACATGAGAATTAGAGGCGAAAAAGGTGATTTTATCTATGGCTACAATCTTGCCTTTTATGAGGAAAGGTGATCATACGGAAGTAAGTCGAAATGACGACAACCATGATATAAACTCATGTACATCCCAATAGAAGATTATAATCAACAGGTCTGTCAATAACTTCAAATTATATAGAGACAATTTCCCCCCCTAATTCTACTTGATGGGAATTCAAAATCCCACAAGGTTTGTATGTTCTTCCATAGAAATCTTTCAATGTGGTGGTTGATTGACTCAGTTGAGGTGAACCAATCACCTTCCAGCAAGACATGGACATAATTCAAGTCAAGGCTCCCTCATCCACAATAGAATGATGAATTTTCTTACCATGAATGATGACCTGTATTATAAAGGCTAATTGGGCTAGAAGAAAAGGGGTATAGTTTTCATGAGAGAAAACACTAGGTTAGAATTTGACAGATCTACATATCCGATAGTTAGCAAGAAGGATTTAATTTGGGAGGGGTAGTTTTGAAAAACCTCAAGGGTTGACATAGCTAATGGATACTGAGCCAATCCTTCAACTACGTTATAGTTTTGGGCAGCTCTTGAATGGGGGTTGAAAGCAGACTTATGAATAGTGCCCTTCGGAGGTTTGATAGTAAATTTTGCAGGAATTATAGGTTGAGCATAATCAGATGAAGGTGATGTCAAACTAGTATGTTGATCAATAGCTCGACCATTCAGTGGATTCAAAATACTGTAATCATTATTCTGAGTGGCCACCATAACATCGCATTTTAGCTTTGAGGATGAAAGCATCAAAACCGTGTTAGAGGAAGAAGGGTCTTGGGAAACCATGTGGGTATCTTGATTGGGAAACGGGCTGGTCAACACGGTAGGAGAAGTGGAATATATGATGAACCGAATCACTTCAGTGCAGTGTGGAAAATCATGTGTAAAGTTATCCTCATTTCAAATTATTCTTGGGTAACGAGGTGTTTGTTTCTCATCGAAAGACTGATTTGCTTGTTTATCCTGTGGCGGAGGATCTTTCTTTTTCATACATTTTCCTTTCTTCTTGCTTCCAAGTTGTTGTGGAGACTTTCCCTTATCAAATGAAATGAGATTTATATCAAAAATATAAGCCACAGGAGGATGGGATTGAGGGTTTTTAGCATACGTAGTAAGAGAAACACCAGATGGTTTAATCACCAAGTGGGAACTAGAAGAACAATTCACGCCATCATAAACATGAGATTCTTTACCAGATGGAGGAGGAATAGTATTTAAAGGTCTGAAAGCGTTTGATATCATATCATATAGCGTGCTCGATTGGGTATAAACAAGGTCCAAATATTGTGCATGAGCAATAACTTTCTCTTCAATCACGACTCCACCTTTAGCCACATCTTTTTTTATGGGCGATGACAGAGATTTGGTAACCATTCCGCTAAAAATTGGTCGAGAACATAAGTCTTGACCAATTGGCGGCAATGCCTCCACTCATGAATGTGATATAAGATGTGACTGGAATCTGATTATTTGAAATTGGTCAATAGTTTCGTTCCAGATTCATATCTGATGGAAACTAAAAATGTGTGAGGAAGGTGGTGGCTAAAGTGTTGAAATCATGGAATGAATCTCTAGGTAACTAAATATACCATTTAGCTACGGTATTTGTAAGAATTTTTTGGAAAATATGAAGTCGAATGGAATCATCGTTAAGGGAGTTCGAAGAACAACATAGATGATAAGTCATAACATGCATCGATGGGTCTTCTCCTAGATCCCCAATGAATTTTGGAATATCAGAAGGAAATTTAGTGGGAATAATCGGCCACCATGGCGAATGAGAAATGGGGTCATTAGTGAGTTAAGTTAAGTTTGGAAATACGAGAGTAGCCACAAAAGGAAACTGTCGATTAAAGTCCGGAGGAGGATAACCTAGATATGAAGGAATAGCTTGAGCACCAGTCACTTGCATTCCCGAATAAGGGGGATTCTGATAATAAAGAACCTGGGTAACAATACAAGGAGGATTCTGATAACCTGTATACAATTGACCTTGTTTCCCAACCCCAGGATGATGATAAAGATGCTGGAATAGTTGGGTTTGGATTTTTTGGCCTTGAAAAGGTGCTTGAGGAATACCTTGATATGGACAATTTTGTTTCTCAATGGGAGTTTTCATTGTCCCATGATAAAGCGGGTCTAGTTGGGATTAATACATACTATGAATAATTTGTCCTATCAAAACTTAAGGAGTACCCTATCCAAGCAATTGAGAGTGTGAGGTACCTTGTACTGGATGGGTAAGTGGGACTTGGCAAGCACAAGATACTGTTGGAAAATATTGTGATGCGATGAAATCCTGTAAAGGTTGGATCACATGTATTTAAGCTTGTTGGGGTGTTGATGGATGGATAGGAATTTGGGAAGATGGTGCAGGTTTAGGATTCAACAACTGGTCCCAATATGAACCGGGTTGAACGAGAAAATTAGGTTATGAAACTATGGCAACCATTTTAGGATAAGGAGGACTATAATGAGGTTGATTACCAATTTAAGGTATACCAACAACAGGTTTCCCCCATGCACAAGGAGGAGGGGATGATGGAGGAAACTGTAATCCAGCTAGAGGGTACCCAACATAAGGAGAGATAGGTTGTTGAAGGTAAACTTTCCCACTAACATAAGGGCCAACCTACTTATCAATCGTAGGTGTAAGTAGAGGAGGAAGAGGAGCAGACTATGTGGCACTCAAAAGAGAAGTACTAGATGATATTCCCGAATTGGATGATAGGGGAGAGTTCCAAGGATTGAATCCGCACAAGAAAAGGTACCAGATAAATATTGATATCCAGGTGGGATAGACGAGACACCATACAAATGTGTTTCTGGTGATGTTGCAAACATAGATGTAGAAACAACATTTGAGGTCTCTACCATAGTGGTGAAAACAGGTTGCGATGATGGATTAGTTCCAGTCATGGTTAACAATACCGATGAAGATTTCCACGAGAGATCCACGGGTAAGTGATGAGCTCCATCATTAGACATATTTGGAGGGGTTAATGATTACCTTTTTGTCTTCTTAGATCTCTTTTTCTTGAATTTTTATTATTATTTGGTTTTATGATGCTAGTATAGGTGGTGATTAAGGCTAGCATACTCTGAGTGTCTATTATGAGGTTGAGTGCAGAAAATCATGAATTATTAAGCATTTTTATAAGGATTTTATCATAAAGACTTGGAGGAGACAACAAAGAGAAATTATTGGAGGATTTTCCACCCTCCTTAACTGTCAAAGGCAGCCAAAGGATCCCAAAGATTATCTCCAGCAATTTGAACTCCAAAGGTAGCCAAAGGATCCCAAGGATTCTCTCCAGCAATTCGAATTCCAGAGGCAACCAAGCAACTCAAAGAGAAGTGCACTCAATATTTGTTTACTTAGAGTAAAGTGGACTCAATCACTATTTTCTAGGGAATTGTTGGTAGCTGCCCTGTAGACTATATAGAGTAGAACTAGAGCTAGGAAGAGTTAGTCGGTTCTAGTTAAAAATTTGTTGCAAGCTATTGAGCTTTTTATTATTTTACTCAGTGATCAAACTTTGATAGATGTATGAGGTTATTATTTTATGAAATGAGCAGACTAATTTCATTCGATTGATTTAAGTTTCGGAGAGCTAGGCTCGTGAGTTAGGGCCCAATCCATGTGCCTTAGCTTCTCTGTTGTTACTATCATTTCCTTTCTGCCATTAAGCTAGTTTTCTTTCTTTCATTTAATTAGTTTTGCTTCTCATAGTTTCATCGCTACTTAGTTTTTTCTTTCAGTGTGCTGTTATATTTTTTAATTTTCTTGTGAGTGATAGAATAGAATAGAAAAACCAAGAAAATTTGTGGATCAAGACCCTCTTCTCATCTATCAATAGAGCTCGAGGAGGGCGAACCTTCCCACAAGACCAAAAACTTCTTTCTATTCACTATTTTGTCACACGTTTCCTCTACTTTTCGTACAAAAATCTGCAAGTTTTTTTGCAGGAATAAGCATCAAAACCCCCAGGAAGATCATCAATCGATCCCGCTTCATTTCCCAGCTATGTTATCACACCTCTAAATCTTGCTTTTATGCCTCCATTCCTCCTTTTTTCTGCTTATTTTAACTGTTGCACCTACCTTTTCCCTTAACAACACTTGTTGAGGAGGTAAATCCCCTCTGCGGACAGAGGCGATCCCTACTAGCCCAGATCGGGTCTAGCAACAATCAAACACGCTACAGTGCAGGTTCCTAATTGTAAATAAACCGACTTGCAAGGAAGGCTTACCTGGAATCCAACGCTATCGTTTGTAGAAGAGGTGGAGCTCCCATTCCTTTGCCTTGGCAGATCACAATCCTCACGATCCCCGTGATCGGACACCTGCACATGCAAGAAACAACATTAACGCAAGCATAAAATCCAGTGCATACAACTATATATCAGTCGAAGAGGATATAACTCATGAACATGATCAAGAACAAGAGTGGAACCATAACCGATAGTCGCTTATCATTAAAGAGTCAAAAGAAGAATACAACCATAGCTTCGACGCAACACTCTCATTTAGCGGGTCGTCAGCACAACATGTCTCGAAAAAGCCTATTAGGGATGGGACAAGCCTCTCTCTTCGGATACTTGGCAATAGTCTCCTTGCTTGGATTTGCCCTTAGGGAATCAAGAAGGCTTTTGCAGAATGAAAGCTCTTGGGAACTTAGAAATTCTGCCACTCTTTGGAACTATTCAGCCCTTCAGCCCCTTCATCAATGGATGAAGGCTATATTTATAGAGGAGAGGAGGAGGTTGGGATCCCTACAATAATGGAAGGGAGGCCTTATCCCTTGGGAGGTTCCCCATAAGGTGGAAACAAGAGGCCAAAGGAGGAAGGTCGTGGTTATTCAGGCGAAACCACTCCTGATGACTCAACCACGAAGTTGTTGTAATCGAAACTTCGCCTCTTTTTAAAAAAAAATTCCATAAACAGATTGGCGCGGGTGCAACACTGGGACAGAGCGCCAATTGGCGCGGGGTCAGTGTTAATTTTCCCCCATTGGCGCGAGTACATAACGGGATACCAGTGCCAAGGCAAAAACATATGTTTTTAGGGGTCTGCTCAGGAAATGATAAACAGAAGGAATGTTGTCCTCATGGAAAGGGATGCAATGATGGTATTTGCAAGGCATGACACTTCTTATTGGTCACAGAAACAACCCTCCAATGGGTGAGATGGGGATTGCAGGGACAGTGACAAATTACTATGTAACAGATGCCCCCTAAAGCATGAGGCTCGAAAGAGAGAGAGGGGTGAAATGATTTACGAGAACATGCCGACTGAAAACACTGCCATCGGAAAACCTGCGGAGTGAAGTACAACTGATGTCTCAGATACATGACATATATGCGTGTTATGGGCGCAACCATCCATAACAAAGTATACAATAATCTAGATCCAAGGTATGGACGCATCCATCCAGTGAGGATCGATAAATAGACTCAGGTATGGTCGCAGCCATCCAATCAGTGAGTCATGTAAATAATCATAATAATCCACAAAATCGCAGCCTGGATTACAACAGACACAATCCAAGGTCTTGCGCTCCATCTCGACCCGAAAAAAGTACAAGTTCAAGCATGCGAATATGTGAGTTGAAGTCGAACAAGCAAGAACATCGTCTGATTACCAGCCAATGATGAAAGTTGTTAACAGACGCGAGAGGTACCACCATTAATGCCAATGGTCCTCAAGGTACTACAGGTACAATCTACGACATGTGAATAGTGAGCTGGCGTCGAACACCCGCAGAATCACTCGATCGGAGGCCAATGATGAAAACCTCGCATCGAATGCGAAGAACCTGCCATTGAGGCATGCAGGCTCCAAGGTACCAGAAGGGAGTCTCTAGATCATCTTCCTGGATAATGAGCTGAAGTCGACAGGAAGTGACCTTGATCGAAGGTGGGCCATAATGTTTCCCACATCATCGATGTGAGACAGAGGAACATAATGTCTTTGTGAATCAAGATCAGATGAGAATCAGAGGGAGGTTGATATTTGCAGAGGTCAACTTCTCTTGAACATATTGGCGGCACGACAGTGGATTTGGCAGTATTTGACATCAAAAGATCAAAGGTCATGATGACGAGGCAAAGAGCAGATGAGAGGTCAAAAGAAATCACCCAAACCCACGGAAGCAAGTGAAAAATGAGATGAGATGTCCCCAACCCGACACGAATGCAGACAAGTGCCATGTTCAAGAGCGACATACTACCGACACGACAATGATGTTGGTTCCATTTTCCCCACCATTTCGGTGAGTACCTCTTTATTTTTACACAAGCTTGAAGAGGATACCATATGCTTGTCATATAAATCCATCCTAGTACATTTAACGAGCCCTAGGAAGGAGGAACTCGGATACCGTCATTACGACTGAATCCAATGTCATCAAGGTTTAACGAGTCTGACAAAGGAAGAACTCGACGTCTTTTCATGTTTAGAGAGTTTGAAAAGACATCGGAAAATTAAACTCCAACAGTCCCTTTTCATAAATAGTTCCTCAGATCCGAAAAGGTAGAAAACTATGTCTGAGAAAACCTCCTAGTCGCAATAGGCTAGGGTATTCCTTTTTCATAAGTAATCCATCCCAGCCCGAAAAAGGGGTAAACGTATATTGGGTAGATGTCGTTTCGTGTCCACTTTAACGAGATCAAAACAACAAGCGACTCGGCAATCTTTTCATATTTAGAGAGTCCGAAAAGAGCTGAAAGGTGACTCCTCCTGGAGGAACGAGTGGCATCAAGGGTAGCTACTGGTTCCGGTAATGGTGGAACTGCTCAAAACAAGTAAAGGTTAAGAGGCTGGCTAACAAGACCACTCATCGCAGCGGTTCCTGGAAAAATAGGCTGATAAAATGGCAGTCACAAGGGGTAAAATGGGAAAGGTTTCATTTTTACACAAGCTTGAAATCAGAAAACTCTGCTTGAAGTTGGTTTCATTTTTACACAAGCTTGAAATCAGAAAACTCTGCTTGAAGTTGGTTTCATTTTTACACAAGCTTGAAACAAAGATAAACTATGTTTGAAACCGGTTTCATTTTTACACAAGCTTGAAACGGAAACAAACTATGCTTGAAAAAGTAAGCATGCCCCCAGCATTGTGACTCAATTCGAGGTACATGCCCCCCAAGCTTCAATCCATATGTAAGGCGGATGGAGTGAAGGTTCAAATTATGAGATCAAGAAAGACTCGAATGGGATTTTACGAGAACTTATCAAAGACTCGAATTGAACGAGAACGTGTTTCATTATTTTAATGAGGTTGACACATTAAAAGAACTATCCTCAGAACACCTTGTTTCATGGTTTCAAGAGCTTGACACAAGACAAGGAACTATGCTCCGAAAACCTTGTTTCATTTTTTAAGGAGCTTGACACAAGACAAGGAACTCTGCTCCGACAACCTTGTTTCATTTTTTAAGGAGCTTGACACAGGAAAGGAACCATGCTCCGACAACCTTGTTTCATTTTTTAAGGAGCTTGACACAGGAAAAGAACCATGCTCCGACAGACCTTGTTTCATTTTTTAAGGAGCTTGACACAAGAAAACGAACTATGCTCCAACAGACTCCATCATAATGAACAAGAAGTCATCGCTTCCAAGAGTTCCACTCTCGATGGAAGGAAAACATCCTGGAAGTCGAGACCCAATGCCCCCAGTACCTGATGCACGACAGCATCATCACTGAGCACATGCACAGGGTAGGTAGCCACATAGTTGACCTGCGGTGGGGCAGATACAATAGGTGGATAAAAACCAAGAAGGGATGATGGCTGGCCAGCTGCCATATCAAGACCAAAGAACGAAAGCTGATCAATGGTCACGATCCGTCCTTCATGCGGAAAACAGACCACACGAAAAAGGGAGGAGACAAGCGCTCCCATGGCATAGGTGTAATCGCGCCCCAGGAGTAGATTAAAATCCAAGGGGCCTGGAACGACCATCACGTCCATATGGACAGTTTTACCTCCCAAAGTAATAGGTAACTTTGGAAGGATCCCCAATGGTTGACTCGTTCTTCTATTGAATGACAACAAATTCTGCGTAACGAGTGCAAGCGGCGGCGAACCGAGAGCTTTCCAGGTAGTTGAGGATAGAATACTAACAGAGGCGCCTTCGTCTATAATGGTGCTGGGTACAACCAGACCAAGAGCCTGTTTTGTGATCTCGAAAGGCACATAAGACGGAAGGCGAAATCCTGCGAATCGACTCCAATCAAAGGAGGCGACCAAACTACTCGGAGGGGCTACCATCGAACAGAGAAGGTCTTCCCCTGATGTTACGGAAGCAGGAGCCTCCTCCATGACCTCCATCTCGAAGGCGGGAGGAGCATCTTCCAAAACCTCCATGGTGGGAGGTGGAGGAGCTGCTTCTTGGGGTGTAGGGACAGGAGAATATTTCTCCAAGTCCGAAGAATCTGAAGAAACCAGAAGGACATGAGGGATGTGAGATCCACTCTCAACAGAAAAGACCTGGTGCACCATAGACGGGGCCAGCTCAATCGATCCCACGACCAATGGTTGGTCAGGGACGAATTCTTGAATCCAAATTTCTGAGGGAGTGGGATCTACCAAAGATGATTTTTGACCAAACGTATCATCAGTAGGTGGAAGACTCAAAGAGAGTTGTTTATAACCAGCTGGGAGGCATGGTGTGGAAACAGCCGGGTTGTCCAACACTTGCTTGGCTTCACCCATATAAGGACAAAGGTGAATGGCATGGTGCCCTTCACACAACTTACAGGGATTGGTGATCTTACCCTGCTTCTTAGGAGCCTTATCAGCACCAGTTGAAGACGTGCCCCCCACCTGGCTCCCGGAAGTCAAAGGCAACGGCGGACGGCCGTTGGACCATGCTTCAAGCACCTTGGGAATTCCAGGGCAGTCTCGAAGAAGATGGTCTCTCGTGCACAAAATGCAGGGGAACTTGACTTTCCGTGGAGGGTCGGGAGGTATATCAAGAGGAGATATTTCATAAACAGTAGTGGCAGCTTTAGCCTCTCTTTTATCGGACTTCTTCTTCTTTGTCTTCTTCTTCTTTTTCGTAGCCACCTGGTTACTCAAATCCAGGCTTTCACCAGGCGAAGTAGAAGAGGAGGACGCAGAAACAGGCGAAGAAGGGGAGAGGTCCACCTTGGAATCAACATGATGTTGTTTAGGTGGAGGAACTGATTGAATAGTAGTGGAGATATTTGGGACCACAGAAGTTGAAAACAACCAAACAGGCAACCCAACAGTTAACCTAGGAAGGGACAACGTTGCCATGTAAGGAGCACCAACATTCCCAAAAGGAGGAAAATGGCCAGGATTCCCTTCTGAGGGGATTCCTTGGTTGGTAAACTCGGAAAAAGTTGCCATCAAAACTCAAAACCACGCACGGGTTGAAAAAGAGTCAAGACACACGATCAAACGGTCAACAAGCAAAATCTAACAGGGCGTGTAATCGTGGGTGATTAATTTTTACCACATTGAAAAATAAGAAACTTCATCGTTTCATGTTTTAAGAGTCGAGAAATGGTAAAAAAGGTGACTCTATCTCTTTCAGATTTGACACAAGCGTGAAAGGACAAGCGCTTGGTGATCCTTTCAAATTTAGGGAGTCAGAAAAGATCAAATGACTACTCAGGAATACTAGGCAAAAGGGTGTACCAAATAACTGTGAACTGCAATATACACCTTGGTTTTAATAATGAAAGAGAAATCAACCAAGGACTTTCCGTACGTGCAGGCAATCTCCCCGAATGCTGTGTTCGGTGTATCGTGGGTATAGGGCGGCAGACTCGGCTTCCTACGGATAAAGGATTGAAACCTAGTGGGGTCTCCCTTTATATACACGACGGTACGGGGAGCACAAGTCCGTACTAGCGCTATCTAAAGCCAAGAGGCGAACGACAGCTGCTAGGGTTTAAGACGCTGGAACACGTCTCTAGCCTAGACCTCTAAATGTGTTTCGTTAGATTTCAATGTTGCCTTAGTGTAAATTGAGTGACTTTTAATGTTGATCTTCAATTACGTTTCAGTTTTCAGGCCCTAACGAATGTGCTGTCTCGAAAATCTCTTAAATGAAAAACTACATGCCATAGTACACCATTTTGTTCGATGAAAACTAGCTACGGAAGAGTTGAGAGTTTTTACACAAACAAAATGATCAGAAGACAATCAATGATATCTCTAATGCAACTAATGAAACTAAATTTTTTTCTTTCAAATTCACTAAATACTAGTAAAATTGAAAAGATTTCAATTTGCACTAATCAACCAAAAGCAAAAGAGATTTTTTATTTTCAATGTTTGATAGCTAGATGCACTAAACAAACCGAAAACAAAAAAGAAGCAATTCGAGAAATGATATTAAGAGAGCAAAACAAACAAATTTCACTCAATGGCAAAAACAATCAGATCTCAAATCGAGAAAAAGTCTCTCAAAACCAAGAAAAGTCCCAAAGACACCAATGAGCCGTGTGATCTAGGCCCAAAACGAAGTAAAGCGAAATTCGAATGAAAATGAAATTAGTCACTCAAAAAACGCAACAATATGATAGACAACTGTCAAACGAATGCAAGCAAGCAATCCCACAGCCGACTGAACAAACGGAAACCAAAAACTCCCAAGGGAGGCTCGACTCACAAAGGCACCTAGATGCCCTAGGGCTCGTATGCAAAATCGAAAGAAATAGGCAAACAACCAAAGGAAGGAGGCTCCAACCAGTCAAACCAAGCTCCAGTGCACTCAAACAGCCGAAAAAACAAGATCAAAATCAAAAGTCAGCCTCAGAAAGCTTGAAACACAGCAAACCCTAATAGCTCACAGGATTGGCGCGACTGTGAGCTCGAAATTAGCGCCAGAAAGGCAATGGCGCGGGTGATACACAGGCAACCTATGCCAATGGGCGCGACTGTTACGCCAAAAAGTGCACTAGCCAAGTTTACTATGGAAAAAATAAAAAACAAGCGATCTCAGACACAGACAAGTGAAAACAAGGCTAAAACAAAGCCAAACAAATAAGAAAATCCAATCCAAAGAGTTGACCAAGCAAGCAAGACCACGAAGTTAACCGGAAAGAGAAGACAAAGCTCCAAGTTGTTCAGTCCGTAAACCAAACCGGAGATCGACTGAAGCAGCGTTGATCTACTCCGCTAATGCAGAGCAAAATCGTTTCGAAGGCTATCTGGCTGTGCTTCAGACTCCGTCTATAGTTTACAAATCAAACAACCAGTTGATTCCCTAGTGGAGTCGCCAAATTGTTGAGGAGGTAAATCCCCTCTGCGGACAGAGGCGATCCCTACTAGCCCAGATCGGGTCTAGCAAAAATCAAACACGCTACAGTGCGGGTTCCTAATTGTAAATAAACCGACTTGCGAGGAAGGCTTACCTAGAATCCGACGCTGTCGTTTGTAGAAGAGGTGGTGCTCCCGTTCCTTCGCCCTGGCAAATCACAGCCCTCACGATCTCCGTGATCGGACACCTGCACATTCAAGAAACAACACAAACACAAGCATAAAATCCAGTACATACAACTATATATCAGTCGAAGAGGATATAACTCATGAACATGATCAAGAACAAGAGTGGAACCATAACCGATAGTCGCTTATCATTAAAGATTCAAAAGAAGAATACAACCATAGCTTCAACGCAACACTCTCCTTTAGCGGGTCGTCAGCACAACATGTCTCGATAAAGCCTGTCAGGGATGGGACAAGCCTCTCTCTCTGGATCTTGACAATAGTCTTCTTGCTTGGATTTGGCCTTAAGGGAGTTATGGAGGCTCTTGCAGCATAAGGCTCTTGGGAATTTGGGAACTTGAAGACTAGCTATTCAGCCATTCAGCCATTCAGCCCCTTCATCAATGGATGAAGGCTATATTTATAGAGGAGAGGAGGAGGTTGGGATCCCTATAATAGTGGAAGGGAGGCCTTATCCCTTGGGAGGTTCCCCATAAGGTGGAAACAAGAGGCCAAAGGAGGAAGGCCATGGTTATTCAGGCGAAACCACTCCTGATGACTCAACCACGAATTTGTTGTAATCGAAACTTCGCCTCTTTTTTAAAAAACTTTCCATAAACAGATTGGCACGGGTGCAACACTGGGACAGAGCGCCAATTGGCGTGGGCTCAGTGTTAATTTTCCCCCATTGGCGCGAGTACATAACGAGATACTAGCGCCAAGGCAAAAACATGTGTTTTTAGGGGTTTGCTCAGGAAATGATCAACAGAAGGAATGTTGTCCTCATGGAAAGGGATGCAATGATGGTATTTGCAAGGCATGACACTGCTTATTGGTCACAGAAACAACCCTCCAATGGGTGAGATGGGGATTGCAGGGACGGTGACAAATTACTGTGTAACAACACTTAAACCCTTCAATCGCCTTATTCCTTTGTTTCTATTGGTTACGATCACCTTACTTGTTTTAACTCAAAAACATTGGAAAAACCATCAAAGTTGACCTCCGCCTTTCACTAATCACAGATCACAGTTTCATTCAGTTCCTTTTAACACTTATCGCTCCCATTTGTTGATTGCGATATTGCGATCGCGCTTCGCCACCGGTCCCACTGCCACGTCACCCATCGCAATCGCATGTCGTACCGTTTTCCTCTTCCTTTCAAGACTTATCATTCACGATTTCCTTACCCTTTCTAACGCAAAACACTTGAAAACCATCAGAATTCGACCTTCCATCCTTACGCCTCGAACATCCAGCTACCGTACATCACAAATCGCAAGTTTTAGTTCCTTTCGTTAACACTTACTGCTCCGATCTATCGATTGCGATATTGCCATCGCGCTCCACTGCCACGTCACCCGTCGTAATCGAACTTCGCACATTTTCCTTGATTTCTTTTAGACTTATTGCTTCCAAATGCCGATTGCGATATTACGATCGCACTCCGCCGTCGGTCCCACCACCATGTCACTCATCGCATTTCGCATATCTCAACTCTTTCCTATTCGCATTTTGCATTTCGCACATCATAACTCTTTCCTGTTCGCATTTCGCATTTCGCTCGTCGCAGTTGTTAACCCATCGCACTTCGCACTTCGCAAATTTTTCTCCATCACATCTTCGCCATCGCACTTTTCGAATTATTCCGCTCCAAAGCCATTTTTGTGCTATAATAAAGTTCAAACACCCTCTTTCCATTTCTAAGCCCCATTTCATGTGTTAAGCCCTCCATTAGCACCTTTTACCCCTTTTCTTCTCCAAAATGCAAATCAACATTTCCTCAATCAGAATTAAGTCATGGATAGTTTAGTTGCATGCATAGAAGCATGGTAGATAGAGCATAAGATAAGTAGGGTGTGTTTAGCCAATTGGCCAAGTTAAGTGTGGTTTAAATTAGTTTCCTTTCTGCAACTTAGTTTAGTTTCTTTCTGTCATTTCTTTTCTTCATATTAAATTAGTTTTATTTCAGTCATTTCCTTTCTACAATTTAAATTAGCTTCATTTCTGCCATTTCATTTCTACAAATTGAATTAGTTTCATTTATGTCATTTCCTTTCTACAATTTATTTTAGATTCATTGAAGTGCGACAGAATTCAATGGGAACCCCTAGAAGTAGCACCCTTTCATAGAGCGGAAGAGGATAACTGAACATAATGCATCTGTTGTGTATATAGCACTATCACCTCCAAGTTTGTACAAGCCCCGGGTTGATAAAGTAAAGTAGGGAAACCCCTTGGAGTTGCAGCACCCTTGGTGCAATACTAGGGCTCACCACTTTTTGGCGTCGTTGCTGGGGAGGTGTCTAGTAGATGCTTTGATTTTGTTTTTAGCATTCTTTTCTGCTTTCCTTTCTTTTCATGTTATTTTAGAAATATTTAAAAAATACAAAAAGATCTGATTTTCATGCCTTGTAGGATTAGGAATACTCAAAGACAAATCTTACATAAAACCCCCACATCAACTTCTAGCCATCATTCGCTCTTCTTCAATGGCAGTGAGATTGAACCCCCTATAGGAGAGCCTTATGAATATTTTGAGGATCCTATTGGGGAAAAATAAGAAGACCTTGTTTCAACTAAGGAACCTGCTTCACCTATCTTAACCATGACTGGGACCCAGAGAGCCTTTCCCAAGGAGAGGCAGATGGGGAAACTAAGATGAAAAACATTAGCCCCTCAACTCTCCCACACTTTCATGGACTCACCTATGAGGACCCTGACACATTCATTTTTGAAGTTGTTGTTATTTGTAGGACTTATGACTACACCTTTGATGATCAGAAGTTGAAGCTATTCCCATCCACCCTTAAGGATGCAGCCTTGCGCTAGTTCATGGGTCTGCCTGGGGATATCATCATTACCTGGGTACAGATGGAAGAGACCTTCAGTAGAAAATACAGAGAATATTGTAGGTCCAAGTAAAATAAGGATGAAATATTTAGGATTACTCTAGGACCTGATGAATCCCTAGAGGACTATGAAGAGAGGCTTCAATTAAACTATAGAGAGCCAACTGCACTCTTGATCATGCATCACTTAAACTTGTACTTATTCAAGGGATTAGTGAAGAGATGATATAAACCTTGAATATGCTATCAGGAGGAGATATCTACCAACAACCCTATGAAGCAATCAAAAATTTCTTCCGGAACCATTCTAGGGCATTTAGGAAGAAGGGTAGAGGTAGCCAAAGTACATCCAAGACCCCTTCCTCTTCCACCTTCATAAAACATGAGATTGGAAACATGCTAGAGGACTTCAAGAGTGACATGCTGCACACCTTTTCTTTGCAAATGGACATAATGCAAATCAAAAGGAAGCAGAGAGATCCCTGGCCATCTTCTGTCCTAGATGTACCAGGAAGCACCCAAGAAATGAATTTCCACTTAATGTCATAGAGGTTTTCTTAGTCATTGAGGAGAATCATGCCAAAGAAAAGTTTCCCTCCTTACCTAGACTTAAGGTTGTATATCAAGGTGGGGAAGCAATGCCAAAGCAACTATGTTTCATCAACCAGAGAAGGCCTCAAGGCCCTCGGCCATATCAAAAATGTATGCAAGGTGAACCTTACTCTTACTATCACAACAATTAGAGTGCACACATGCAACCTTGGTACACCCCCACTCCTCCATCCTGGTATACACCTCCTATTTGACCTTACAACCCTTCATATCATCCTCAGCCAGTAAACCAACCATTCCAGTAGTATGTTCCACAACAACCTCAGTGGAACAATCCATCCCAAGGGTGGAGGCCTCAAAAAAATCAACCACCTGCTCTAATTCCTCCACCCCAACCTCAGCTTACTCATGATCCTCCACCTAGGCTACCTATACCTGCACAGCCCAATCCGAACCTGAACAACAGACAGGCACAACAGGCCCCCAGTGGAAAAACATCCTATCCAACTTATGTTGTGGAGATACAGGAGGTTAATCTCAGGCCAGGAAGAGTACTCCCAGACAACCATCCTCCATCTCCACTTGTAGAGGCTAAGGAGGAAAAGGAAGAAGGTAAAACTCAGATCCAACAACCACCTTTTCCTGAGTGCTTGATCCACCCTTGAGGAGACTAAACTCCTGTGAGAATTGGAAAATTTGTGTGTAACGATACCACTTCTCCAAGACATTAAGGATGTCCCTATCTATAATAGGCTCATCAAAGAAAAGTGCTTCAAGAAACCTTGGATAAGAAAGAGAGGTACCCCCACCGTCAATGTGGTAGGAATATTGTCTGACCTAATGTTGGGAAGGGTGATATTTCCAAAGTACCTGGACCCTGGTAGTCCAGTTGTTGATGTGGATATAAATGGTGTCATAGTCCCCAACACTTTGATTGATATAGGGGGTGCCATTAACGTCATGACCAAGGAAACTATGTTGAAACTTAATCTCTAAGGGATTTTGAGGAAAACCACAATAGTTCTGCAACTTGCAGATTGATTCACCGTAACTCCAGAAGGAATTGTTGAGGATGTTATGGTTACCATTGAATCTTGGGAGTATCCTACATTTTTTCTGATCCTGCAACCAAAAATCAAGTTCAATGGTTATCCCCTCATCTTAGGGAGACCTTGGTTAGCCACTGCAGATGATTATATTAGTCGTCGGGCCAGAAACATGACTATAAAAAATGGGACTTTGTCTAAACATCTAGTGCTATATCCTCTAGCCCAGCCTTCTATTGATCATGATCTCCCTGTATGGTTGGAGGATGAAGAAGATGAGTTATATAAAACTGCCCCTATGTGTACCATAGATGTTATTCTTAGAGGGGGGCAACTTGATAAAGATGAACTCATTGACCATGCCATTCAAAACCAGTCCTCCACTGACATTGCTCTCGAAACCTTAGTCAAATAGTATGAAAGCCAATATTGGACGGAAGTGAACTCATTTGAGTCAACCTATGAATCCACCAAGGCTATTGAGTTTGGCCCATCCAGATCTCTGAAAATCAACCCAAACCTCTCGAATGAAGAAGAGAAGCAATTGTGCCAGCTTTTGAAAGAAAATCTAGATGCATTCATTTGGGATTACAAAGACATGAAAGGGGTGCATCCTTCAGTGTACAAACATCATATTTACATCAAAGAAGGATGAAAGCCCATGAGACAACCCAAAATAAGGATCAACTCAGCTCTGAAGGAAATATTCAAAGAAGAGCTACAGAAACTATTGGATGCAGGGTTCATATATCCTATATCCGATAGTGAATGGTTATCTCCTCTTATTCTAGTCTCGAAGAAGAATGGGAAGTGGCGAATTTGTGTTGATTATCAAGAACAACAAAGCCACCAAGAAATACCATTTCCCTTTGCCCTTTATAGACCAAGTCTTGGATGGCCTTGCGGGGAAGAAGTTATTTTCCTTCTTAGATGGGTTCAGTGGGTATAATTAGATTCAAATCAGCCCTGAAGACTAGGATAAGACTAATTTCACTTGCCATTGGGGTACCTTTGCTTATAGAGTCCTACCCTTTAGGTTATGTAATGCTCCAACTACCTTCCAAAGAGTTGTCCTGAGCATATTTTCTGAGTTATTCCATGACTCTGTCGAAATCTACATGGATGATTTCACACCATACGGGGATGATTTCCAGGGAGCTCTCTCCAATTTGGGTAAAGTACTAAGAAGGTGCATTGAGATGCATCTCTCCTTGAGCCCAAAAAAGTGTGAATTCCTAAAGAAAGCAGGGGTTGTGTTAGGACACTCCATATCCCAAGAAGGAATACATGTAGACCCAAACAAAATCACCATCATCAAAAGGGTACCTTCTCCTTAAAAGTAGAAAGATGTCAGGATTTTCTTAGGCTTAGCTGGTTACTATATAAGCTTCATCAAATATTTCAACAAGATAGCTTCACCATTATTTGGGTTATTAGCCAAGGATTCTAAGTTTAGTTGGTCTGGTCCTTGTCAAGAGGCTTTCGATCTCATTAAGGAAAAAATGACTAATGCCCCCATCCTTCAAGGTCCAAATTGGACTCTGCCTTTCCACATCCACACTGAAGCATCTGACAAAGATGTAGGGGCAACATTAGGACAGCTGCAGGTAAAAATCCCTTATGCCATTTATTTCATCAGCAAGAATTTGTCCAAGGCTGAGCTGAATTATACTGTTACTGAGAAGGAGATGTTAGCCATTTTCCATGCATTAAGCAAGGTCAGGCATTATGTAACTGGATACTAGACCTTTGTTCACACTGACCATGAAACCATCAAGTATTTAATGGACAAACTAGATGTTAATGCTAGGATAATTAGATGGTTGTTACTTTTACAACAATTTGATTTGACTATTATTGATAAACCTAGAAAGGATAATGTTGTTGCAGATTTTTTTCCAGGTTAGATCTCCCTGCCGATGAAGAAGGAATGGTGGATGAACAGCTACCAGATGAGCATGTCTTTGCTATATTAGCACTCTCACCATGGTTTGTTGATATATCCAACTACTTGGTTGCTGGGAGACTCCCTCTTAATCTTTCATTCTGGGAGAGGAGCATAATCATCAGAAAAAGCACCCCTTTCAGATGGATTGGGGGAAACCTCTTCAAGCTAGGCCCTGATCAAAACCTAAGGAGATGTGTGAGGGAGGAAGAATTTTTTGATATCCTTTCTGCATTTCATGACAGCCCATGTGGAGGCCACTTTGTTGCAAAGAGATCTGCCTACAAATTTTTGCAGGCATGATACTATTGGCCTACCCTTCACCAAGATTCTAGAAGATACACCAGCAGGTGTGACCAGTGCCAAAGGATGGGGAAACCCATGCAAAGGGATGAGATACCTTTTCACCCTTAGGTGTCTCTTGAGCCATTTGAAAAGTGGGGCATGGAATTTTTTGGACCTATCGATCCACCATCCAGAAAAAAAAAGGTATATCATAGACTGCACTAATTATCTAACAAAGTGGGCTGAAACAAAAGCAGTGAAGGTAGCAACCGAGGATAAAT
The DNA here is from genome assembly GCA_034641835.2 of Pinus albicaulis. Lineage (NCBI taxonomy): Eukaryota > Viridiplantae > Streptophyta > Pinopsida > Pinales > Pinaceae > Pinus > Pinus albicaulis. The sequence goes on from CM076584.1 coordinate 1,275,039,100, forward strand.
TAGCGGAATTTCTGAGGGAGAATTTGTTTTACAAGTTTGGATACCCCAGAGAAATAGTCACTAATCAGGGGGCACAATTCACCTCCCACTTCATTGAGAATATTTTGAGGAAGCACAAGATTAAGAATATAACTTCTATTGCCTATCACCCTCAGGTGAATAACCAAGTAGAAGTAACTAACAAAGCTTTAGAGAGCATCCTCACCAAGTTTGTGAGCAGCAACATAAAATATTGGGCAGACAAATTGGTAGAAGCTACTTGGGCCTACAACACTACTTGGAAGACAACAACATGATTCACTCCTTATGAACTAGTCTTTGATAAGAAGGATCTACTTTCAGTTGAGTTTGAATTCAATACTTTAAGAATGGCAGCTGAATTAAATCTATATCTATCAAATGCCCCAAAAGAGAGGTTGCTACAACTAAATGGATTGGATAAGTTCATAATGCAAGAACTTCTTCACACAGAGGTAGTTCAACTACAAAGGAAGGTCTGGCATGACAAGAACATCAAAGAAAATACCTTCCAAGAAGGAGATTGGGAATTGTTGTATGATTCAAGGTTTAAACATTTCAAAGGCAAGTTGATGAAAAGATGTTTGGGACCTTACACAATGGAAATTTTTTTTGATAATGGCGCAGTTCAAATTAGAACCATAGATGAGGAAGGAATCCCCTTGCTTTTCAATGGTCATAGACTTAAAATTTACAAGAAGCCTTTGTCAAGGGTAGAGTTCATAAATTAAACAAGAAGAGAGGTGTATGTGATGAGAATTTCCATAGTTTCCCACAATCTCCTAAAAAAAAGAGGAAAAAATAATAAATATCCATGGGTGAAAACCTCCCTGAAGCACCCAAGGCAAGCTTGTGGGTTGAAAAACTCGATGGAGGCAGCTCACTTGCTCAAAAAAAAGAGAAGAAAGAAGAAAAGAGAATAAATATCCATGGGTGAAAACCTCTCTGAGGTGCCCAAGGCAAGTCTGTAGGTTGAAAACCTCCATGGAGGCAACACACTTGCTTTCAAAAAAAAAAAAAAGAGAGGAAAAAAACAAAAAACAAAAAAATTACATCTGCATCTTTGTGTTTTTTGTGTTTTTTGTTTTGCAGGTAATTAATGATTTTTGGAAACACAGGGAAGCATTAATCTTGTTTTCCCTTCTTCTGTTTTACCATCCATCTCATCATTCACTCCATTCATTTTCAGAACTTCCTCCATCACCTCCATACACCACATTCCTCCATTCCTTAGCACAATGTTAGGTCCCTATATTACTAGTTTAGTCCCTTATTTTTATTAGTGTAGCCCCCTTATTGTTACTGTTGTACCCTTCTAACCCCAATATTTCTATTATTGTTCCCTTACATTGTTAATGTTAGGTCGATTAGGATTATATTGTGGGCCCATGGAATCCTATATATAGAAGGAGGTTTTTATCATTTGTATCATCCAAAAATTATTCATTTATGTAATGTATTTTAGGTTTCCCCCTCAAAGTGGCTAATTTCTAAGGCGTTGATCTCTCTTTTCTTCTATTTTTGGAGCTGGTTTCATAACATTTGGTATCAGAGCTTTGGATTTTAGGGTTTCACTGCTCCAAACAGGTCATCGTGGAATTTTCGTTATAAATTTTTTTATATGAAGGTTCAGAAGCTAAAATGTTTAGAGTGCGAATCGGAAATCCTAAGGAACATCATCGCAAATATCAGAGCTTGGTTCGCAATATTTTCAGAGATATGATCTGTGGAAGTTAGGGCTTTTTGCAGGCTACTGAATTTAACCTAAACAGGTCATCACAGAATTTTCACTATGAATATGTTTCTTTAAGGTTTCAGAAGCTAAAATTTTCACAGAGAAAAGCCGAAATCCTAAAGAACAGCCTGCAAAAATTTCAGATCTTGGTTCGCAATATTTTTGGAGATATGATCTGTGGCAGTTAGGACTTTTTCAGGCTCTCGAATTTCATCTCAAAGAGGTGACCATGGGAAAAACGTCATAACTCTCTCTCTAAGCATCATATTGTGATTCTGTAAAAAGTGGCCGCAAGAACAGAGACTGTAGTTTCCTGTATATAAATTTTAAAGACGAAGAAGGAAATAGTGACACGTGGCAAGTTGTAGTAGTTCACTCTACTGAACCAGTCCAGAATTAGGTCATTGTGGGAGATTGGACATAAATTTTCCTTGAAGAGTCCAAATCAGATCAAACCTATGGCATTCGATAGAGGATTCAGAGGGCTACCTCAGGGCCAAAGTTTAGATATTGAAGATACGAAATCATAGAGATAATTCAGTTTCAATATTGAGCTCCTCAAAAGCAAGAAAAAGGTTTGTATTTTTTTTTCGAATTACATAAGTCTCGTTTGAAAAAAATTAGTTTGAATTTATTCCAAGGGAATATTGAAGAATAGATATCAGTATTGGGTTCTAAATTTCCCCCTAAAAATAATTCAACACCCATTAAGCCTTCATAAGGCTCTACTATGACTAATGAAGACGAAGAAATGCAACATGAGATGTCAAAATTACAAGAGAAAGTGCACCTATCGCAAAAAGCAATAATAAATGAAATGGAATTTTTTAAGAAAGGCATGGAAAATAAGATGGATGGTTTGAAGAAAGACGTGGAAGCTAAGATGAATGGTTTTGAAGCTAAGATGGAGGGCATGGAAGTCGACATGGAAGCTAAAATGGAAAATATGAAGAATGATTTAAAAGTAGACATTGAAGGTTTGGAAAAGTTGATACAAGAAATGTTTCCTAATGGCGAAAAGATAGTAGAGGAAACTCATGATGAGAATAAAATAAATGTTAATCGTGATTTCATTAAATCTAATGTTGGATGGAAGAACCACCATATTCCAAAGATGGATATGAGGAAGTTTTATGACAAGGATCCCGTAACATGGATACTACAGATGGAGAAATATTTTGATCTCAATAAAGTGCAAAACACACAAAAGGTATGCATTTTGCAACTTTACATTTATTACAAAATACATTTGTATGGTATCGATGGCTTTTCTCCCGTAATTTTTTTTCACTTGGTCAATTTTTACGGAGGAAATGATAGCAAATTATGAGGATACAAAAAGCAACACCTTCTTTAGCCAATAAATAAATCTCAAACAAAAGGGTTTAGTGGCGGAGCACATTGAGGACTTCAAAAAATTGAATATAAGGGTAACTGTTATTCTAGAGGAACACATGATTGATGTCTTCACAGGGACTTTAAAGGATAACATCCAACATGAAGTTCACATTTGGGAACCTGATTCATTGGAAAAGGCATTCAGGTTGGCAAGAAAAATTGAATGTAAAATTATGGCAACAAGGAATCCTACCACTCACATATATAAAGATGGAAGTGTTGCTACTCCTAGACTTCTACAACCTAAGGGGTTGACACCACAACAATTGGAAGAAAAAAGAGCAAAAGGGCTTTGCTACAGTTGTGATAGAAAATACACTAAAGGTCATAAGTGTGCTGAGAAGAAATTATTTTACATAGATTGTGAAGAGGAAGAAGAAAATGAACAAGAATCTTCAAAAGAAGAGGATATACACTAGGAACCAACCCTAGAAGAGGAAGAAATGACTCCGACCATATCATGTAATGCATTGGCAGGAATTACCACTTGTCAAACTCTCAAAATAGAAGGACATATCAAGAAGAAAAAGGTAATAGTTTTGATTGATTCGAGTAGTACCCATAATTTTATTCATTGTAAGGTAGCCAAGGAATTGAATTGTTTCCTATACTCAGCACCAGAATGTCAAGTGATGGTTGCAAATGGAGGAACTATAAATTGCTCTGGAAAATGCCATAATATCAAGCTAAACATGGGGGAATATGTATTGAATAGTCCAATACTTTATATTCCTATGGGAGGTACTGATGTTGTACTAGGAGTACAATGGTTACAATCTTTGGGGATGGTAGCTTTTACTTTTCAAGAAATTTTCTTGAATTTTTTTCAGAAGGAAAGGAAGTTGAATTACGGGGTATCACAGGGAATCCGAGAAAGATAATAAGCTCTAATGTCATGACAAAGCTTCTGAAGAAAGAACAAAGAGGCGTAATTGCACAATGATGCTCACTAGAAGTTCCAACATCAAAATCATCTATTTCTGCAGATCTCCAAATATTCTTGGACAATCATTCCAAGGTGTTTGAAACTCCCAAAGGACTCCCACCTATTCGTGATCATGATCATGCTATTCATTTGATTCCAGGAAGTGTTCCTCCAAACATCAAGCCTTATAGATATCCTTATGTCCAAAAGAGTGAAATTGAACATATGATTGCATAAATGTTAGAGGCTGGTATAATTCAACCTAGTCAAAGTTCTTTCTCTGCTCCAGTAGTATTGGTGCACAAGAAGGATGGATCATGGCGCATGTGCTTGGATTATAGGGAGCTCAATAAGCTCACCATTAAAGACAAATTTCCCATTCCTATGATTGATGAATTATTAGATGAATTACATGGAGAAATTTATTTTACCAAGTTGGATCTTCGTTCAGGATATCATCACATTAGAATGAAGACTGAAGATATTACGAAAACAACATTTCGAACTCATGAGGGTCATTATGAATTTTTGGTCATGCCTTTTGGCCTTACCAATGCACTTTCTACATTTCAAGGGTTGATGAATTCCATTTTCAAACCCTTTCTTAGAAATTTTGTGCTAGTATTTTTTGATGATATACTAATCTACAGCAGGTGTTGGAAGGATCATGTTCAACATGTTGACAGGGTGCTCAAACTATTATAGGAGAAACATTTATATGAAAAAACATCCAAATGTTTCTTTGGAGTACAAGAGGTGGAATATCTGGGTCATATTGTATCTCACGAGGGTGTTAAGGTAGACCCTAACAAAATTAAATCCATTAAGGAATGGAAAGTCCCCACAACCATAAAGAAGTTACGAGGATTTCTCGGGTTAACAGGGTATTATTGCAAGTTTGTTAAGAATTATGGGAGAATAGCAGCACCTCTAACAACATTATTGAAGAAAGATTGATTTTCATGGACTCCTGAAGCAACTAAGGCCTTTGAACATATTAAAGAAGAAGTGTTCCTAGCACTGGTCTTAGCTACGCCATACTTCACAAAAACCTTTATTGTGGAATGTGATGCCTCAGGAAATGGAATTGGTGTTGTTTTAATGCAAGAAGTCAGACCCATTGCTTTTGAAAGTCATCCAATCAAAGGAAAGGATTTACAGAAAGCTATTTATGATAAGGAAATGCTAGCAATATTACATGCACTAAAGAAATTGTGACCTTACCTAATGGGAAGACACTTCAAGGTAAAAACTGATCATGATAGTCTTAAACACTTTTTGGAACAAAGACTATCTTCAGAAGAGCAACAAAAATGGGTAACAAAGATGTTGGGTTATGACTTTGAAATAATCTACAAAAAAAGGAAGCTAAATGTTGTTGCAGATGCACTCTCAAGAAAGAATGAAGAGGTGGAAGCATTGCTTTGTGCCATTTATATTATCCAACCAGATTTTATAACCGAAGCAAGGGATGAATGGAAGAAAGACAAAGAAGTGTGGACACTCATTCACAATTTGTAGGAAGATCCTAGTACATCTGATACATTTATTTGGAAAAATGATTCCTTATGGTATGTTGTGCGTATCAGCCCTTCGACCTAAATTTTTGGCCTAACACTCCCCCATAATCCTTCAAAACTGTTATCATGGCCTAAAACCTCATATTCTGCATATTGTTGCCTCTTTCTGCTCAAAAATACACTACCCAAAGTCCTGAGTCCGCAATTAAAATTATATCGGGCCTAGCCCTTCAGCCTTAGCCCCTTGGTTTCATTCCCCATATGACTCGGGCGCAAGACCGGGCGCCAGGCGGAAAGGAGCTTAACATTTAAAACTTCGGGCGCGTCTAGAGCCGTCGAATCAAGAACCAATCGACGAAGCGGAGTTCTGCTTACCTTGGTGGTCCCCGCACCTCCGCTCACTGCTCAAAACCGGCGGTTTCATTCCGCACCACCTTCACCGGGCTGGCGGTTTCCGATCAAATGGCAGCGATTCCACACGCTGCATGATGCGTGTCCCCCTATACGTCCCAAAACCATTTTCATTTCGCGCATTAACTTCCGATCATAGACATGTAGTGGAATCTACCCCCACCGTCAGATCTCGGAGGCTCCATCCGATGGTCGTCCTCCTCTGGAGTTGCACGCGACTTAACCCAAGCCAATCGTACTTCGGGCCCTCCATTCCATCGCCCTCTGACTGATTTTTAACCATTGATTCTGTTTCTGATCGTGTGGACTGAAATCATTCGCACGTCCCGCTGACCGCTCAATTTCCACCTTCACATCATTCCCCCACCGGCCTTACGTGCATCCTCGTCATGTATCCACGTGTTCATCACCTCCTATCTCCACCGTTTACATATTCTATTCATTCGTCGCGTTGTAACGAATTTGTGTCCTAAACCTCTACCGACTCATTTTTCGCTATTCCATTGTATTTCCTGCTGCCACCCTGCTTCTTCTTATAGTTTCTCCCAGTCTACATCACCACTCCATGGTCATAGCCGCATTCATCATCCCTGTGCTTGTTTTCCTTAACGTGTTCGTGGAATTTTGCAGGGTTTTTAATGATGAAGGATGATAATAATCTGCAGCCTCCATTGCAGAAGCCAAATGCACTCCAAAGGATTATTCAGCAGACGTAGAATTGCAGGACAAAGATCTGAAGAGATACGCAGATAGGAATTTCGTTAAATGAAGCGAGATGGATATCTATCAAATTCCTCAGAGCAATTTAAAGGAGGCAGGTTTTGGTAGCTGAAAACATAAATGAGGTTACAAACAATATCAACAAAAGATCGAGGAGCTCAGTATCTGGCATTAAAAAATACAAATTCCAGTTCAGGGCTAAAGGGGCCGAGAGTACCATGCACAAACATCAACAACCTCAAGGTTTTATTGCAGCAGATTTTTCTCTTTCAGCCAAGTACAGAACATTTGTATATTTTATTCTTTCTGTCTTGTTTATGAGGAGATTTTCTTCCTCAGCATTTATTTCATAAAACAGCAGCAGAGTACTCGCACCAGTTCAGCACCGCCGAACAGCATAGGCGGATTATTCTTACAAATTTGTTTTAAATTAGATCATTAAATGTATATTACCAACCACCATTCTCTAGGGCTTTCTATCTCTTCTATAAAAACCAGAAAGAAAGACATTGTAAGGGTTCCAGATTTCTAGCAGCAAACTGTGCAGTGAAAGGCTTTTTATACATCTTGTAAAGTTTCTGTATGAAGGCTCAGAGCCCGTAGGGTCTCAGTGAGGAGGAGTTATAAATGTAATGAGGATTCTGGTCTTTGGTATCCCACAGTATGTAATCTTTTCTTATGTGTTAATATAATATCTCATTTAATTGCATTTATCTTCTTGTATCATGTTCTAGAATGTGAGTGGCTCACTGATCTTAAGTAAGGATTCATCCTAGTTGGTGCCCATACTTGGATTAGTCAAGCGCTTTAAATAGGCCTAGTCATGATATATTGTTCCATGTTCATGTCATTCATATTTTCTGCTATATTAGTTACTTGAGGAGGGTGCTTTTAAAACGCCATTGTCATGTATGGATTCTTAGTTGGATAAGCCCATATGTGGTTCTATTGTGTATCTGGGTATCAACCTCATGTTAACTAGTATCTCCTTCATGTTTTCCTCACTGCATCCACTTTCTAATATTTGATTTCTGTGGCATACTATTTGAACTGGCCCTCTTTGCAGTAAGCTGTCTCTTAATTGTCTGATGCTTTTGTATTGGAGTTTTGCATGCTGTTCCTACATTATTCTTATCTTTGTATCAACTTCTCAGAGAGTTTGGTTCCATTTAAACTAATTTCCTTGTTTTACAAGAGATAATAAGAGAGCTTTTGGATTGACAACCCAAGATATATTATGAGCTCCTTTCTATGCTAAGATGTCCTAGGCACTGGTCTATAGCAACTCTAGGCTGTCTCTAGGGTAGACAATAATTGTCGACAACATCTTTCTGGCGCCGTTGTCGGGGACGAATTTAAGAAAATAAATTTCCCTGGGCCTCGACAAATCATATTCACTCTCTAATCAGGTGAGCACAGAGAGTTGAAGAGTTGTATATCTCTCACCTTGGCGACTCCACTATTGTTTATTTGATAAATCTATTGGTAGTCATGGCTCCTCGAAAGCCACATTTGAGGTCAGATTTCTCTAAGTTAAAGACATCCTCTGTATTTGACCCAGAGAAGATTATTCATAGAAGAAGTTGGAAAGAAAGACAATCAACCCGTGCTGAAGTCCCTGAATATTCTGTAGAAGATCATCCATCCTCTTCTTCTCAGGAAATCCCAGCAGAAAATCCTGACTCCATTGAGGAAAATCCCGAATATTACTCAGATAGCCCACCCAGGGGATGTGCTAGAACCAAAGATAACCCTCATCCTACCCCTGAGGCTGAAGAAGTTAAAGAAGTCACAGAAGTAGCTGTTGTTAACCGTGAACTATTCCCATCTACACCTCAGGCTTCTGTGCAATTTATTCCCATTGTTATACATACTCCTCTCCCACCTCCTCCACTTCCTCCATTTGTAAATCAAACTGTTGCACAACTCCCACCTCCTCCAATGGCTAATGTTCCTGCTTTCCTATTGAACAAATACACTCCACTGGCCTTACCACAAGTGCTGAATGATATGCCACAGGATTATTTGAAGATTTTGCCTAGATTCAATGGTGAAAATGAAATTGATGCTCAGAGACATATTAAGACTTTCTGCTCCTTTGCAGAGAACCTTAATGTTGAACATTTAGACGTGGTCTTAAGATTGTTTGTTCAATCTCTGGATGGTGAGGCCAGAAAATGGTTCAAGACATTGGGAAACCGTTCAGTAACCACCTGGGATGACATGGAGAATACTTTTCTCAGGAAATGGGGAGAAAAGAAAGATCATGGACAGTGTCTTAGTGAGTTCAATACACTCAAGAAGAGACATAATGAAGGGGTGTCAGATTTTATTAAGATATTTAATAAGTTATATCTAAATCTCCCTGCAGATATGAAGCCTCATCAAAATGCTGCAATTTTTTTTTTCATTGCAGCCTTTGATTCAGATTTCGGTTTCTCTCTCAGAGAGATAAAGCCTGCCAGCGTAGATGATGCTCAGTCAGACGCTCTTGAATTGGAAGCGAACTTTGCTTCCACTGGAAAATTAAAAGGGAAGGCTGAACAAGATTTTAGAAGGAGGGGAAAAGAAGAATTATCCACTTCCAATCAAGATAAGGATGCAGATAAGATGGATGAAATAAGTAAGATGGTTAAGAAGATGGTCAAGCTTGAGTTGGAGGCTAAAAATGCAGCTCCCAAGAATTTCTATAATTCTCCAAACAACGGATACAATCCCCAATATAAGAGACCACCATTGCAAATATTGCCAAGGGAAGCAAAGGAGCAGCAAGATCAGGTACCACATCCTTTGTACCTGGAAGGTCCAGCAGATGACTCCACTGAAGATGCTGCTTATGAACTAGAAGATTCAAATCTTTCTTTCTCAAACAATGATGAAATGGAATGCCCATTGCAAGAAGAAGAAGAAGAAGCAAAGATTGATCATTATTGTAAACAATTTGTTTATTTCATGCAAGCACACTTCAATAGAAAATATGATCTCAGATCTTCAAGGAAGAGGACCCGAACTCAAGATTAAGAAGAGGAGCCACCTCAGAAGGAGGTACCTGCTCAGAAGGAATCAGCAACAAAGAGAAACACAGAAAAAGGTAAGAGTCCTCTAAATACTCCCTTGCAGCCTAATGACCAGATTCCTTCTTCTTCAAAAGTAGTCAGTCCTCCTAATGATGAATCTGTGTCAAAAGATATTAAATTTTCAGCTAAAAATAAAGAGTCAAAAGAAGTTGTGATAGAAAAGCCCCCTCCCGCTTTTAGTTTGCAAAAAGAACTTGAGAAAATTAAAATTCCAGTCCCCTTGACCGAGCTGCTAAAACAACCTGCATACCAGTCTCAAGTTACTTCTTTTATGCTCCCTCCTGAAATATCAATTGTGCCTGATAGTTTAAACCTTCAAGAAGAAATACCCATGGTAGTATTTGGCCCACATGTTGAGGAAGTAGATCCTTCTACTCCTCCTTTTTATGTGTCTCTAGTTATTCATGACCTGCTGTTACACAATTGTATGTTATATTCTGGGGCTTCCCATAATCTTATGCCTCTATCCATCATGGAACAACTAGGACTGCAAATCACACGCCCATATAAAGACCTTTATTCATTTGATTCCAAAAGAGTCAAATGCTTGGGGATGATTAAAGATTTAGTGGTCAATTTGGCCCAAATTCTAGCAAAGAGTGTGGTCATGGACATTGTGGTGGCTGATATCCCAGCCCACTTTGGCATGTTGCTGTCAAGGTCCTGGGGTACAAAAATTGGTGGGTCAATTAAGATGGATTTAACATATGCTACCATCCCAGTTTTTGGTGGACAGGAGAGGAGGTTATACAGAGAGACTAAATTTGTCAAGGTAGTTACTAAGGGTGATAACTCTGAAAATTCACCAGTCTATAGTAAAGAAGGAGATTTTTCATGATTTATGCTAGAAGAAGATCAAAATTATGTGCATGAATCCTCCTTCAAAATTAAGGATGAGCAGCCTTCAGAAAATTATGAAGCTGGAATCTGGACTTTACATTTTGATGGGGAAAATTCTAGAGAAGGAAACGGAGCTACGGTATTATTAATTTCTCCTATAGGCAAATGGGTCCCACTGTCCTTTAAATTGGAATATGAGGCTACCAATAATGTAGCTGAATATGAAGCACTTTTATTGGGATTACAGACAGCCAAGAATATGGGCATACAAAGTTTAAAAGTCATGGGAGACTCTGAGCTGGTGGTAAGACAGGTCCGAAATCAATGCCAAACCAAACATCCTCGACTGAGGGCATATAGAAATGAAGTTTGGGACATGGTGGATAATTTCTTCTCAGCATTTAATATACAGTTCATGCCCCGGGAACAGAACAAAATAGCAGATTCTCTTGCTGTGGCTGCCAGTACATTCCGCCCTCCTCAGAACCCACTCTTGAGGTATGAAATTGAGGTACATTATAGACCATCAATTCCAGATAATATTAAGCATTGGCAAGTATTTGAAGATGAGGAACAGATGAAGAGATTTCTGGAGACAGTGGGTGAATTTTCTAATATGGAGATTGATGACTGTGAAGAAAATGAGGCTGAAAATATTTGAGAAAACAAATGGGAAGAAAAAATAGCAGTCAATAAAGTGTTGCAGCTAAAAGGAAAATATCATACCTAGAGGGCTAGTGCCCCTAGAAAGATTATTTGATAAAAATGATGTTCCATTGCAGCATAATAAAATAGTAGAAGAAAATCAAGTAGAAGACTTGAATTTGGGCACTGATGCTGAGCCCAAAATTGTAAGATTATCTAAGAAGGTTTCAGAGGAATACAAAAGAAAATATTTGAAATTATTTCAGTCATATAAGGACGTATTCGCATGGTCCTATCGGGACCTAAAAACTTTTGATATTAATATAATGCAGCATAGAATTCCCCTGAGGGGAGATGCAAAACCATATAAGCAGAAGCTCAGACAGGTAAATCCTCTGCTGCTTCCCTCTATTGAAAAAGAAATCAAGAAGCTACTGAAGGCCAAAATAATTGTGCCATTGAGATACTCAGAATGGGTAGCAAACCTTGTTCCTGTTCGAAAGAAAAATGGAGAAATAAGGTTGTGTGTAGATTTTAGAAACTTAAATAGAGCATCTTTAAAGGATAATTATCCACTGCCTAAGATGGACCACATCCTGCAGAAAGTGGTGGGAGCATCTAGGATGTCAATGATGGATGGTTTTTCGGGTTATAATCAGGTGGCTGTGTTACCAGAAGATCAAAAGAAGACTGTTTTCACCACGCCATGGGGCACATTCATGTATGTCAGGATGCCTTTTGGGTTAATTAATGTAGGAGCCACCTTTCAGAGGGCTATGGACATAGCTTTTGTTGGAGAGCAGGACAAGTTTCTGGTGGTATATTTGGATGATATCACAGTATTTTCAAAGGATGATACTGAACACATTCAGCACTTGCAGAGAACCTTTGAAAAATGCAGAAGGTATGGTCTTTCCCTCAATCCTCAAAAATCTTTATTTGCATTAGATGAGGGAAAACTCTTAGGGCACATTGTAACTAAAGATGGTGTGAAAATAGACCCTAAGAGAGTTGAAGTCGTAAATGGTATTCCTTTACCCAGGAATAAGAAAGAAGTGCAGGTGTTTCTAGGCCGAATTAATTTTCTGAGAAGGTTTATTCCTAACTATGCTGAAATAGTTAGGCATATAACTGATATGCTTAAAAAGAACAGTGAGGTGAAATGGTCCCAAGAGTCCAGAGATGCATTCACAAGGATAAAACAAGCATTTGATGAAGCTCCTGTGCTAGCCGGGCCTGATTATACAAAGCCATTTATGATCTTTTTGTTTGCTTCACCTCATACTGTCGCTGGAGTATTGTTGCAGAAAAATAAAGAAGGATATGAGCAGCCAATAGCCTTTTTTAGTCAGGTATTACATGATGCAGAATTGAATTATAATATACTAGAGAAGTAGGAATATGCCCTGGTGAAGTCCCTCGAAGCCTTTAGAACATATGTTTTGCAGTCCCACATTACTGCATATGTTCCTACAACACCTGTCAAAGATATTCTCGTTCAAGGAGATAGTGAAGGCAAAAGAGGAAGATGGATTGCAAAAATACAGGAGTATGATTTGGGAATAAGACCCACTAAGCTGGTTAAAGGACAAGGGTTAGCCAAAATTTTGTCTGAATCAAATCATCAGGCTCTAGGTATAAATTTTTCCATGATAGTGAATGAAGAGTCTGAGAAAGGAGAAGAGCAGCATGGACTAGAGATGGCCACTCAAAAGATACACATAAAATATCTCACTAGTCCTTGGTACAAAGAAATAGTTGAATATCTTTTAACACTCAGCTGTCCACCCAGCTGTGATAAATCAAAATACAGGGCTTTGAGGCCGAAATCACAAAAGTATATAGTTGCCAATGGTCAGTTATATTGGAGAGATCCTTCAGGAATACTATTATTGTGCCTCACAGAGGATGAAGTAGAAAATATAATGGTGGAGTTTCATGAGGGAATTTGTGGAGGTCATTACAGTTGGAGGGCCACAGCACATAAAATACTGAGAGCTGGTTTTTATTGGCCTAAATTATTTGGAGATGTTTTTAATTGGGTTAGAGCATGTGATAAATGTCAAAAATTTGCTGAGAGACAAAAGCTGCCCGCTCTGCCACTAATCCCAGTTCATATAGATGAACCATTTCAGCAATGGGGATTAGATTTTATTGGAGAAATACATCCCCCTTCAAGTGGACAACATAAATCGATACTGACTGCAACAGATTACTTTACAAAGTGGGTGGAAGCCATCCCTGCGAGAAATGCTACAGATGTTGTAATCATCAAATTCATGGAAGAGAACATCATATCCAGGTTTGGCTGTCCAGCTAGAATTGTAACTGATAATGCACAGGCCTTCAAGTCCTATAAATTTGTAAATTTCTTCCAGCAGTATAATATTAAATTAAATCACCCCACAACTTACTATCCGCAGGGGAATGGCTTGGCAGAATCTTCCAACAAAACTCTGGTGAGGGCCTTGAAGAAGACAATTAATGAGAATCAAAAGAATTGGGATTCCCAATTGAAGTTTGCTCTATGGGAGAATAGGATAACCAGCAAGAGAGTAACAGGGAAATCTCCTTATGAATTAGTATACGGACGAGCAGCAGTGTTTCCTGTGCAGTTGGCTTTGCCAGTGGCACGTTTCATGCAGGAAAATCAGGAAGAGCCGCACGATATGGTCAAAAGGATAAATCAATTGGTGGAATTAGAGGAAACACGAGACCAGGTGAATCAAAGGTTTTCAAAATATCAGGAGAAGATGAAAAACATCTTTGATCAGCATGCAAAAGACAAGAAATTTCAAATTGGTGATCTGGTTATCAGATGGGATATCCAGAGGGCTGAAAAGGGCAAACATGCTAAATTTGATTCAATTTGGTTTGGCCCATTTAAGATTGTAGAGCTGAAAGGTAATAACACGTTCGTATTAGAAGACCTACAGGGTGATCTGTTTGACTCCCCTGTAAATGGACAATTCCTCAAGCCATATTTTCAATTTTGATTTAGGCAAAACAAGCCTGATGTACCATACTGTATATACATTTTGCTTCAGTTTCGGTTTGATGAGTATTCAAGTAAGCACAGAAATGATCATTGGTCTGCCAGTTCTCGACATGTCCAAGGATGAACATGCCGTCCCCAGATGGAGCCGATGTTGTGCGTATCAGCCCTTCGACCTAAATTTTTGGCCTAACACTCCCCCATAATCCTTCAAAACTGTTATCATGGCCTAAAACCTCATATTATGCATATCGTTGCCTCTTTCCGCTCAAAAATACACTACCCAAAGTCCTGAGTCCGCAATTAAAATTATATCGGGCCTAGCCCTTCAGCCTTAGCCCCTTGGTTTCATTCCCCATATGACTCGGGCGCAAGACCGGGCGCCAGGCGGAAAGGAGCTTAACGTTTAAAACTTCGGGCGCGTCTAGAGTCGTCGGATCAAGAACCAATCGACGGAGCAGAGTCTTTCTTACCTTGGTGGTCCCCGCGCCTCCGCTCACTGCTCAAAATCGGCGGTTTCATTCCGCACCACCTTCACCGGGCTGGCGGTTTCCGATCAAATGGCAGCGATTCCACACGCTGCATGACGCGTGTCCCCCTGTATGTCCCAAAACCACTGCCATTTCGCACATTAACTTCCGATCATAGATGTGCAGCGGAATCTACCCCCACCGTCAGATCTCGGAGGCTCCATCCGATGGTCGTCCTCCTCCGGAGTTGCACGCAACTTAACCCAAGCCAATCGTACTTCGGGCCCTCCATTCCATCACCCTCTGACTGATTTTTAACCATTGATTCTGTTTCTGATCGTGTGGACCGAAATCATTCGCATGTCCCGCTGACCGCTCAATGTCCACCTTCACGTCATTCCCCCACCGGCCTTACATGCATCCTCGTCATGTATCCACGTGTTCATCACCTCCTATCTCCACCGTTTACATATTCTATTCATTCGTTGCATTGTAACGACTTTGTGTCCTAAACCTCCGCCGACTCATTTTTCGCTATTCCACTGTATTTCCTGCTGCCACCCTGCTTCTTCTTATGGTTTCTCCCAGTCTACATCACCACTCCATGGTCATAGCCGCATTCATCATCCCTATGCTTGTTTTCCTTAACGTGTTCGTGGAATTTTGCAGGGTTTTTAATGATGAAGGATGATAATAATCTGCAGCCTCCATTGCAGAAGCCAAATGCACTCCAAAGGATTATTCAACAGACGTAGAATTGCAGGACAAAGATTTGAAGAGATACGCAGATAGGACTTTCGTTAAATGAAGCGAGATGGATATTTATCAAATTCCTCAGAGAAATTTAAAGGAGGCAGGTTTTGGTAGCTGAAAACATAAATGAGGTTACAAAGAATATCAACAGAAGATCGAGGAGCTCAGTGTCCGGCATTGAAAAATACAAATTCCAGTTCAGGGCTAAAGGGGCCGAGAGTACCATGCACAAACATCAACAACCTCAAGGTTTTATTGCAACAGATTTTTCTCTTTCAGCCAAGTACAGAACATTTGTATATTTTATTCTTTCTGTCTTGTTTATGAGGAGATTTTCTTCCTCAGCATTTATTTCATAAAACAACAGCAGAGTACTCGCACCAGTTCAGCACCGCCGAACAGCATAGGCGGGTTCTTCTTACAAATTTGTTTTAAATTAGATCATTAAATGTATATTACCAACCACCATTCTCTAGGGCTTTCTATCTCTTCTATAAAAACCAGAAAGAAAGACATTGTAAGGGTTCCAGATTTCTATCAGCAAACTGTGCAGTGAAAGGCTTTGTATACATCTTGTAAAGTTTTTGTATGAAGGCTCAGAGCCCGTAGGGTCTCAGTGAGGAGGAGTTATAAATGTAATGAGGATTCTGGTCTTTGGTATCCCACAGTATGTAATCTTTTCTTATGTGTTAATATAATATCTCATTTCATTGCATTTATCTTCTTGTATCATGTTCTAGAATGCGAGTGGCTCACTAATCTTAAGTAAGGATTCATCCTAGTTGGTGCCCATACTTGGATTAGTCAAGCACTTTAAATAGGCCTAGTCATGATATACTGTTCCATGTTCATGTCATTCATATTTTCTGCTATATTAGTTACTTGAGGAGGGTGCTTTTAAAACGTCATTGTCATGTATGGATTCTTAGTTGGATAAGTCCATATGTGGTTCTGTTGTGTATCTGGGTATCAGCCTCATGTTAACTAGTATCTCCTTCATGTTTTCCTCATTGCATCCACTTTCTGATATTTGATTTCTGTGGCATACTATTTGAACCGGCCCTCTTTGCAGTAAGCTGCCTCTTAACTGTCTGATGCTTTTGTATTGGAGTTTTGCATGCTGTTCCTACATTATTCTTATCTTTGTATCGGCTTCTGAGAGAGTTTGGTTCCATTTAAACTAATTTCCTTGTTTTACAAGAGATAGTAAGAGAGCTTTTGGATTGACAACCCAAGATATATTATGAGCTCCTTGCTATGCTAAGATGTCCTAGGCACTGGTCTATAGCAACTCTAGGCTGTCTCTAGGGTAGAAAATAATTGTCGACAACATGGTACAAAGATCGCTTATATATTTGTAAGAATTCCCAACTAAAACAAAATATTCTTTTGGAATTGCACACTTCTCCTTTAGGAGGACACTCAAGATTTTTTAAAAATTACTAGAGGGTGAAGAAAGATTTTTTTTGGGATGGCCTTAAATATGATATTCAAAAGTTTGTGGCGGAATGTTTGGTTTGCCAACAAAATAAATTTGAGACAATTAAGACCCTGGGTCTTCTACAACCTTTATCCATTCCAAGTCAACGTTGGGAGGATATTTTAATGGATTTTATCACAGGTTTACCTAAGTCTGAAGGAAAGAGTGTCATCATGGTGGTATTTGATAGACTTACCAAGTATTCACACTTTTGTGCATTATCTCATCCATTTAAAGCAAGTACGGTTGCTACTACATTTATAGACACAATTCAAAAGCTACATGGAAACCCAAATGTTATTATGAGTGACAGAGATCCCATTTTTACTGGAAATTTTTGGATGGAGTTATTTTCTTGTTTGGGTACTCAATTAGCTCATAACTGATGTTATCATCCTCAATCCGATGGTCAAACTGAGATAGTGAATAAATGTTTGGAAGGATATATTCGTTGTTTTGTATCGGATAAACACACAATGGGTCAAGTGGTTACCTCTCGCTGAATGGTAGTATAACACTTCCTTCCATACTGCATAAAAAATTACCCCATTTATGGCACTTTATGGATATCATCCACTGTCCATCACATCATCTTTAAGAGAAAATTCTAAGTTTAAAGTAGTGGAAGATCACATCGAGCATCAACAAGAAGTTCTCCAGCTCTTAAAGGATAACCTAAATTTGGCACAAAATCAAATGAAACAACAGGCAGATCAACATCGCAGCGAGAGAAGTTTTGATGTAGGAGACTGGGTATTTTTATGACTACAACCATACAAACAAATGTCCCTCAAGCTAGCTAAAAAGGATAATAAATTATCGCCAAAGTACTATGGTCCTTACAAGGTGTCGCAAAATATTGGTACTATGGCATACAAATTGGAGCTTCCTGCTTCTTCGCGAGTGCATCCAGTTTTCCATGTTTCATGCTTAAAGAAGGTTGTAGGTGAAAATATTTCAGTTCAAACAATATTTCCAGAACGTGATGGGGAAGGAAAGATCATATTGGAACCTGAAGCGGTCATGGAAACAAGAAATCGACAACTATGAAATCGATCAATTTCAGAGTATCTCATCAAGTGGAAGAACTTACCCACTGAAGATTCTACATGGGAGGATGAGAATTTTATACAGAAGCACCCAGAGCTACTCAAAGCGTTGAGGACAACACTTTTTTGAAGGAGAGGGGAATGTTAGGTCCTTATATTACTATTTTAGTCCCTTATTGTTATTAGTGTAGCCCCCTTATTGTTATTGTTGTACCCCTGTAACCCCAATATTGTTATTATTGTGCCCTTACATTGTTAATGTTAGGTCGGCTAGGATTATATTGTGGGCGCATGGACTCCTATATATAGAAGGAGGTTTTTTTCATTTGTATCATCCAAGAATTGTTCATTTATGTAATGTATTGGAGGTTGCCCCCTTGAAGTAGCTGATTTCTAAGGCATTGATCTCTCTTTTCTTCTATTTTTGGAGCTGGGTTCATAACACACACCTCCTAAAAAAATGAAAAAGGAATAAATATCCATGGGTGTAAACCTCCCTGAGGCACCCAAGGCAAGCTTATGGGTTGAAAACCTCGATGGAGGCAGCTCACTTGCTCAAAAAAAAAGAGAAGAAAGAAGAAAAGAGAATAAAGACCCATGGTGAAAACCTCTCTGCGGTGCCCAAGAGAAGTCTGTAGGTTGAAAACCTCCATGGAGGCAGCCCACTTGCTTTCAGAAAAAAGAGAGAGGAAAAAAACAGAAAACAAAAAAATTACATCTGCATCTCTTTGTTTTCTATGTTTTTTGTTTTGCAGGTCATTAATAATTTCTGGAAACACAGGGAAGCATTCATCTTGTTTTCCATCCTTTTGTTTTACCATCCATCTCATCATTCACTCTATTCATTTTCATAACTTCCTCCATCATCTCCATACACCACATTCCTCCATTCCTGAGCACAATGTATCAAGGGAAGCAAGACATAGACTGCTACAGACATCAGGGAATTCCTACAACACAGAAATTTGTTCTTGAACAGTAAGAAAAACAAGGGAGAATCTCATGAAGCAGACCCCAGGAAAGACAAGAGTGCCACCCATGGCATCTGGAGCACCCCCACGCAACATCTACAATGGGAAGGAACATCAAGGAAAGATCAACAACTCACTCATAACGTTTCTCATTTAGTGAGCTACTCACTCAGAGAACAGAAAACAATGAAGAACGTAACATCTAAAAGGATTGTCTTCTTAATCCAGCTCCTGTAAACGCCTTGGAAACGATAGGTAAACTCAGGTATAGATTCTCACCCTTCGCTATGCATCCATAATAGCCAGAAATAAATAAATTTTTAGACTTAGAGTTTAAGGGGCAGAAAGGTGGCCAGTTAGCTTGGTCACCATCATCAAGTATGACTAGGGATAACTGCAAAGTGACACCACCTGGGCATGAAAAAGAAAATAATTTAAATCAAGTGGAGTAGAGGAGAATGAGGGGAGGAAACACACAGTCCATAATGAATTAACAAAGATAAGGAAACAACCATCTACAACAGAAACTGGAGCTGAGCTGAGTTACATAAAGCACTCCAAAATTAGTTGCACACTCTAATAAAAGGAGATCCCGTCTCATCCAAACCAGTAAATTGAGAATTTTTGAGGGAAAGAGACCAAAGGGAGCCGCAACACAACAATATCGAGAGTGGGTTGCATATTTAAACAATGCACAATAGAAACAAGAAAACAACGTCACCATACCCATGGCCTGGTCCTCTCTCGTAATTATGGGCAGGGAAGCTTTTATAGCAACCCAAACAAAGCAATATTCCACTCCTAGCCTTAGAGAAGATGAAGAAGAACCAGAAAAAGAAGTGGAGCCAGAAGAAGAACCAGAAGAAGAAGAGGAACCAGAAGAAGAAACAGTAGAATAGGAAGAACCAGAAGAAGAACCAGAAGAGGAACAAGAAGAGGAAGAGGAAGAGACAAAAGGCCAAGGACAAATAGAAGAGATGGCCATAGGAGTCATAGAGATAACATAAAATGGGCAAGAAACAAACTCACAACATAGCACCACATCCCCTCAATACAAAGAGGTAGTTTCCACCGTAGCTCCTCTGAGCGCAAAGAGAAAAAGGAAAACCTATATGTATTTCAGAGCTGACAAGAGTCAGAGAGAGCTAGAAACTCCTCCCACGAGCTTGATTATCATTGAAGAATAACCAAGGGAGGAGGAAAGAATCAAAGAAATAGTTCTGAAGGAGTAACTGCAGAAGGCACAGGCAGAGAATGTAGCATTAAAGGAGCAATTGCAGCAAAAAGAGGAGCAAGTAGCCACCATGGCAGACTTATGCATAGAAGCCCTACAGGACAAATTCCCTTCTGACTCATATGATGTGTACCTCAAGGAGAAATGCCTTCTATTTCAAATCAAAACTCTCGCCTCCCACAGATCACTAAATTTCCAAGATTGTAGGCAATTCATGAATTTCTACAAACAAGCTAACATGGATGATCAGAAAAAGATGGAAGAATTTTACGTGCATAACCTTGTGCTGAAAAATCTGGATATTTGGGACCCCAATCCTACAATGGGGGATATGCAGTTGATGGCTCTAGTATATTTGATGGTGATTGAGGACACTAAAGCAAAAGAGATATGGAGGGCCATGGGAAGAAGAAATAGAGAACTCTTATATATCAGTCCGGAATTGTTTAGCCCAAGAGGAGTCATCCTTAATCATCGAGAGATTGAAAGGGACCTGCACTGGTTGAAATCTACCTTTAGAATCAAACCTAGGTGATAGGCCACTCTGATAATGTTTCTAGGTGGATAGAAGATGAGTGCATTATGGCCAGCCAGAGGAGATGGAACAACCTCCCTCACAACCTCAATAACATGGAGTACCATACTCCAGAAAGACTGAGGGGTGCATTGGAAAGGGCACCATTATACAAGAGGGCCATGCAGGCCAAAAATATCCAATGGTTGGGACTAAAGCTCAACCCACCTTTGTTGCTCGGGATGAATGATGAAAAGGACACATATGCACAAGATAGAGAATGGGAGAATTCAGAAAAGAATAATGGTTTTTACCCCCTTGGGGAAACTCCCACACTTATTCCTCAGGAAATCAGGGGGGCTATCAAAGCCTTAAAGGAGACGCAGGAGGAGGATTAGTTGCTCAGAGGATGAGCAACCATTCAGTAGGGGGGTGATGATGAGCTCCATCATTAGACATATTTGGAGGGGTTAATTGTCACCTTTTTGCCTTCTTGGATCTCTTTTTCTTGCATTTTTATTATTATTTGGTTTTATGATGCTAGTATAGGTGTTGATTAAGGCTAACATACTCTGAGTGCCTAATATGAGGTTGAGTGCAGAAAATCATGAATTATTAAACATTTTTCATAAGGATTTTATCATAAAGAATTGGAGGAGACAACAAGGAGAAATTATTGGAGGATTTTCCACCCTTATTAACTCTCATAGGAATCCAAAGGATCCAAAATATTCTCTCCAACAATTTGAACTCCAAAGGCAGCCAAAGGATCCCAAGGATTCTCTCCAGCAATTCAAACTCAAAAGGCATCCAAAGGATCCCAAGGATTCTCTCCAGAAATTCAAATTCCAGAGGCAGCCAAGCAACTCAAAGATGAGTGCACTCAATCTTTGTTTACTTGGAGTCAAGTGGGCTCAATCACTATTTTCTAGGGAGATATTGGTAGCTGCCCTGTGGAATAAATAGAGCAGAGCTAGAGCTAGGAAGAGTTAGTCAATTCTAGTTGAAAATTTGTTGCAAGATATTGAGCTTTTTATTATTTTACTTAGTGATCAAACTTTCAGAGATGCATGAGGTTATTCTTTTATGAAATGAGCAGACTGATCTCATTCGACTAATTGAAGTTTCAGAGAGCTAGGCTCATGGGTTAGGGCCCAATCCATGTGCGTCAACTTCTCTGTTGTTACTATCTTTTCCTTTCTGCCATTAAGCTAGTTTTCTTTCTGTCATTCAATTAGTTATGCTTCTCATAGTTTCATCACTACTTAGTTTTTTCTTTCAGTGTGCTGTTGTAGTTTTTCATTTGCTTGTGAGTGATAGAATAGAGGAGAAAAACGAAGAAAATCCATGAATCAAGACCCCCTTCTAATCTATGTCAATAGAGCTCGAGGAGGGCAAACCTTCCCACAAGACAAAAAAATTCTTTCTCTTCACTTTTTTTTCATGCGTTTCCTCTATTTTTCATACATGAATCCAGAGCTTTTTTTGTAGGAATAAGCATCAAAATCCCCAGGAAGATCATCAAGCCATATTACTTCATTTCCGAGCTCTGTTCTCATGCCTCTAACAAAAATTAAACCCTTCAGCCGCCTTATTCCTTTGTTTCTATTGGTTATGGTTTCCTTACTCATTTTAACGCAAAAATGTTGGAAAAACCATCAAAGTTGACCTCCGCCTTTCCTCCTCAAAATCCCCGCTACTGTACTTCCCTGATCGCAGATCACAATTTTCATTCGGTTCCTTTTAACACTTACTGCTCCTATTTGCCGATTGCGATATTGTGATCGCGCTCCGCCGTTGGTCCCACCACCATGTCACCCATCGCAATCGCATGTCGCACCATTTTCCTCTTCCCTTCAAGACTTATCATTCATGGTTTCCTTATCCTTTCTATTGCAAAATGCTTGAAAACCATCCAAATTCGACCTTCTGCCCTTACTCCTTGAAATTTCCACTATTGTACATCGAAAATCGGAAATCACAATGTTTAGTTCCTTCCGTTAACATCTACCGCTCCCATCTGCCGATTGCGATATTGCGATCGCGCTCCACCGTCGGTCCCACCGCCACGTCACTCATCGCAATTTCACTTCACACATTTTCCTTTTTTTTTCTTTTAGAATTATCGCCTCCAAATGCCGATTGCGATATTGCAATCGCGCTTCACCATCGGTCCCATTGCCACGTCACTTAGCGCATTTCGCACATCACAACTCTTTCCTGTTCGCATTTCGCATTTTGCACATTGTAACTCTTTCCTGTTCACATTTCGCACTTCGCTCGTCGCAGCTGTTAACCCGTCACATTTTGCACTTCGCGACTCTTGCTCCATCGCATCTCTACCATCGCGTTTTTCTAATTATTTCGCTCCAAAGCCATTTTTGTGCTATAATAAATTTCAAACCCCCTCTTTCCACTTCTAAGCCCCATTTCATGTGTTAAGCCCTCCATTAGCACCTTTTACCCCTTTTCTTCTCCAAACTGCAAATCAACATTTCCTCAATCAGAATTAAGTCATGGATAGTTTAGCTGCATGGATAGAAGCATGGTAGATAGGGCATAAGATAAGTAGGGTGTGTTTAGATGATTGGCCAATTTAAGTATGATTTAAATTAGTTTCCTTGCTACAACTTAGTTTAGTTTCTTTCTATCATTTCCTTTCTTCATATAAAATTAGTTTCATTTCAGTCATTTCCTTTCTGCAATTTAAATTAGCTTCATTTCTGCCATTTCCTTTCTACAAATTGAATTAGTTTCATTTTTGTCATTTTCTTTCTACAATTTATTTTAGTTTCATTGAAGTGTGACAGACTTCAATGAGAACCCCTATAAGTAGCACCCTTTCAAAGAGCGGAAGAGGATGACATGAACATAATGCATCTGCTGTGTATATAGCACTGTCACCTCCAATTTTGTATGAACTCGGGTTGATAAAGTAAATTAGGGCAGCCCTTGAGAGTTGCAGCACTCTTGGTGCAATACCAGGGCTCACCAGTAAGTCCAAAGAATCAGGCAAAGGAGTTTGTGTTAGAGTTTGAAGAGGAAGAGGATTAGTCTGATAAAAATAAAGTACTTCCCAATGAACATGATTAGAAGTACAAGGCTATTCTTTCGGGATCTCTTCAATACTCACATGTCCATATGGAAGAGGTTCATCGTTAGTTATAAGATATATAGGTTTTGTCTGAGGCAAAGGAAAAGAACAGGAAGGTCCTGAAGTAACAAGTAAATATGGATAAGGCTCCTCAGGTTCAACAACCTCAATAATAAAAGTGTCTGACTCCGGAAAGTCAGGTTCAAAAACCTCGGGCAACAAAGTTTCAGGGACTTCTGTTTCGATTGTGTCAGTGTCACCATCAAGAACAGATGTGATCTTAGGCTCGAAACTCAAAGGGATAGATGATTCTAGCGGATCAATATCAAGAGGAGGGTCAAAAGTAGTTCTTGATGTTCTCGATTCAGTAGTTTGCATCTTCTTATGCTTCTGACGACGTCTAGGAGTAGCGTCTGGTGGAAGAGGAGGCTTATTTTTAATTATACGTGAATGACGGGGTGGGGGATTTTTTTCTTCCATGTTAGACAATAAATTCTAGCAACACATAAAAAGAGAGGGTTATCTAGGCATAAAGGATTACCAAGATACAATGAATTGCAATATAGAGCTTGGCGAACCAAGGAATTATGTACGATAACCAATCTCCTTGAATGTTGTGTTCGGTGTGTTAGAACTCCACTAGTTCTCTGAAGGTTGATAACGAGACCAACAAAGGTAACTACATACCACTTTGACCTAGTAGATATCGCTACTAGGCTGAGAGGGCTCTCTCAATGAGATCACAACAAAATTGACTGGATAATGGAGATTTTAGGCTAGATATAAAAATTAGGGTTTGGTTGATTTGGATTTTTGTGCTGGATGAAAACGGACCTTAAGAGCTAGGCTTGAAACTATGGTAGGGATACAAGAGAAAAAATTGCAAGGGAATAAAGGGGCAAGGTAGGCAAGCTTGAGTGACCCTTTAGGCTTTATGATTATGGTGTAGGATGAAAAGAGAGATCATGAACCAGCATATAAGTATGAATTCATTCCTTAAGAAGAAATTAAACACAACATCATCATCTCATCAAAACATGGCATGCATTATTCATGAATTCTACTTAAAGAACTGTAAAGACAATGAGTGAAAGAAGTAGATATGTAATGGAAAGAGAAAGTATTCAATGGAGTGACTTACTGAAGAGAAACATAGCCATACAAGCTCACCACATGAACCCCCAATTTAAGCTGCAACTTTTCTCTGTATTCACTGTATGAGTTAGTCAAAATAGAATACATTAGTTCAATGTCCAATGTTCCAACCCTTGGAAATGATTACAAAAGGCCTCATATAGCTACTGAGGTCGAAATCCTCCCTTGGAGGTCGAATTTTCCAGCAAGAATTTCAAATACATGCATCTATCTGAAGTCAGCTACACCCTAGGGAGGTTGCACAACAAATTCCTCCTTTTCCTAACCACTAGAGACCTATCCTCAAAGAAATAAATGGAGGATAAGGCGCCTATTTACCTCCATATTTTCCATTTAAATTTACATTCATCTACATTCACCTTTTGACTTTTACAAAAGTCAAAATAGGAAGTGTCAAAAATTACATAGTGAAAATTTAATTAAAATCTTAGAAAATTGGAAAAAGCACAGCACCCTGTTGGAGGCCACTTTTAGGCACCTTCCTGAAGTCAAAATTGAAATCCGAGAGAAGGGAAAACTAGCCCTGTTTGTCTAGTTTCCATAAAATATTGAATTTTTGAAAATGACCCATGAGAAGGCCTTCAAAAAATCATTCTCCCAATACTGGTAAAAAAGCGTAGCATGGCCTCAAAAAACAAGGCAGAAAAAGGTGTTTTTTAGGTGGTTTTTGACCATTTTCTCCCTGTAAAAGCTGATGAATTGGGCTACTAGGTGTCCAAATTTGATGTAGGAGTCATAATCTATCCAACCATGTAGATTTTATGCCATTTGGAACTCTCCAGAAAAAGTGTAGTGTGGCCCACACTACGCTTTTTGCAGGGTGACTGTGCTAAAAATTGCCCAATGTGACCAAAAATATGAAATTTGCCAAAATATTCTCCAAAATTTCCAAAAATTGATGTGTGAGGTCCTGATTAGGTATGTTATGCAACCATAGAGGCATCAACAAGAAAATCAAGTTTACCCTTTCCCTTTTGGCTGATTAGGTTTTCTTTAAGCTTGTCTTGCAATTACTTATTAATTTTGATTTGTGCAATCTGATTCCTTGTTTGGTAGCGAGAAACCACACGTTTATGTATCTTGTTATATTTGTTTGCCTTGTCAAGGAGATTTTATAAGTGAGTATTGACCCTTTCTAGCTAAACTTCCCTATCTTCATTGATTTCCGTGGTAATCTTCTCCTCAAAAGTGAGTTCCTCTACAAGAAGTGTCCCCTTTTTTCTCTCTAGCTCCAATGCTCTTTTTAGGCCCCTTGTTCTTGGTCTTCTCCTTGCCATATTTTCTTCATGCTCATCAGACTCATCATTCTCAATCACTGCTCTACCTTTTTAATTCTTGCCTCTTAGTTTTAAGTTTCTCTACCTCCATAATCGGATGTTTTGTTTTGAGTTGACTGTTCTCTTGCTCAAGGAATGAAATGATGAATTTGGACCTTGCCAAATTGTCTTGAAGTTATTTTATTTGGCTATCCTTATATTTTATGACCTTATCCAAGTTTTCCTGCTTCTCATGGGCTTCCAAGTCTATTAGGTGAAAATCCTGTTCTTCCTCATGCATGGATGTGTCATGTTGCACTGATGGTGATCCCTGTTTTAGTGAAGAAGGCTTGGCCCCTCCCACAATCTGTGGAGCAACACACATTTGTTCCCTCTTTGATAATTTTTGACCACTTTATCCCCTCCTTTATTCTTCTTCACTGTAGCCCTACTAGATGAACCAATTTCTACTTGTGTAGGTGGTGCTACTGATGAAGTAGGTCTAGTAGGCTGATTAGAAGAAGGTAAAAAGACCTCTGATCCAATGAATGTCTCCCAAGCTATGACTAGTTGGTCTAGATGATGTAGGAAAATAATTTTGATGAGGGAATGATGAAAGAGGTTGTTTTTTTGTATCTCACTATCTCTGTGCTGCACTATGTATGCCATCTTGTCTAGACTTTTGTACAGGTAGTATTTAATGTTGAGCAATTTCACCCTGGTAAAATGCATGATTAATTTGATGTGATAATTGTAGAGCCTAGAGAATCTCCCCTCACAAGTAAAATATTTCATGATGACCTTCATCAAAGGTGAAAACTTGTCAAGGAGCTGGCCAAAAGGAAATATTTTCTTGATGTTGTCATTGTATTGAGCTTTGAGATAGGGTGATACAATTGAGCATCCAATTCTTGGGTCTTAAACCATTTTTCACCCATGTTAGGTATCCATGTGGCTGCTGCTATGGTATCAGCTGAGATGGTGAAGGTTACCCTGCAATAGGTACTTGACCTTTCTTGAGTTTGGTTACAAACAATCTGGTCAATTCAGGATGATGTTGCACTTTTTGGACCAACTGACAAATATCAAAACACCCAACACGCTAAAAATACTTGATTGCAAGTGGTGATGACAATAGCTCCCGAGGCTCTGAACTGAATGAGATCATGATGGAGATGACTGAAATGATGATGAAAATATTTGAATAATGATATACTAAGCTTATTTGATCATATGGACCAACATTTAAAATTTTGGAAGGAGTGGAAAATCATCCTATACCTAATGTCCAGTGACCAAATTTTTGTTTGAAAACCTAGTGAAATGACAAAATTTTGACTATGAGACCCTAAAAAAACATGATAAGGGTCCATTTTATCATTGGTGACAAGATGCAAAGACTGAAACTAACACGGTGTATCACGGTATACAAGGTGACATAATCAGTTACCTATGGATAGATAGTAACCTATAGGGGAATCCAAAAATATACTTGGAGATATGTGGGAGTGTAGTCCGCAGTAGTGATGTATAATGTGTAACCATTCAATGAAAATGTTTCCTTATACTTTACGTGCATGGAGCATTGTCCAATATACCCAAATTTACGCGGAGAATGATCCTATACACTTACATATGTGGAATGAGATATCACCCCAAGGATGCAACACTGGAAATAAAAAATTCCTATGTTTAACGATGTTGAAACTCCTCTCTATCCTAGACCTCTATGTTTTTTCGTTAATGTTACAAATTTTCCTTAGGTTGATTCAATAAATTTTACTGTTTATCTTTGATTAAGTTTTAGTTTTGGGCTCATCACAAATGTCACCTGAATATCCTAAAATGCAAATCTAGCATGAGAATATGAAAATATTTTATTTCAATGAAAATCTAGCTAAGGAAGGGAAGAAATAATCAATATGCAGCAAACAAGATTAAAGATGCAATTTCTCTTTCAATGTGTCTCTTCCCATATCAATGCACATACAAAATTCTAAATTCCAAATTATTTTTTTCTTTTTCTTTTCAACACACTTAATTTTCTAAATGAAGAAAACTAAGATGAAAATGTTTAATCACTAATTCAAATGCACTTTTCAGAATAAGGACTAGAACAAAAATTCATCCAAGCAATCAATGAGCAAACAAAATCAGTTTGCAAATGACCTAATAATAAGAGAAAATAAAAATCAAAACCAATTCTTACCAAAGGGAATAAAAAAAAAACGAAAACCAAAATGGAGGGCTAAGGGAGACCACAAGACACTCAAGACCTACGAAAGGTCCGCTGGAAATAGGCTAATCAAAGAGACACTAAGAAATAGAGGCAAATTTTGTGCAAAAATAGGGGCCAACGCTGGTGCAGAAGATGCAACAGTGCTCTGCAACGCTGGTACAGAGTGGGCCTGATTGAGGTGCAACACTTTGTCATAGGCACTAGGGGAGAGTTGGTCTAGGGATGGAAGATTCTGACACAAAAATTGCAAAAAATGCTCAATGAAATCACTTCCTAGGTATATTATCGACTGATCAAAACAACAAATGTCTATGAAAGAGCTAATCAAACACAATGGACAAAAAAAACCACCGAGGGAAAACATCTTTCCCCAACAGAGTCACCAATTTGTTATACAAGATTTACGATTGCGGACAAAAGTATCTCCCCTAGGTTCGATGGCCAAATTAGAACAACAGAGAAAAAGGAACCCAATGCTTTCCTTAAAGTAAATAGATGAAGAAATGAAGCCTGCTTGGAATATGTCGAATGCTTCACTCATTCTTCCGCTTGAATTACCCAATTCCAGTTCCGATTTCCAAAATTAGAACCTGCACAGTCAGATAACACAAGCCAAGAAACTACAATATCTACGCAATATCATCTAAGTACTCTATTCAATAGATCAACATGGTATTGAAATATATGAAATAACGACATGATATATAGGAAAAAAGATAATTCTTTGAATTAATATAAAGGGACGGAGAATACAACCATAAATAAGTGTTGATCTTGTAGAATAACTCGTCTGGGTTGTCTTGTCCTTTCCTTGTCACAATATGCACCTCCAATCACTCTAAATGCATGGAATGATACTTCTCACCTCAACATCATAAGGGTAGAATCACTCTCCAAAATCCAACCTCTTGCATATGGAAGGTTGTAAATATATAAATGAGTGGGTTAAGTTCGAAGTTGTTATCCAATTACCAATCAGAGGTTTTAGATCCACCTTTGATGGCCGGATGGGAACAAAGGATAAGGGATGGAAACTCCAAAGAAGGATGACATAGGATTTGAAAATTTTATCTGACGTAAATGGTTGTAACAAATTCTGGAAGCTTCTAGAAGAGGAAGCCTTCAGAAATATTCTTTTTTTCTCTAATTTCTTGAAGCAACACAGGTGCAAAGGGGAGCAACCTGTAGGTGATCAATGCTAGCCATAGTGGAGAAACCTGTAGGTGAACACTGTCCAGAGGAAGGCCAGGGAGCATTGGTCCTAAAGCTGGCTCAAATAAAGTGGTTTTAGGGAAACATTCTAGGAAATGAAGGAGACATACTTAGAACTTTGTGCATTGATATTGACAAGGAGGAATAGGATGTTGATTGATCCTGTTAAGAAACCTAATGAATGGATGTGACATAATGAACTGTAACACCAACCACAAATGCTCCCCTCACCCACCTGGCACATTCCCATTCATTCATTAATCTTAAACCAGATACTAATAAAAGCCTAGAATAGAAGCACAAGAGTATTTCCTCAAGCCCTATAGAAGCACATAGGCAAGATAGGTCGGGCTCCCAAGATTATCGCTTCATTTTCTTGTTTTTCCGACATGTATCTCCGCAAACCTTAAGTCGAATTGTTCCTCATTGAAACGTTTCCAAATTGTTTTCTTGTTTGTCGATATTACAAATGTGACCTTAGTTTGTTGTGCTATGTTCCAACCATGTCGCTATGACTTCAATTTTAAACTAAAATTTGAAGTTTTAAATGATTTCTATATCGAAGCTTTAACAATCAAGCACTAGGGCCTTCTAAAATCATTCTTAGTCTAGGCTTCCAAGATTAGCACCATTTTTTTCAGTGGAAAACATTCACTAATAAAAATATTTCCAATATAGAATAAGAAAGAAAATCGATGGAAATCTAAAATGAAAGGAGAACAAATCGATGATATATAATCTTGAACAAAATTATTATCCAAAAGTGTATAAAAATACTAAAATTTTAGAAGGAATCACATGCTGAAGGGATAGAGTAGACGTAACCTATGTGCAGACGTAAACTGTATTGCTTTTCATATTTCCAATTATTTATCTGGTCATATGTTAAAGTGTGAACGAGGTTTTATACATTGCATTTCGTTATTCTATTATCTAGATCCAAGCATTGATAATAAAAATCCATCCATTTTGGTGATGTATTTTGGCATGATTTAGTTGAAAAATACTTGCACACAAAGAGATATACAATACACACATGTAAATTTCTCCCATACATTCAAGAAAATTTTTGACTTTTTAAGTTGTCTTTTTTCAGAAAGAAAAAAACGTTGTTTGTATTAACAGTGCATTTAACAAAACATAACATTCCCATCATGTGGTGATGAGGAAAACCGATCCGAAACAGTTCCAAAGTGACAACTTCTAAGAAAGGAGGAGTCAAAGTGAGAACAATATAAGGATCATACATATATGGGCGCATAAACATCCCAAACAGATTGCAATTCCAGAAAGAGAAAAAATCAACAGATCAGCCCTTTGAAAGGGGAAAATGTTGCCATTCTTGCTGGGCTCAACATGATTGAAGAAGAAACATAGTATCATCGACAAAAACAGGCTCGGTTGATGTGTCAAATGTGGCCCTGTAGAAAACAATAAGCCATTGACTCATATGAAAAACTACTGTGCACTGAAGAACAGCAAGAAAAAACAGAGTATAAGAAGTCGGCGCTCCTGCTGTACAATAATGACATCCTGTAGACTGTCTGTTGATCAGGCTCGCATGTGATTAAAACCTATGAAAACCCATGTCTGCTCCATTTGGTGCACAGTATAGATGACGACTGAGGAACCAACCCATAAGGAAAAACAGCACACCAGCACATATCTGTCAACCGAGATATTTCATCTGGGCATCCCCACTTGACAAAATGGATCATATTAGGACAGGCTCGCTTGAAAGTATTTTAACTCATATCCGGCACATTGACATAAAAAGAGGAAAGATGAGAAACATGCCCATGTGACAGCTCCGCTAGGGTGTAAAGAAGCAGATGAAAAAGCGGATGATAAAGCAATTGAGCGTGATCGAGCTTGTGTGCATGAACAGCCACGCAGGTCCAGTATACAGAAAGTCCAGTATACAGTAAAAAAGGAAGACAATGGATAAATCGTCTATCCAGCAGAAAGGTAGGCATCCTGAGGCATAGAAACAACCATCATGGTAGATATAGAGTGAGCATTCGGTTCCATAGGATAGTTGCATCTGTAATCAAACATGCTTGCTTGAAAAGAAATCGTAAACAGGTTCGCTTGAGGGCAGTACAAAAAATCATATATACGAGGCAGCCAGTAACAGAAAGTTTAGCAACAAAAATTATAACTAGTATATAAAACCGGCAGAAAAAATAAGATGAAAGAATGCTAAGGGATGGGAATGGTGGACTCCCATGTTTTATCGCCATTCCTGAAATGAGTGATCTGTATGATGCCATATTCATCCTGTAGACCCAATTTGGACAGACCATCAGCCCGCGTGTTCAGATCTCTGTATATGTGGGTAATAGTTGGGGATCCAAGCCGTAGCCAAAGTCGACGTACTCTAGTGATCCACCCCTGTAGATAAGGGGTCTGAATGTGAATTCTACCCAGAATACATCCTATGATCATGGCAGAGTCACCATATATATGGATCTCATGTAATTCCATATCGACAGCAGCATAAAGCCCACCCCACAGGGCCATCAGCTCAACTTTGTTGTTGGATCCTGGACCACCATTCCAATGCATGAGAATCCTTTCATTGCCGGAGATTTTTATCCAAACACCACATCCCATGTTTCCATCTTTGCAGGCCCCATCAAAAAATACAGCAGGGAGGCTTATGTCATGTGGCCTGATCTTGTGAGATCGATCTGTAATAGGGTACTGTTTGATAGGTATGTCATCGATCCATCTCATTATTGCACAAAAAATGTTGGGAAAATTGAAAGGATCTCCATCAAAAATGAGCCGGTTTCTGGCTTTCCAAACCTCCCAAATTAAGTAGAATGGCAGCGAACGAAATTTGTGCTTCATAGAATCCCATTGACCAGCCACAATAAAGAAATCAGAAGGAGCCCAGTTAGGATCAATGAAATGTTTTGAGAAACATTTCCATATCTGTAGGACCTGAGGGCATTGAAAGAAAAGATGCACGCTCGACTCCTCAGATCGACCACAGAGTGAGCAACGACCAGGTCCGGAGAAGCCCCGTTTCAGCAGATTATTCCACGCGAGAATTCTTTCTTTCCATGTAAGCCATCCGAACAAGATGATTTTTGTAGGCAGTTGTCTCTTCCAGTATGGGGCAAAATTATTGGTGATCGCATCAGAATAGGACAGAATGTTAATCCTGTTATAAATATCACTCACGATGGGGTGGCCATCCACGATCGGACCGTCCCATATAATACTGTCGCCCTCGGTCGTGTAACAAAGTCCAGCAGCCTGTAATGAACATAGAATCTGTTCCCATTCAACAGCGTCATCACCAACAAGGCCCAATTGGGAGGCAGTTTTAAAAACCGGGGCGTCAAAAGACCATCGATAAATAGCTTGAGATAGATAAATAATGCCCCGGTGAGCCAATCTATGAGAGAGACGGACATATAATTTAGATTGGCGGGCAAAGCCTTGCATATTAATGTTTCCCAGAGGAATACGTCTGCCATCCCTAAAAAGCCAAGTTAATCTGTTAGCTATGTGGCCCATTACCTTCTTGAAACTGCCCCAGATAGTAGAGAAAGATGCGGGAATGTAAAAATCATGACAAAGTAGAGAATATAGAGTGTCTCCAACTAAATATTTGCACTTTATAATCTCAGTTCATATACCCGATCCGCTGATGGCACACCAAAAGGACTTAATGAGGAGGGCGATGTTGAAGTGCCGCAAATTCAAGATGCCCTAGCCATCGTGCTTCTTAGGCTTGCATAATAAGTTTAGTCCGACTAGATGGACCTTGTGCAGATTTTTGGAGCCATTCCAAAGGAAGCGTGCCATGATTCTGTTTATATCCGCCACTATGCTAGCAAATAAAAAGAATAAGTGTCCCCAGTAGACCATTAATTGGGACAAAACAACCTGAATCATGATTAATCTCCCGCCCAAGGTTAACCATCTGTGTGTCCACTGTTCGATTTTCCTTCTGAAGCGATCAACCAGCCATAACCAGTCCAGCCGTTGGTATCCACATGGCTTGATTCTGTAACCAAGGTACTGCAAACCTTCCGAGAGCAATTGTGTACCAATACCAAGAAAGTCAGCGATGAAAAGGATTTCTCGCAAATCTCCAGACTCGTATATTAAGAAGGATTTGGCCTGATTAATGCTTAATCCTGTAGCTGAAGCAAATTTGTTGAGTAAGAAGTGGATGTAGAACCCACTGTTTCTTTTTATAGACCCGAATAGTAACATGTCATCCACGAATAAAGAATGTGTGACTGTTGTGGACCCTGAGAATTGAAAGCCGGAGATAAAACCTTTTTGTGTGGCCATGTTCATCAACTTACTAAAACCATCCAAGACAAGAATAAAAATAAGAGGGGACAATGCACAGCCTTGTCTGAGGCCCCGACCCGCCTCAAAAAAAGTTGTTGGCAGTCCGTTTATAATGACAGCAAACCGGACCGTGGTAATGCAGGACATGATCCAACGGATAACCCAGATCGGCAGACCAATCTTTAGAAGCAGCAGACGAATATAGGACCAATCGAGAGTGTCATAGGCCTTATACAAATCTACTTTCATGATGAGGGCCTCCCGCTTCTGTGAGTGTATAGAATGCATAATCTCTTGTGCCACAACAATCGCATCATGAATCGACCTGCCAGGAAGAAAGCCATATTGCTCTGGAGAGATGAATTTAGATAAAGCCGATTTCATTCTGTTAGCTATAATATTGGACGTGATCTTATACAGAAGATTACATAAGGCAATAGGGCAATATTCTCCAAAAGTAGTTGGGTTGTCATTTTTCAGAATTAAAGCGAGAAAAGTAGAATTTAAGTTTGAGGGAAAGTGGCCATTAGATCTGAATAGTTCTGTGATCTGTGTCAGTTCAACACCCATGATGTCAAAGAAAAATAGGAAGAATTCAGATGTCCACCCGTCGGGCCCCGGGCATTTGTCGTGAGGGAGTGATTTGAGCACCCCTTCAACCTCCTCGGATGTAATCTGTTTATCCATGATTCGAATATAATCCGCCTCATAAAATCTGGGTACATGGTCTAATATCCATTGTTGGCAGGAAAAATCTATCTCCTAGCCCTATTTGTAGAAATATTTGAAGTGTTCATGGGCAGCCGACTGTATCTCCGGTGTAGTCGTGGCAAAACTACCATCCAGTTGCTTGATCTGCCAGATAGCATTACGACATCTTCGATCTGTAGCACATTTGTGAAAATATTTAGTGTTACGGTCACCTTCAAGCAGCCATCTGTTTCTGCTTTTCAACTTCCATGAGATTTCTTCAACTTTTAAAATTTCTTTTTCCCGGGCAGCAAGGGAGTTGAGGCCTCAGGGGCGCGATCCTTGAACCCATGATAAATTATTTTCATTTATGCCTGAATCGCTTTTAGTTCAGATTTTAATTCCTTTTTCTTACTGATCTCCCATCTTTTAGCGGCTTGTTTCAGATTCTGTAGTTTGTAATGGAAAAGGTTCCACCCCGCCAGATCATCTGAGTCGGCTTCCTGCTTCCAAGTCTTCTTAATAAGTTGAATGAAATCATTGTCTTCCAGCCACGCTCTATTAAACTTGAAGTGTGAACCCACATTTTTGTCACCCACCCGCCATCGCAGAAGGATAGGCATGTGATCAAATAATTGAGAGATCAAAACTTCAGTTCTGGGCAATCCCATAGAATTTATAAGATTAATATTAACCATGGCACGGTCAATTCTTTTGCCGATAAAAGCTGACCCAGAAAGTTTGTTTGTCCATGTAGGAATAGATGGAGTGGGGCAAATGTCCACCAAATGGAAGTCTGTGAACATTTCGTGAAGAAAACCAGCCATGTTATCTGTACGAGCTCTATCGCCCCATATATCATTTAGATACAACGTGGAGTTAAAGTCACCCATGATGATCAAATTCCTAAGTGACAGAAAACCTGAAGATTTGATATGGTTCCAAAATGTCAGCCTATGCAGATAGGGGGCGTAGAGATTGACGATGTTTAGAATGCCATCGAAACCTCTGATTTGACCCGTCAAAATGATCCCGCCTATGAATCTGTATGCCTTAAGATTGCCCCAATAAGGATTCCAGAGGGAAATCAGCCCCCCCGAGTGCCCATGTGCATCAACAGCAACAGCCTTCCATCCTTTACAAATGCTCAAAAAGGAATTTATAGCTTTTTCTCTAGAACTGAGAGTCTCCTGGCAAAAGATGATACAAGGTTTCTTAGTATTTATAATGTTCCTCAAACTTTGGAGTTTGGTGGCGTCTCCCAAACCCCGGATGTTCATAGAGAGGAATAGGGTCATATTGGAGCGTCAATGGGTCAGCATTCTCTAAGCGCCCGAATATCAACTCTAATATCAGCAGTCTCAGCAACAGCAATATCAGTTAAGTTTTCAAGATCATCAGAAAATTGCGGCAGAACTCTGGGGGAGATCCTATGCTGACGCAGACATTTCTTTTTATTTTTTCGGATAGTAACATTGGACATATGAGATGGAGAAATGATGATGCCATGGGAGTCTATGGATTTGTCAAAGACCGTAAGTGCAGCCAGGTCAAGGTTTTTGTTGCATAACAGCGACTCAATGTCACTACCAACCTCATTATGAGGTGATGAGGAGTCAGCACGATCATCAGCAGGTGTCGGCAGGGACCGATTGGGATATGACTCATCAGGAAAATAATCAGCGTGCTTCTAAGACGGTTCCCCTATGTGGAAATTTGATGAAATGAATCCAAGAAACTCCTTAGTGATAGCGGAAAGTGAAGGATTATTCGACACATTTCCTAGTCTATCGGGAGAAGTAAGGCCATCCCTCCCGTTTATCCCATTGTCTGTGCCAACATCATGAGGTGTCTGGTTAACCTCGTGGCCTTTTACACCCATTGGAGTGATAGCTTCATCGACCCGTGCAATAACCGGGGCAGATAGAGAGAGAGAGGGACCAACCCCCTCGTCAGCTGGAGACAGTGTATCACCTATGGCATTGGCAGAAGTGTTAGCATCATCATCATCAGGAGAAAGCGGACAAGAATTACCTGGGTCAGGGTCACCCTGAGCATCGGGATGAGAGTGTGTAAGACGATGGGAAACCACCTTATGAGGCCTTTTGCTGTCGAGCTTGTGTCGGATAGGGCATCGATCCTGGAGATGACCAGTCTGGTGGCAAATAAGACAGCGAAAAGGAACACCCCAATAATCGATTCGCTGTCTGTGTCGCCCCTGACCCCATAACAGATCCATGTCCCCCGGTAACCCGCCAGAAAAATACACTTCTACTAACAACCAAGCAATTCTTTTGTCGCATGCACCGATAATATTGGGATCAATGTATTTTGTTGTGCCAATGGAATTTCCGATGGCTCTGAGTGCCTTTGGAGTCCAGAATTCCAAAGGAAGTCCGGGGAGTTTAACCCATATACTACGATTCTTTGGGGCTTCCATAACGGGATTAAACCCCAAATACCATGGAACAAGTTGTAAAAAACTGCGACCACGCACCCAAGTGCGATTTATAATCTTAAAAACATCCCGAACATCCATAAAATGGATACTATACCATCCGTTGAGAAGTACACTGACTCCGGGAGCATAACCGATCAAAGAGAACCATGCTTGTCGTACCCAAATATCCATATCCATGACCTTACCGTCGGTGAACATCCACCTCCCGATCAGAACAAACTTCTGTAAACTCGCGGCACAAATCATCATGGTCTAATTGGATCACCTTAATCTCTAGCGTGTGTTGATAGAAAGCCTTCTTTCTGTTTTTACGTCAAGTTTTCTTTGTATGATTATGTAGTCCCTCCGCCACCTGTTGTGGGTGCCCTGCCTCATCCTGTATAAACTATCCCACCTGTTTGAGAACCTGGCAATCCGACTCGTATTGACGAGCAAACTGTGCTTCAGCGTCCAAAGTAGCCCGAATGAACGCCTCATGTGCCGAGGTGTCCGATTCCAGGGCCTGGGTGGACCCATGAGTCATGTTCGTTTGATCCATGATAGCATAGTCAGTAATAACACCGAGGACAGATCCACATCCCCAGGCACCGTCAAACTGAAACAAAAGTACATGAGAGTGATAAGTACATCTACCAGGATGGCAAGTAAAAGGATCGGTGGGCGCTGTATTTATGACCTCTGAATAGAGGAAATATTATATAGTATCCTATCACGGAAAGTCCGCTGTATAATATATCAGACGCCGCCAATACCTGATTTAGTGTCCAAAATAAAGTAACTGGTGCAACTCCCAGGATAAAGTAATATAAAAAACACTGACCACTGAGTAGCTGGAACATCAATCACCGAAGTATTACATCAACAACATAATTGTGAGCCAGCCTCGAGCCACCTCCATATCCAACAAGATTTGAAAACGGGAAAGTACACCAACCCACCAGTTAGAGAATTAAATTTTCCGGCAGTCGGAGAACTTGTGAAGATCTGTTAGTCAAGCCGGGAAAACCAGTCTCGCTGTGACACGAGCAAGTTCTAATGTATACAGCAACAACAACATATGCAGCCCGGGCAAAACCACCACCTTTTGCCAATTCGAAAACTGAAATTTTTACATGGTCTGGAAATTATGAAAGAATCAACCCACATACGCCAGAGCCGATACCATTTGTGATGGCCATTATCAAATTGATATTCAGAATCAGTAGATTGAGAGGAAGGACATTCAGTATCTAAGATGGTTATGCCTATGTTTTCGATCATTCGAAAGGCACTGTAAGATAAGGGCCGATAGGATCAAAAAGGCGACGATAGATAGAATGAAGATAATGCCTATCTCCACTTCATCCGAGAAAGTCATAGGCCTAGGTTGTGAAAGTATATAGAGTGACGAAAACTAGGCAGTCGTATCCCTATATGAGGACAGTGGAATAGCATGTTCTGTGAGGCAGTCAAATGAGGATGGGCCAATAAAACCAACATCAGGCAGTGGCCAGACTGCAGTAGACAAAGACAAAACTATAACAAAAACAGGAACCAATAGCTGCTGAAATCTGTTGGGAAATGGACAAGAAAGAGGAAGAAAGCCCGACAAGAAAGATATGAGCCCAGACAGAACATATGACAACATTCCGCCACAATATGATCATCTAAGTCTTTTTTACCATCTTAGAAACGTAGGGTCCCATACCTGGAATCCATGCACTCCACCACTTCTGCTCTCCACCGGAAGCATCCTTCGTTGTCTCAGCCAAATTTCTCCAGACCCATTAATACTAATAATTATCCTCCAATTCCTCTTCAACAACAGGAGCAGCGGGAAGGCCATCCCTCAATGTGGACCGCTAGACTCTGTGGCTGCGCTGATGATTCTTCCTTCTGAATTTAGAAATTCTTGTTTAAAATCGAGCCACTTTGTCCAAGTTACAATTAGAGATGTATCTACTTTAGATAGCTAGCACATTTCAGACGAGGATTGATAAAAGTGGCTGACACAATTAAATGTAGCCAAGAGTTGAGAATCATGAGGAAGTGTGAAAATTATACCGTATTTACTCGGAAAATTTGTCAATGAAATGGTAATTTTGATGGGTATATTTTTCTCATTATGTGTGCGTTGGTCTTTGTCATGATGGTGGTCGTGGTCGTGGTCTGAAAGAGTTGTGATAAAATTTTCCAGAATTTGAAATTTAATGGTAATGTGTGGTGTTTGAAATGGGGATGATATATATTTTTTTGAGTTATAGGAAATTAAATTAGATTTAAATGAATTTAAATTTAACAATAAACATATATTGTTCCACTGCATTATAACTCCATTTAATTTCTTATAGTCCAAAAAATAAGATTGACTGAGTATATCAAGAAAAAAATTACATTTATTTAAAGAAAAAATTAAATTAAAAAACTTGGTAGTGTTGATCTAGTGAATAAAAGATTTCAAATTTTAATGCGGAGGATCGAAATATAGAGATGAAAATTCTAGATAAATTTTATTATGTGGAGGTCTTCTGCACTCCACCCAATAAACTTTCTCCGCACTCTGCACCTTCACATTCTGATCCTCAGCAGCAAACTTTGAAATAGAATAACATCAACTTAACTTTATTAATATTAAATTTGGAATTTCTATTTCCACGTAGGTTCCACGTGTAACATGAAAGAGAAAAAATCGCAATTCCCCAAAGTTCCATGACAAAAAGTCTTAGTACTGCATATTGATATGTTTATTTTAATAAATTATTTTTAAATTATTAAATTTATAATTTGGGATAACTTTTATTTTTTCGTGGAAGTGCCAATGCCCTAAACTTATCTCATTGTGGAGAGCTTTGAATAATGAAAAAGAAACCTTTAAAACGTTCAATTCCACTCTCACTCTAGCCTTCCGAGATGACAATCCTCAAGTTACACGCTCCTTTGGCCTCTTGTTCCAAATACAATGAACTTTGAAAATAAGATCAAACCTTTTGCGCTTGGTATTTCCATAATGTATGAAAAGCCTGCCATGACCATACAAAGTGAGCACAAATTCATGTGGTAGAGACTAGTTATGGCGTGTAACTTGGTGATTAAATCCAATATGTAAGAAAAGGTAGCTTACTGATTTTAGGTTAGATTATTTAGAGGGAAGATTTACCAACCAATCATCATGGTTATCCAAGAGATTTAGGGGAGGTTAAATTCCCATATCTTCTCATCCATACTTCCATGATTATGGTATAGGTCTAGACATTCACTGTGTCCTAGAAAATAGTTTAACAATAATATTCTATTGAGAACACATAAGGATATACAAGTAGACATATGAATATTACATAGCTATCACAACCTTCGAAATTCAAATTTAACCTCTCATGTCATAAACAAACATCTCATAGACCAAGACATCTATACAAAAGGCAAGCTCATTGTTACACATAGTTCAACAACATAATTTCTAGTTTATGAAATATGATTTACATTATAGGTTCAAGTTCCCAAGGGAAATTATATGATTATAAACAATTTTTTGCAATTGATAAATGGTGAGCCACATTCCACCCTACAATAGGTTCAACTACATTACAATATTTCTTGTTGTTGGCCACACCCATTCCATACCATGATGTCATGAGAAGATCTTGCTCAACAACATAGAGTGGAGTTATCTAGGCCATTCTCCTTCATCAATTCTCTACTTTTCTAACTCCCACACATGTTCATCTCTAGTTTTATCTATGCTTTTCCTTTGGTCTCCTCACTTGTCTCTTTATTCCATGGGCACATTTCTTCACGAATGCCCTTCTCAGTTACTCATGCTTCAAGAACATACCCATGTTTTCTCATTCTAATGTTCATTTTACTTCTTTTGTATGAGTAATTACTACACAAACTTCTCCATTTCTCCATATCTCTTTGCTATACTCCATTATGATATTCTCTTGCCTCCAAAATCCATTTCCTTCCATACTCACGCCGCCCCCCTTCTCTTTCATCTTCCTTGAGTTCCCTTCCTTAATATGATTCGTATCATATCTGCCCATGTTGGTCACGTTAGAAGCTTATGGTTTAGACTCAAAAAGTCTTCTAGTGGTACACTTCCCATACCTTGGATAAGATATTTAAGGTACAACCCCACTACTCCCATAAATATGGAAGTTATCACTACACCTTCCTATTCTATATTTTCTTGGGGAATGTTTATAATATTATAATATGGCTTGGAGAAATAATTCATTGGCAAGGAATAATTCTCCAAATCCCCTTTTCTTGCTTCCCTTGTCCTCCTCATGGTTTCTCATGGCCTGTATCAGGGCTTCATGTCTTCATCAATTAGTATTAAATTATAATTACAATTATTCCAGTTATTTTTTCATATTTACATTTATATGCCTAGACAAGGATCAATAACATAATTAATGACAATTACAGTATCGGCAGGGGATTAAAATATGGGACGTTATAGTCCCCACTCCTTTAAAGGAACATCGTCCTTAGTGTTCAAACCCTTTTAGGTTTCATATTAAGCAACCTTACACCATTTCAGGTTATTTCTTTGAATGTAGCAATGCCCCTTAATGCTTCCTCATCTACACTAGCAAGATGGTCCTCTTCATCCATTCTTCCTTCTCATTATATTAGCATTGTTTGACAAACTCTAGACATTTGGCATTCCTATAACACTTATTAGTGAACATGTATATTAAAATATTTCTTCATGCATAAACACTTGCCTAAATTTTCACAAATCTAGATAAAATGTTCATTTAATCATAATACTTATATTTATGGTTATCCTTTTCCTAATCAAAATGCCACATGTAAAAATTTCAGCTCACTATTTGCATCAAACACACCCATCCACATTCTTGATCTAGTGAGTATGACAAGTTTTCTCTTTCTAGTAATCACTTGCCACTTTGGGTCAAGGAAATCTCCTTCCTTGGGAAATCTACCTAACCTAGGTTCCATTCATAGGAATAGTGAAGGAACAACTAAAATCTTCTATACATGGGACGTTGTTGGCTTTCTCCTAACACACAAGTTTACTTTTCCCGCGTTTAGTGTTCCTTCAATAACATTGTTCTTGGGCTCTCTACTTCACACTCGTTGTTTGTTCTTCCTGGGTGATTTATCATTTCATATATATCACAACATTCAATTACATGAGATATACTTACAAATATTTCAATCATACATTTTATTTTCCAATCTTGCTTCATACAGAATCCTAACCTCCCAAGTATGAGACTCTTCACATAGTGCTTGGCTATTTGCAAGTGGCGATATTTTAAACTTTGATTATTCAATTATACCTAATGCACTCTACTTGGAAGTTGCATTCTCATTTAGTTACAACATGTTAGTTTCTTAGGCATAGAATCCTTTCAATATACCATTTACAACATCCATAAAATTTGTTTCAAAACCATCACATAGTCAATCATTTAATCGTGTTCACCGCATAGCAAGAAAATTAAAAGTAAACATCATTGTACTACATAATTATTCTGTATCAAAACACTCAATTTAGAAAAGCATATGGCAATCAAAATTTTCATGTCAATAAATAAAATTTCTCAAGGCTAAAAAGTTCCTTTTCACTCTTCCTTCACATATGGGATTCAATATTTTTCTCTTCAGTCATTGAGTTTGGGTCTTTTAGCACAATGAGTTATGGTCACCATGAGTTGGGATAGCACAGAAAGGGACCCCTTCACTATTCTAGTAATTCCTTAGTGCTTCTCCTTTGTTTATCAATACCTCACATGTCTACATTGGCTCAACGAGTTCTTGGTTTCCCATTTTTCAAAGTTACACCCACGACCTCATGTGTGTTTGAATTTTGTTCTCACATGTTCCCTTTCTCTCTATCTTAACCATACCAATACATGCATTCAATTGAAATGATTTCAAAAGAAATATAAACTCAGCCTAAAGGAATTATTACACAATTTTCTCAGCTTACCAATCATTGTAGCATGGTTGATTTCCATATTTACATGGCCTCCATTACTATTCATGTTCAACTGATGGTTTCTCAAGGCTCTTTTGATGGTTGGAGACACTTATTGGCCTTAGGTACTGCTTCAAA
Organism: Pinus albicaulis; assembly: GCA_034641835.2. Classification (NCBI taxonomy): domain Eukaryota; kingdom Viridiplantae; phylum Streptophyta; class Pinopsida; order Pinales; family Pinaceae; genus Pinus; species Pinus albicaulis. The sequence continues at coordinate 1,275,082,355 of CM076584.1, forward strand.
TAGGTGGTCATTTAATTCCAAATTCTCAAGAACAAATTGCATCTTTTCTGATGCACAATTTCATTCATACATCAATTGTTAGTTAAATTGATCTTAAACATGTTTTAAAAATCAACAACCATATCCTTTTTACTCATTATTTTCAATATTTAGGAATTGATAATCAATATAGAATTCGCAGGCTTGTATAATTTTTACATTCCAATTATTTTACCCTTAATTAATCCTTAGCATGGAAGAGTGTTAAGAATTCCTCCCTTTCTAGTTCCCTTGCATATTTCAAAAATCATAGTGACACCGCTCCATTTAATTTGTGTAGATAAGATCAATCGGGCTTACCATTTCCTCTTAGATTTATCCCATCATTCTACACAAGGTAACTACTTGACAAGGCCATATTCGTATCCAATCTATCAATCATGTGCAATTTATATTTAAACTAGTAGATTAGATATACTATAATGGGGTAAAAATACTGAGTTGTTATCTTCATTATCATGTAGCTATGTTTCCTCAATTAAATCTTTTTTGGTAGTCCAATTATATCACCATACAACCTTCCCTAGTTGCAGCATCCAATAACCCCTAAGATTATCTCAATTTCACGAGTTAGAATCAACTCTATTAATTTAGCTACTTATCTATGCATTTCATGTGAATATTCATAATCATGGATTCAAATAATGCTTTTCCACTGCCTACACCTTTTCTCATCATTAATTTTCATCTATTAAATGCAACAACCACATATCTTATGAGAACTTGTATCCATTCATTGACATGTCTCATAGGCATAACATGTTTTCATCTTTCATAGAGCAACAAACAACAATAAATCATGCCAATACCATCTCTTGATATAATTTCTATTCATGCATTCATATTGTTGTTGAAATTAGATTTTTAAGAGGGGAATTCTTACCTTATTCCATTTCAAGACTACAAACATATCAAAACCATACCTGTATGGCTGTTAGCCGTTATTGGATGCTACCTAATCAATTGTTGTCTCAAGGAGCATCTTTCACTCCTCCTTACCAACCTCTTGATCAATACTTTATTATCCATAGCCTTGTCCCCACGAGACTTTATGTAATATCCTCATTAGCTTCTCTAGCCATATGGTCAACATGTTCTTGGTTACATGTTCATCATTAATCCATGGTTAGTTATCATAAACATTGTATGACAACAAACTACTCTTAGTCTTGATTCATGTTATATGCATGCTAAACCATTATTTACATGCACCACGACATATCTATATGCATTTAACATTTCGCTATCCTCAAACATATCAATGCACATGCATTATTGGTTATTCGATCTCTTGCAATTATATCATGTCTATTCTCTTTATTCATTATCATACAACTCTTTCAAGACTCAAAAGAAAATCATTCAAAACAATGAAATATAAGTTGAGGTAATCCTCCTCATAATTATGGTTGTATCAATCAACCATGTGCTTTTGCAATTATCATTTTACTTAGCTATTTAGGGAAACTCTAGTCAACCTCTTGATTGTATCCTCTTTCACAACCTTGGTAATTCACGTCCATTAAACTTTTTCATTTTTTACATCTCATAGTCCTATTTAAATATAATAATAGAGATTTTCTACATGGGTCACAAAACCTATGACTTGTGTTTCCACCATTCTTGGGCCTATGTAGCCATTTTATTGTAGCCAATAATCTTGGTTCCCTATTGTAATCCTTGCTCTGCAATCTCTACTTTGTGATTTACCTTTGATCCATTACCCTGACATCTTTGTCTTTGTGTTTTGGGTTCTTTCCCATCCAAGTCCAGTGTTGAACTTGCTCCAACCAATTTCCTCCCTATTGTGTATAGCTCTTGAGGCCTAGTGTTTGAACCACATATTTGGTTAATTTGTTTTTCCTAGGTACATTCATTCTAATTATTGAATCTCAGGAAATTTTTTAAGGATGGAAGTTTATCTTAAAGTTTAGAAGCTTTGGCGAATATTACTAGTTCCCAATATGCAAATTGTAAAAATTTGATGATATTTTGGTAAAAATATTTAGGTTTATAATTATTTTATATTAGTATATATAAAATTTTGGCCATTTTAAGGGTAAAATAATTGTATACTATAAATTTGGGCGAATCAATTTTCAAAAAAATGGAAATTGGCGAATCTTTTTTTGGGAAAAGCATGGAAAATTAGCCCACCTGCGAATATTAGCACCTAAAATTCTCCTTGTTGAACCTTCGTTCTAATACCACTCTACACCTTACTCAACCCCTTAATGCCCTATTAAGGTTGTAGGGTATCCAAACCCAACTTCCTTGATCACCTTAAGGAAGTGAAGTTATTAATTTTCATAATTTTTTTAATCACCTCAAAACTTGATTCTAAGACTACCATCATACCCTACTTATTGAGAGCTTTCCAAATATATAAACTTTGCCTAAAATTGAGCTCTCAATAAGAAGTTATGCCCATTGAAATATTTTCTCTTTAGGGGCCACATCATCTTATGTATTGCCACATGCCTTTGCCTCACTACCCCACATCCACTAGCTTATCTCACTAGTAGGCACATCTAGTCCCCAACCCCAAGGAAACTCATCACCAATTAAACCTATCCTTTGTATTTTTTCCTAACCTAATAATGATAGTCAATAGACGATAGAGCCCAACTTTCTGTCACTTGTTGTTTTTTTTTATCGACCCCTTGAGCCCCTAGGCCATACAACATGATCTCATATATAAGTCAACGAACAATTGAAATCTCGATATGATAAGGGATAATCACTAAATGCAAACTCCACTTCCCATTTTTCACTATTATGTCTATGCTCCCTAGTCATTAGGACATACCTCACTACTACAATTCTAGAATCAAATTGATGCCCAACAAGATGATAAGCCAATAAGCCATCATGTTATAGGTCGATATCTTGACATGCCAATAAGTTAATAGCATGACATGTCGACACCCCAACATCCATGTCACTATAGCATAGACACTACTTAGCCACCACCACAACATTGCTACACACTCTAATCCTTGTCATATTGTCACATCGACATGCCATGCCAACATGCCACATCATCAAGAGCCTACCTCATTCACTATACATGTCACCTACCATATCATCTCCACTTCCGCATCACGACAATGTCATATCCGCGCCAGATCTTCTACACATCAGCACCTACCACATGAGGGTCCTTACCGAACATATTAATGTTGGAAGAACAATCTAATAGTGGAGCTTCCCAAATTCTTGATACCCGAAAGTCGATAGGTCATACACCCCCATCATATGATGGTAAACAACGACCAACACCTGACAAACTTGTCGGGTTCTATCTATATTGGGGTTTCCTTGGAATCCTACACCTTTACTCGTTTGACATCTTGATCTCCAGCATCCTAACACCTGATAAGCCAATATTTCAGTCGTCGATCTCCCAATAGATGATATCAGAGGGTCTGACACGCCCTTGGTTGATACCTCATTACTTGGGTACAAGCCTACCTAGTGACGTACATCAAAACTCTTTCTCACGTCCCTTCTCCAATCTGATAAATAAATGTCAAGACACTTGGAGCTGACAAAAACATTAATGAATTTGGCTGGGGACAACAAACATGCAGGAATAAATGTTCTGGTATCCAAGGTAAATGCTAATGCAGTCATACTTTTTGATGAACTATTCTATTGAAGTTCTCCTCTGCAAACTGCAAAACTGGGGTTCTTTGTTTCTAGGTTATTCTTTTTGTCTGATTACTGTTTGTGGTTTATTCTCATTGTCTCCATAATGGTAGCAGATTTGTGATATAATTTTTTTTTTTTTTTTTAGGAATTCTTGCTGAGAAGGTAGCTTCTCTGCAAACTTACAGAGAATATGCTGATGCCTTCATCTGCTCTCTCATGCCAGAAACATCTGATGAGCATGTATCATACACCCCAGAGATCAATTTTTACTCTGAAATTGAGCATAATTCTATGTGAGACCTTACAAGGTTGTGAGAGAATCTGGCTTCTCTGAGTGCAATAAACCATCATCTTCTAAAAACTTTGTTGGTGTTCCCAGTGCATTGAGTGAATCATAAGTTAAGAAAGTTAATGTATGAGTACTGTAACAGGTGGACTTATCTACAAGCCAGGAGGGAGAAACATGCAACATGTTACAGCCATATCGTTTCTACTTTTAGCCTATGCTAATTATTTGGGCCGTTCTTCTGAAGTTGTTCAATGCAGTAGCATCCAAGTCACTCCTTCTAGGCTCAGAACAGCTGCCAAGCACCAGGTTCTACTCCAGATTTGTCATTGGAATCCAAACTTGATAATCAAATATTGCATCAAACATAATGGAAGCCTGGTTATTGTCAGTACTAAACTGATATTGTGGCTGGCTGTGTATGCAGGTGAACTACATACTAGGGGGATAATCCTCTAAAGCTTTCGTACATGGTGGGATATGTTCCTCGCTTTCCCCAATATATTCATCACAGGGGCTCATCATTACCCTCTGTTACAGAGCATCCCAATCACATAACATGCAAGGGTGGCTCCCAATTCTTTTTCAGCAAAAATCCCAACCCAAATCTTCTGGTGGGGGCAGTCGTTGTTGGGCCAGATAACAAAGACCAATATCTATACAATTCGAACCCACCACCTACATCAATGCCCCACTAGTAGGGGCCCTTGCATTTTTCAGTGGCCATCCAGAATTCTAACTTCAGTCATAAACGAAGTATATACTCTATAATGTAATATTTGCTTCAGCAACCATATCTGTGAAAGCTTGCAAGCAACTTGTCAGATGCACAGCATTGACCACCGTGATTATTATTGAATTGTACTACATGTAACTATAATTTCCTTTTGTTAAAGGCCATGCTTTTTATTGTTGTAAGGATGAAAGTATGCTTAAATGTCAAAATTATAGTGGTAATGATGTACACTCTGTGAAAAACAGTGAAAATTTAAGAAGTGAAATGGTAGCCATTGTCTCAAAGCAGTGAAATGATATTTAAGAATTGCAAAAGGGAAAAGCAAAACGATGAGTAACACCAATTTTGAATTTGAAAAAGCAAGGGTCCCAGAGACACAGTGTCCCACAAAGAATTTTTAATAACACACTAAGATAAAGCAACATCATCTCTCCAATGCAGTATAATACACAATTAAGCATATTTAAGATTGAGAGTGAGACAAAACTTCTATAACGTCCAAACAAGTTTGCCAACTTCCAGTAACGATCAGATACTTTTCATTGATGTGGTGACCCAGAAATTAAATGATAAAGCAAACTCCTTGAGAGTTGAGCGCAGGTCAAATCATCATCCCATTGAACTAAATAATCAAATGCAATGCTAAACCCAAATCCATTTTACATGTACTTTTAAAGCCATAATTTATATGAAATGGGGCCATGTTAGTTGTTAATAATTCTTTATATTGTAGAGTAGTTTCACCTACCCAAACAATCTTCAACTATTATAACAGGCATCCGCCATGATAACTATAAATCATGTTTTTACTATATATAATTCCTCAAATTTGTAACTTGTTATTGCAATTAACATGTACAAAGAAAATAAGTTTCTAATTTGTATGTGTAATTGCAGATTATGTATTATAAACATAATTTTAATTTCCAAATATTATATTAGCTTGAGATAATTAAATTATATTATGTAATTTTATTTATTTATTTTTTCATTTTTTTTTTTTATAAATGTTTTTTTTTCAATAATATAATATAACATTTCTTTTTTTTTTTGTGTTCGTGGGGTCTTGGTTTAACGGTGATGAGGTGGGTTGTTATAGCACTCATCACAGGTTCAATTCCTTTCCTCATCGGGGTGATGTATTTGGACATGTTCATGAAGATGGAGTAAAAAAAAGAAAAATGAAAGGTACTACCAAACTTACAAAATAAAAACATAACAAATTTTTTTTTATATTGGTGATCTAATTTTTTTATTTATTGATAATAATACATTCACTCTTATAATTGTAATGATATATATATATATATATATAGTAAATTAATATTTAAATGATAAAAACATATTATAAAATGTTAAAATACAATTGAGTACTAATATGTCCACTAGGTTTGGATATAGGGTGATTGAGCACCTTGGTAAGACACTCTTAGATATTAAGTCACTAGTTTAATTCCCTCTCTTATTTGGGTTTTATTCTTGGACATGACCGTGATGTAGCATCATCATTGACAAACTTACAAAAGAAAAAAATTGAGTACTAACACTTTAAAAATGAAAAAGTTTACATAATAATAATATAAACAACGAAGTTTTTTAACATAACTATCTAATTATCATCTACATATAATGACTCAAATAAACCCTTTATGAGATTAATCATGACATAAATAATACAATCATGTAATTGAAGGGAATATAAAGCACTTGCATGTCAAATATTCTTGACTAACAATACATTTGTGTTTGTTCACGCTATGAAAATGAAAAGTAGAGAGAAAATGATGAGTAATTATGACCATTGAGCTTCCTTTGTAGGAGTTTGTTGAGTAGTTCATCCATCCATCTTAATGCACCTTTTTGTGTTTGCAACAAAAGAGTATGTCAAGATAGCATGACATACACATGGCATGTGTAATTATGACCAAACTTTGAATTAGTAGTGACTCTACTTATAACATCGAACTCCATGACACGATATTAGTTTGCCCAAAACACAAGACTACATTAATTTCCACTTTGAGGGACATCACCACTAAGTGCTTTGCAAGCATACTCCTACTTAGACAATCTTCTAGGTTGAAAATCTCTTTTGTGTATGACTCATCCAAACATGAACTTAGTCAATCTCTCACTCTTTTTGAGATCAAGCCTCCCCACTCAAGAATTGTTGATCCCCATTCACTTTCTAGATAAACGTCATTTGAATTTGCTCCAAATTGTATGGTTACTCCCTATATTGGGGCAACCATCCTTTCGATGTGATATAATAAAGTGCTAAATTTCCCTATTTTTTTGTCCACTCTTTGTATGTAGAACTATGTCTTTCTCTATCTCTACATCAAATTTAACAATTAATTCTATCAACACAAGTTTGACATTCTTCTACAATGTTATCCAACATTGATGTTTTTGAGAGATTCAAGCAATCTATGATGAAAAATAGAAAAATGGCCATCCATCTCAATGACTGTAAATCGAATTTATTCTATACAATCTACTTGATGGTGGTATAAGGGCCATGTCTGTGAAATTTTCTCTTTCTATCTTTCACTCTAGTGAAGGTACACTCAAACTCTGTCTCCTATGTGAAATTGATCATTTGTGCAAGGTTAGTCATGCTAGGTCATGTGCTTTAGCTAAATTTTTAAATTTGTTTAAAGATTTGTAGATGATCATGAATATTTCCAATAGTGTCTACAAACCATATTATCTATCCATGTGCAACCTTCCTTCCTATTGTTTCCTCAAGAATTGGAATTTTAAGTGAAAAATATATGGAATGTATCAAAAGGAGAAGTGTTTATCATCTTATGTAGTGTGCAAGTGTAACTATGTTGAACATATGGGATGTCGAAATCTATTTCTCCATATGATAATGATTTAAAGAGCATAATAATTGGACTATGATGTACCTACCTGTATCGAACCATCTATCTATGGATGGAAGGTAGTACTCAGTTTTATCCATTGCCCATTTATCCCCATAATTACTACAAAATGTCGTTGAGAAATCTATTGTCACAAATAAAGATGATCAATGATGGTAGCGTAAAGTGAACCTAAATGCATTAAAAGAACAATTATGTAGCCTATTGTAGTAAAACCATATTTTTGCAAGATGTCATCATGGACATTTTGTTGATTAAGCAATTTGTGATTACCATCACATAGTCATTAACCCTACTCATTGTACACACACCATCATAGAAATCCATTAAAACTAACTCCTATTGTCTAGTCGAGACTAGGAGCGATATATACTTACTTAGGTTCCTATTTGTTGGGCTCAATATGTTATAATGTGAACAACTTGTAATGAACAATGTCACCACATATATCATTTCATATAAGAGAAGGAATTCTATGAATTTGTTTTTATCTACTCCTTGCTAAAATGGAATGGTGTGCCCCACACAACAATTATAGTCTATGACCTCCCTAATGAACATAAATGACAAATTATACAAAACATCATCATTCAAAGGGTACTTGTAGCACTGATTTGTCACTTATAATGAAATTCTATTGGAATAATTTGCTACAACATATCTTACATACTTGGAAATATCTTATTATGTAGTGTTTTACTTTAGATTGAATCATATTTGATATTTATTTCCTACCAACCCCAAGCAATTTCACCCAAATTTGTTTTGACGGAGCTTCTAAGGGTAACCCAAGAATGGAAGGATATGAAGTATTCTCAGGGATGATAATTCCAACCCATTACATGTATTTTCTTTTTCATGCTGGATGGCAACTAAAAATCTTGCAGAATTCTTAGAACTTGCGAAAGGTTTGCAAATAACCATCAAAGAAGGGCTTCGCTTGATCCAAGTTCATGGAGAATCTCATATAGTCATCCAAACTATTCACAAATTGATACTAGGGAACACATTAGATAAATTTATTCAAAATCGACACCTTTAGGAAGTGGTAAGAAATATAAAATATTTGTTGGAAAATTTTGATTATGTTATTCCTGTTCATACATGACAGAAATGAAATAAGGTGGCCGATGCACTTGCAAATTGGAGCAACTTGGAGAGGCATGTAACCTTTGATGACTCTTGGTTGGTGATGACTTAGAGGGAGGTTGTACCAGATTTGATGCATTGTCTTGAATATGATAAAATCCTAGCGGGAGTACAAGTCCCTGATGGGGGTGCTTTCACAACTATCATTTCTCAGAGAGAGGTTTAATAAGAGATTCGGGATCGACAAGTTCATGTTTGTTTAATAATTTGGTGGTCCTCGGTGAAAGAGCTTTCCTCTACACCTGGCGCTGCATGTCCCTCACACGATGAAATATCAATTCCCTAGACTTTCCGCACCTTCTCAAGCCTGATAGACTTAAATGTGAGCAGGTGGGAGGATATGGTTTTTTATATGTTAGTTTCCATTGCAATAGAATGATTTCTATATGATCTTAGATGGGTTTCCCCTCTCATGATGGATTGGTTGTGGATGAAGAAATCCCTAACAGCCGAGGCAAGCACATTTATGAGCTTATCATGCTTAAGGGTCTTGGGAAGGTAGAGTACTGGATTACATAGTACGCTTGGCTTGTCATGACAAGCACTCCTTCCCTTCAACTCATTTTACATGGTCGACCCCTCACGTCCTCTGCTCGTTATATCTGCATGGGCTTCGACCCAAGGTCGAGGAAATATTGTGTCAAGGTTATGGTTTGTGCATATTAAGAATCGTTGATTTATTCATGGTGGTTTGGAGGTTTGATTTTATTATATTTTCGTAAGGTTTTCAATGTACGTTTGCATCTTAGTCTTGTAGAGGTTAGGTCATCTCTTGGTCATTTGGTCTTTAACTATAAATCAGTTAGCTCGTTTCTCGTTCCTTTGTTTCTTCTCCAGAGGTGTCAATGTTCTATGTACTCTTTCTTCACAATTCGGGCCGGTATGGTCCATTGTTTGAATTGGTTGCAGTGTTTCTCTCGGCGGCTCCTCATAACTCTGACCCTATTAGGATTTCGTTTAGATGTCCAGTGTTTGTCTGTGGAGTGTGGTACCCAGATACCATCTCCATATAGTTTTCATGGGGTACATGGATTTGTTAATAATACAGTCTTGAAATTCCTTCTTGCTTTTTCGGTAAACAATGCTCATAAAGTTGGGGGTAATGGGAAACTAGGACAATTTTTGTTCTGACAGTATTGGGGGTTTTTAATTTTCATTTTCAGTTCACAAAAGTTTATCTTTGGTGTCCCCTTAGGGTTCATGGCCCCTCTCATTGGGGACCCCTTCCCTCCCTTGGCTCGGTCCATCCACGTTGGTCAGTATTCCACAACTTCCCTTTGCTTTCCTTACAGGTTAATTTCCTATATGGATCCTCGGCAACAACTTCCTCATCGCAGGGGTGGCACTCTTGGGTCTCCTTTGGAGTATGTTCGAATGGGAATCTATGGCCAAATTCTTCAATGCAACTCCTCTAGAGGTCTGTAAGGAAATTATTCATCTGGAGGCCAAGGAGTTTGGTGATTGCATTTATTTATCAAACATAAAGATTGGAGGAAACAACCTCAAGTGGGTTCTAGACCCGGGGAAGTTTCGCAAGAGAAGGCTTCACCTCCTTCAATACATCAATCTACATGAACAACTAGAAATTCTACTAAGCATGGTAATTAGAGACAAGCAAGTAGACAACTACAAGTTGTTTGCAGGTTAGGAGGAGATCGAGAGAATCCTGAGGGATATTAGATATAACTTGGATGATATAGTGGTCAGATTGACTCGAGTAGAACATTATGTGGTCTTTGATTTAGAAACTAAATCAAATGAGCAACATGACGTGTCTGCGGTCATCAATGCTCCAACTCAGGTTTCTCCTCGTGCCAACTCTTCTTCCACTTCACCAGTAATCATCTTGGACTAACAAGTCCAGCACGTACTTTGTCTCTAAGTATATCGTGGGTGACAACTTGTGTTTTTTTGTAAACAATATTATGATGTTTCATCAAATTTGCTTGTGGGCACGTATATGTATTATTGTACCTCATTTTTTTTATTTGTCTGGCTCTATAATAGAGCCCTAATGATATTGGAAGAACGAAATGATATTTTCCATAATCTCGAGTCCTCAGGGATTAGAAGTAGGGTACTCTTGACTTATCACTTTTGTCTTTTGATGGTAAAGTGATGTCTATGGTTATTCCTGGTGGTAGACAAGATCTCCAAGCTCACTCTTTTGGATGTTTTTTTGAACAAATTTCGCTGTAAAATATTTTGATATAAATAGAAATCTACTGTAGAAACTTACAAAAAAAAGAAAAATAATCATATTTAATATTAATAGCTTAGTATAGAAATAACTAAAATAAAAATGACACTAAAATGAATAAGCTATGGAAATAACAAACTATCCACACAATAAACATAACATGTACCTTGAGAAAACCCAATATGGGAAAAAATTAGCTAAAAGGTGAGGTTTATACCTTGCTCTTTTCTTCTTAATGACGAAATGCCAATACAAAGAAAGGGGTACTCACTATGGAGTTGCTATGAAACTATAATGAATATGGTTTCTACAATATATGTTGCTTCCTTTATTCTATTCCAAAGTCCCGCTCCTAAATCTTATGCTCAGTCATGGATTAAAACAATGCAATAAGAATGGAACCCCTTCCTTTCCTACTAGCACAATATTTAACATGCCACGATACTAGTCTAGGATTAGAGTTAGAGTTTTTACATGCCTCAATTTCCAATTATAGCTAGGGTTTTGGACCCTCTAGAATCTTCAAGAAGTCCCACACATGGCTATCTCCACATGTGCAAGTAATTGTGAATTTATGTGGCATCCACTCTGTATCATGGTAGTCAATAAGATACATCAACTTACGAGAGACATCAATTCTACATACAAAGTTTGATCGAGGTTACCTTCATGTTGTTGGGAGGCTCCCAATGTGTAGAACAACATTGATAGGCTTAAAAATTTGATTAAAATGTTTTTCCCCTAAAGGTTCTAGGCCCCAAATCAACAAAATAATACTTAACCTAAAATGGGCCCTACAAGCCAATAGCTCCACATTTTCCACTAAGAAATAACAAAATAGATGAAAATATGAACGCATTTGGGTGGCACAACAAGCATACAGGGAGAATTTTTGTGGTACCCAAAGTGCAAATTAATGCATAGTATTTGATGCAAATGCATAACGATCTGGCATTATGAAACCACATTCCTATTAATCTCCTTGTCCGAGTAATGGGAACAAATTGTGATATCAATAGACATTTATGTAGGAATTCTTTCTTTGTTAGGTAACCTATTTTAGAATGCGCAAGGAATAGAGGGGATATGTTGATGAATTCATTTGCTCTTTCATGTCAGAAACGTCGGATGGGAATTTGACTAAATTTTGTAACATTGGAATATTGTATTTTGGTTGTATATTAATTGTCACATATTGGATGGGAATTGGACTAAATTTTTATCATTTAAATTTATTTTGGTTCATATAATCATAATTTGATTTTTCACTTACCATTTACAAATATATATATCTATATAAAAGAGATTCATACAACCTGAGTGAGTTTAATAATAAAAATATGTGTTTCCTAAAATTGTGTGTGTGTGTGTGATAATACAAATATGTGTGTTATAGTTTCAGGAAGATTTGTGCACGAATCAAGGTGCACCATGAACTCCCAATGCATGTGGCATTGAAAATTTTCATTTTGAAAGTTTGCTCAAGATGAACTTACTTAAACTTGGACTATGCCTACCCTTCTTTTAGTTAAGTGTGTGAAGAATATATAAGTTAACCAAAATATCACATGTACAAATTGTAATCACCCCATATCTTTCAATATAAAGATATATATACATAACAAAAAATGGTGTAGGAAACTCATTGGCCTAATACCTGCAAGATTTATGATAATTGAAAAATGTTACAATCACAACCTATCAGATTACATCAATGGAAATCCGTGCCAAATCAGAAAACAAAGTCCTTCACTAGAAACTCTAAATCAAAACCTCAAAATTTGTCCACCCTAGAACACCAACGTTCATTCAACCCTGAAATCCAAATTTTATTCAACCCTGAACTCGAAATTTGGGCCCTCTCCAAACCTCAAATTTTTGTCCACTGGTTCAACACCAAAATTCAACTATCTCCACTAAGCTCAAATTTCACCTAAGCTAAAAAATTAAATTTGTATGGTCTTGTCTCAAGGTTCGGTAAACACCAAACTTTGGGCACATTTTTGAACCTCAAAATTTAGTCTACACTTCAAGCGACTCTACGTTGAGTGTGGAGGTGGCATGCAACATGGAAAAAAGTTGTGAAACACCATCTCACACGTCATTGTTTGGAAGAACACATCCATGGTCATGTCAACTCCCCATTTTCCTTTGTGTCATGTTGCGCTTAGTTCACTTGATTTAAACCTCTTTTGACTCTCAAAATTGCTTTCCTTGTTTGCCATTCAATTTCTCCCCATCATCCAAGTCATATGTTTATTTATATTAATTGTTCATGCCTCACCCAACCAAATGATGGGTTGCGACCCTTCGTCTAGCCAATGCCACAACTACGAAATCGATGTTTTATCTCATCGTGCAACCACTTTGTCTCACTGTGTCTATCCTCATCTTGGGTGACTCAACCTACCCATCACATCATGCGACAACTCACCCAGTTGACTCCATCTTGGCTCATTTTTCTCTTTCGCTCACATTCCTGGACGACTTGTCTTGGCTCTCTTTGCATACACTTGTGTGCCTGACCAACTTCTTCCAACTTGTTCCACTTTTATGTATTCATATGCTCCCATGACTCTTCTTAGCTTGTTCCACTTGCACTCATGCCCAACCTTTTTGATCTGTCTCCCAAATATGTTCCACAACTATGTCAATAATATGGGTAGTCGACTTGTCTACGTAACTATGTCATGTTGGTTTTTCCATGTCATCTTGATTGGTCCATCACTGTCGCATGACCCATCTCGTCGTACAATTGTGGAAACCCCAAATTTCACATTCTACTCCACACCATCTCGTTCAAGGACTTGACTTCTCATCTATGTGCACCCATGCCATATGATATTGCATCACAAGTTAGTCATGACACCCAACTCATCTTGCCAAGATGTCACACGAGTATTTCCAAGGCAAAGAAACCCCAAAATTGTGCATGGCTAACCCAACAAAGACACTCATCACTGATATAATCGAGCGCGCTTGTGCATCCTTTGTCAATATGCTCGAGCGTGCTCGTACATCCTTTGCCAATATGCTCAAGCGTGCTCGCGCATCCATCGCTAATATTGTGCTCAGTGCATCGCCACAACTAAAGGTATTACAATGTGTCAATGAAAGTGAGTTTGATAATAAAAATATGTGTTTCTTTGTAACAGGTTACAAAATTCAAATCCAAAAATATAGAATATATATATCTTCATAAACTTTATGTAGAAATTTGCTGAATAATGATTAATTATCCACCGAGACTATCCTGATCACATACAATTTGAATTTATATGCAACACATAATCTCTTCCACTCAGATCATCACACATGCGGAAATAAAACAAGCGATAGCACATCAAATCATCATACACATTAACACAGTATGTATGGGGAAAGTTTATAGCTGAAAACCCCGCAGCTATTGTGTATATTATAATGGAGAAATCATGTAACAAACTCAGTACAATACTCCTCACAAGTACTCAGTACTTTCTCATGAAGTTACACACAATCTAGCTCAGTTTTGAACAGGTTACTGGTTCAAAACTCACCGCCAATTGCCTTGCCTCTATTGCGCAATCCAGGCTTGTCTATATAGAGATCCAAGGTTCGAATCTCCTTGGCTTGACAGCACAATCATCATGGGAAATTCCTCCAAGTGTGGTGCAAATCTCATGCACAACTGATGTCGCCACTGATAGCTAACTCCACCCTTTCATCTACCTCTTTCACTGGTCTCCACTGAACTGATCATGCACTGTAGTGAACTGATGTGTTCTGGAGTTGAATAATGAGTTACTAATTAATGAATTAAATAATATTTAATTCACTCCACTCATAACTAATTGATTAGCTAGTTAAACTAATCTCAACTAGTTCAACTAAAATAAACAGAACACAACTCCACTATCCGTCTCATTAACTCCTCCAAACTTCTGCCACTGAAGTCCAACTGAAGTCAACCATGCATGATGCCATCAAACCCTTGGGAACCACGTGATTCCTCTGTCAGATGCATGAGCCACTTCTGTAGCTCGAACTGAAGTGCTCCAAGAGAGTAAACTATTGTTTAGAGTCCAAATATTATTAAGGGTAAATAATATTTGACTTCCCTATTTTTAGGAGAGGCAGTCTAAAAATAGACTTCGACCTCTTCGACCTATAGGTCACAAAAATAGAGTCCCATCTATTTTTACCAACATGACCAATGCTCCAAGAATCTCATACTGGAATCCCCGGATCATGCTCCATATGTCTAAAAATAGACATAGTCTAAAAATAGATTTTGCACCAGAATTTGCCTGTGGGCCCACTTAGTGAAGGCGACTTCATTTCACTAAGCTCCATCATCTTGCTGCATTTTCAACACTCCCTCTCAGCAAGATATGGATTATCCGCAACCCCTATCCTGCCTCTGTGGAATTCGAACTTGCTCCTGGTGAGCGCCTTCGTCAGGATGTCGGCATCCTGATCCTCTGTGGGAACATATGAAAGCATCATGATTCTCCGCTGAACACAATCTCTGATATGATGATACCAATCCGTGAAGCCATGCCGCCTCAACTGATCCTCCTGTCTGTACCATGAACCATATCCCGATGTGCCTCTGATATAGCGCAATACATGCTTGCCCGCCTTCCAAAAGAGCTTGGTAGGCTTAACCATACCTTGCGAAAGCTGGTTAACTGCATAGCATATATCGGGTCGAGTATTGACCAGATACATCAACGACCCCACCAACTGTCGATAGACAGTGGCATCCACTACCTCCTCCGAAGTAGCATCTCCCTTCCTCCAACCACCAGGAAGGGGAGTGTCAACAGGCTTGCAGCCTTGCATGTTGAACCTCTCCAGAATCTCCCGAGCATACTTGCCCTGAGAAACAAACAGTCCTCCACTGCGCTGCCAAATCTCCAATCCCAGGAAATAATGAAGGATGCCCAGGTCCTTCATCTCAAACTCTCGTGCAAGATCCTCCTTGCATGAAAGTATCAACTGCTCGTCGCCAGTCAAAATCAGATCATCTACATACAGTACGATGATCAACAGCTTCCCCTCCACCACAATCTGGTACAGGTTTGGATCCGCCTCACTCTTGGAGAATCCAAGCCCTGTGAAGTAGCTGTCTATCCGAGTGTACCAAGCACGAGGTGCTTGCTTCAGCCCATACAGTGCTCTCTTGAGTCGGCACACATGCGACTCACCGCTGAAGATCTCAAAACCTTCAGGCTGCTCTATGTACACCTCTTCCTCAATAACTCCATTGAGGAACGCAGTCTTCACATCCATCTGATGAATGTGCCACCCCATCTGCGCTGAGAGAGCAAGGATCTTCCGTATGGAAGAGTACCTTGCGACAGGTGCAAAAGTCTCCTCATAGTCAATCCCCTCGATCTGTGAGAAGCCACGGGCGACAAATCTCGCCTTGTACTTCTCCACACTCCCGCCAGCCGCCTGCTTCACCTTGTAGATCCATCGCGAACCTACAACTGATTTCCCAACCGGTCTTGGGACAATCTCCCATGCACTGTTCCTGATGATCGAATCATATTCTTCGATCATGGCATCAACCCATGCGGGTTCCTCCACAGCTTCCTCAAAAGAGGATGGCCCTGTCACAACACATTGACTCATAAGAGCCATGTATCCAGTGTACCGATCCGGTGACTGTCTCTGTCTGCGCTGTGCTGTAGGTGGTCCTACAACCTTCTCTGCATCCCGAGCCAGTCGCTCAGCTTCTGTAGTGCGCATGCGCCCCCTGATGGTTGGCGCTGCCTGGGTGGTTTCTTCCACCTCCTGAACCTCCTCTTGTGGCTGATCCACATCCGGAAGCTCCTCCTTAGGAACTAACAGCTCCTCATCTGCATGCAAGTGTAGCTCCCTCTCAAGCGAACACTGCATGGCTTTCTCCTCCCGAAATTTTATATCCCGTCGCACAACAGTCTTGCGACTGTCTGGCACATACACCCGATAGTTGTGAGGTGTATCAGTGTACCCCACAAATATTCCAACTTCAGCAGTTGGATCCAGCTTCCTTCTCGCATCCTTCGTCATATGCATGTAGACAGGAGATCCGAAAATCCGCAAATGGGAAATATCAGGCCTCTTGCCAGAATAAGCCTCCTCTGGTGTACTCATGCCAAGAACCTTGTGAGGACAACGGTTCTGCACATACACTGCTGTATTGCATGCCTCAGCCCACAAGTGAAGGGGTAGGCCCCGATCATGCAACATCGCTCGTGCAGCACCCACGATCGTTCTGTTCTTCCGCTCAGCCACCCCGTTCTGCTGTGGGTTATGGGGTGCGATGAGCTCTCTCCGAATCCCTTCTGCGCTGCAGAACTCCTTGAATTCAGCCGAGATGAATTCACCACCGTTATCACTCCTTAGAGCAATCACCTTCTTCCCCGACTCCTTCTCACCCAGTGCTTTAAACTCACAGAACTTCGCGAATGTATCGCTCTTCTTCTGCATGAAGAAGATCCAGCACTTTCCAGAGAAATCATCAACAAAGATCACATAATACTTGTGCTTTGCTGTCGAAGCAACTGAGAAAGGACCACACACGTCTGTGTGAACTCTCTCAAGGATCGTCGTGGCACGACTATCCTTCCCGTGAAAGGTGGCTTTCACATACTTCCCTAAGGTACACCCTCTTCACCGATCTCGACCGCACAATTACAGTGCTCAGGAAGCCCAAACAGAAATTTCTGGCCGGCAGATCTTCAAAGCTCCAGGTGAAGGCACGAACTTCCCGTGCCACAACTCGCCCTCTTCATCCCAAAAACCACCACTTCTCCCGCCTTGCATGCCAAGTTGTCGTGCAACCATCTACTCCGGATTTCATAGCGTTCTGTTCAACCCTTTTCTTCCGGTCTCAAAGAGTTCCATCAAGGTAGAAGGCTTTTCCTTCACTGCACTCACATCATACCCCTTATCCTCCAACATCGCTACTGAAATCAGGTTCTTCTTCAATCCAGGTACATGCATGACATCCTTCAATACCAAGGGCTTACCAGACTCCCTCTGAAAGGATATGGTACCGATACCAGTCGCACTGTATCTACCATCATCGCCCATCTCGATGTGCACACCCAAATCTTTGTCCTCCAAATCTGAGAACAACTCCCGATCTCCCGTCATATGAAATGACGCACCGCTGTCCAAGAACCATACCGATCCCATCACACTTGAAACCAAGCATGCGATCAATGAAAAGTCAAGCTCGAACTGTGAAGCCAAAGCTTCTCCATCTGCAGATCTTCCCGCTTGCTTGTTCTTCTTCTTCTTTGGACAATTGGTAGCATAATGTCCGTGATCATGGCAGTGAAAACACTTCACTTTCGCCATATCCTACTTCTTGCCCTTTGCACCGGAATGAGAAGTTTTCTTACCCTTCCCCTTCTTTGCTTTGGCAACTAAAGCGCAATTTTCTTCATCAGCTCCCTTTGATGAAGATCCATCTCGAGTAGTCCTCCTTATCTCCTCCTGCATGAGATCCGCCCAAAGGCACTCCCATCCCGGCAGCTTCTCCCGACCATTGACACTATCTTGATATGAGTGCCAAGCCTTCGAAAGACCAAGGAGAGCCAGGTCGACCATGTCCTCGTCTTCGACAGTCACCCCCACACTTCCCAGCTCATCTCTGCACTGAGTGAACTTCGTGAGGTATTTGGCGATACTGTCGCCTTTCTCCATCTTGATGTTCCTGAGCTTATCTTTGAGCGCCAGCTTCCTTTGGTCGCTCTTACTCTGGAATAGATCCGTCAAAGCTTTCCACATTAAATATGGAGAAGACTTTCCATGCAGGCTGGATACAATATGATCCTTGACGCCCTCCAACAGGATCCTTCGACATTTCGCCATCTTCTTTTGCCATGCTTCGACTTCAGCAGGATCAGTGGGCTTTTGGACATCCGTATCCACAAACTCCTTAAGACCATTATCTTCTAATACTGCCTCCATGCGATCCTTCCATGCAACATAATTCGAACTGCCTTCAAGAGCATATTCGAGTCGCAAACCGTTGAAAGACATTTTCAACTCCGGCACCAAGAAAACAAAACTGCTGCAAAATTCGAATTCCAACTCAAAGCTCAATCACTCTTGATCTGTGAGAAAAAATTATTTCTAGCATTTCGCAGATCGACCGTAGGGGCATTTATCGGATATATCACCTTTCAAAGGAAAGGATGGATCCGCAGGGGAAAATGCCCATGCATCGTCTACTGAACTACTGTAAATAGCTGTAATTGCAATGATGATCAATCTCGCTTCCACAACTACCATGGGTAGGAAATTTGCCGAATAGCTATTAATTCCGCACCCGAGACTATCCGACTAGCACCAATTCGAATTTATATGCAAATTACATATAATCTTCTGGACTCAGATCATCACACATGCGGAAATAAAACAAGCGATAGCACATCAAATCATCATACACATTAACACAGTATGTATGGGGAAAGCTTATAACTGAAAACCCCGCAGCTATTGTGTATATTATAATGGAGAAATCATGTAAAAAACTTAGTACAATACTCCTCACAAGTACTCAGTACTATCTCATGAAGTTACACACAAACTAGCTTGGTTTTGAACAGGTTACTGGTTCAAAACTCACCGCCAATTGCCTGTCTAAATAGAGATCCAAGGTTTGAATCTCCTTGGCTTGACAGCGCAATCATCATGGGAAATTACTCCAAGTGTGGCGCAAATCTCATGCACAACTGATGTCGCCACTGATAGCTAACTCAACCCTTTCATCTACCTCTTTCACTGGTCTCCACTGAACTGTCCATGCACTGTAGTGAACTGATGTGTTCTTGAGTTGAATAATGAGTTACTAATTAATGAATTAAATAATATTTAATTCACTCCACTCATTACTAATTGATTAGCTAGTTAAACTAATCTCAACTAGTTCAACTAAGTTAAACCGAACACAACTCCACTATCTGTCTCATTAACTCCACCAAACTTCTGCCACTGAAGTCCTAACTGAAGTCAACCATGCATGAGCTCACCAAACCCTTAGGAATAGCGTAATTCCTCCGTCAGATGCATGAGCCACTTCTGTAGCTCGAACTGAAGTGCTCCAAGAGAGTGAGCTGCTGTTTAGAGTCCAAATATTATTAAGGGTAAATAATATTTGACCTCCCTATTTTTTAGGATAGGAAGTCTAAATATAGACTTCGACCTATAGGTCAAAAAATAGAGGTCCATCTATTTTTACCAACATGACCAATACCCAAGAATAACATACTGCAACCCTTGGACCATGCTCCATATGTCTAAAAATAGACATAGTCTAAAAATAGACTTTGCCCCAAAATTTGCCTGCGGGCCCACTTAGTGAAGGCGACTTCATTTCACTATCTTGCTGCATTTTCAACACTTTAATAGTCAAATATTTACAAGAAAAATATTTTTTATTTTATTTATATAAAACACCAATTTGATATCAAACTCACAATAACCATAAAGATAAATTATCATTTATTATTGAGTAACAATAAAATTAAATTATTATTTATTATTACACAAGAACAAATAAGATGGAATTGCAACTGCTCACCTTTAAAAGATGCTAAAACAATCACTTTTCTATTATCTTCATCCGAATATTTGTTACTGTTCCTAATTTCTTGAGCAGATAATCTGTTCCGGATGTTAATATATGGTTCCTGCCACCGGTGGACTTATATACAGGCCAGAGGAAGCAACATCCAGCATGTTACAGAAAGATCATATGTTCAGTGCGATATATATATTGTAACAGGTGGAGCTATACAGAGGCAAGGAGAAAGCACCATGCAGCATGTGACATCCATATCAATTCTACTTTGTACAGGATTGGTCACCATTATTATCAATGAAATGTATCATATCATTGTCTCTTTGGTGTAACACTATGATTTTTATTACTTTAAGTGGGTAAATAAGTCAAATAAGGCCTAAAAATTAAACCGTAAAATAATTTCAAGGAATGATTGGCACCACCAATCTGCTATCATTCAAAAAGTGTAACAGTAGGTGTGAGACAAAGATTCTGGTCATCTGTGCAACACACAATTAACCGTGCAATCAACCATGGCTAATTCTGGTAATGGCACTGTTAGAGGTGACTAATACAACAACCAATACTCACTTGTGGTGGCAATAAAATATTATTAAAAATATATTGAAAAAAAAGGCTTTTTGGAGATTGAATCCAAGTAGTGGAGCATGTAATTAATTCTAAGTGGAAGAATAATTAATTAAATGTAATTTTGAACCAAGGATTATTGGTTAGTTTTTTTTTTTTTTTCTATTCATTTTATTAGTCTAGTTTGTGGTATTCTTAGTATCATGCTAGTTGGTTAGGTTTTTTTTAATCTAGATTTAATGTTTTTTTTTTTTGAATTTCGTAGGACCTAGCTATTTTCTATTATATAAAGAGCAAGTTGCTATACAAAAATACACAGTTTTGGTAGCCTCAACCTGTCCGAAGGAAACCAGGTCTGTTGGCCACCTCAAAAAATTATAACCCGACCAGTAGCAGTATTGTTTTTTCCTCCGATGAACAGCTAAAACACCCTGACTATGTCCATAGAAACTACAGATAAAACAGACACTTGATGTAATATCGACAAAAATCATGCAAAAAGAAACTTAGAAAGAAATTAACCATCCGAAGACTCAACAGGAGCAGGGTCTTTAGCAGTAGACCCTGGCATCTCAAATTGCTGCAAAGTAAGTAATTGCTGCTCCATCCGTGCCAGTCATGCATTAGCTTGAACTTGAATCTTAGCCATTTCTTGCATTTCCTGTTTAATTTGATGAAGCTCAAACAATATGGAGGAGTTGATTTGGGTTTCCTGTTTACTGAGCAATGCTTTTGCCAAAACACACTTAATTTTCCGATATGTCTTGACAGATTGCTGAAATAATGAAACTTTGCCCCTGGTGCTACCTGGGTCCAATAAAAAATTCAGGTCTTCTTGCTGGCTCTGCAGGTCATCCTCCTCAATGTTAATAAGTGATATGATGGATTTTGATATAATGGTTTTATTTATTGTTGAGATTGAATATTTTGTGATTTTTTTTTATCTAGATTCAATGTTAATAAGTGATATAATGGGTTTTGATATAATGATTTTACTTATTGTTGAGAATGGATATTTTGTTGATGGGTTTAAGATGTATATATTTTATATGGAATATAAAGATATATTTCACATGAAAAAAATTCATTTTTTAATTATATTTAAAAAATCATAATTTATTAAAAAAACATGTATATTGGTTGTATATTTAGCAGCAATTAATTTGCATAATATTAAATTAGGGTGTAGTTTAATTAATAGACAAAATGATCTTTTTATGAGTACTTTTTCCACTAAAATTTTTAAAAATTTAAAGTTTAAGCTTTTTAATATGCAAAATTTAAATGTCTCTAACTTTTTCAAGGTGTTGAATCCATTTATGCATTCAAAAACATATTAAAAAAATAAAATATTAATTTACAAAAGTCAAATATCCAAAAATTTCGAAAATGTTAAATCCATTTATATATTCAAAAACATATTTTAAATAATCAAATATTAGGTTTTTATTAAATAATATAATATTTTAAAACATATTTAAAATTCAAAATAATATATATTTTATAAATATAAAATGTTTTTATGATAAAAATTAAGTGGGGCATTTAATGTCATTGTTTTGACACACATTTCGATGTTGAGGAACTACATATTTACAAAGAGTGGAAAAAACTTAATACTTCTTAACAAAGTTTATATCTTCAATAATATGTTTCTTATTTCTTAGTGTTTAGATTATATTTAGGTTAGCAAGGTATTATATAGACATAAATAGACTTTTCACGTAAATAAGTTATAAATGATAACAAAAGTAGAAAATAATTTTATTATTTAAATAAGTAATATATATATATATATATATATATATATATATAAGAAATAAGTTAATTAGTTTTATTTTTAAGAATGAGAAATAATAAAATTAGCAATTGCCCATTGAAATAATTGAACATGTATATGATGATATTGCAAAAAAATTGTAGTAAAGGAAAGATAATATAATACCTTTTTCCCACATCTACTTAAGTAACCTGGCAACCAGGGTAAACATGTGACGAAGAGTTACTATGATATGCTCCAACTTCCTATGTGTCAGTTAAGGAAGCGGAGCCGACGAAACACACCAACACAAACCTTCTACACCTACAACAGAACCCCCAAGAGCCATCCAAACCTTCCAGGTGACTAGCCCTTGAGACAAACTAACTTTTTGCTGCATTAGTCCCCTAGTCGATCTCTTGCCAAGCCTTCCAAGCGACAGAGAGCCCCAGTCACTCCCATGAGCCTGCATGAGTGCGACTGTAGCCTTTTTCTGCCAGTACAATGCCAGCGACTACGAGATTTAAGGCTAAATTTTAGGGCTAGGACCCAGGCCACTGCCCAAAACTCCATGACACTTTGAGGAATGAAAGATAACAAAAAAATAATGGTACAAATGCAATTACTTGAACAAAGAATTGAATGGACCCCTACTAGCCATGACATGCATTTCACCAAACATGTCACACATATACATTTTATTGGTTTAAACAACATATTTGAGCATAGGGGTCTCACACTTATTTGAGAATCATTGAGAAGCATTAATAGCTCATCACAATAACTGCATTACCATCTATTGAGCCATACATTCATTGTACATTCAATGATTAACCAAAACATGATGAGAGCCATACATTATCATTGCCATAAAACTCACTCATAACCAACATATAACGAATAGAAATATGAAGGATTTAACAACCATATAAACCACATATAAAAAAGTATATTTACCCATATATTTCCAGGTAGAAGAAGATCTTAATAATAAATGCAAAGGCCAACTAGGTTCGGGACTTCCACATTCCACCCGACCATTGATTTGTTGAACCAAATATCTCTTCAAACAATCACCCTCGTGCCATATTCCAAGCATGAATGTGGGATCTCATGGAATAAACCAACCAGAAACCAAACCAGGTCTTCTAGAGGCTAAACCACTTCAACCCTCAACCAGTGATTCTACCTCACGGTCGAACAACACTAACCATCACCATATTTGTCTCCACCCAAGCTGTCTAGGGCTATAGAGTGTTTGTTCCAACCAAGGCTTCCAGGACTAGTAACTCTGGCCATAGTTGTCGTCGGGCTTCCATAGCACTTGTCCAACCAGGGCTTCTAAGACTAGTAACTCAACCTGAGCTGTTACATGGCTTCCAGAGCTTTTTTCCAACCAAGGCTTCTAGGAACTAATAAATCAACCCATAGCCAAAGGCACAAGAAAGCCAACTCGAAAACAAAAGTGAAACCCACAACACCATGGCTATCTAGGAAATGGAAAGGCTAAGAAAAACCACTGTCAATATAGGCAATCCTCCATGAAAATGACAAATCATAACCAAGAAACTGTAGAAATTATCCAAAGGGATTCAATATAATCTTGTAATGTACTAAAACAAAATACTGAATCCTTCTACAAATTGAGGAAACCAAATTCGATCGCATAATCATAACAAGTAAGAGAAATAAATTATCAATCACAAAAAAAAAGATGTATATGGGGAAAGAAACTACTCAAAACATTGCTATCTATACATTGCATAAAGTCAAGACCATGAAACAGTACAATGTTATTTCCCTCACTAAGAAACCTACACACTCTACTGACTGTCTCACTTTGATCTAGGCAAAATCAGTCAAATACTTAACCAATTCTCAGCCTCTTTCTAACTAGCCTCACTTACACATTCCTGGAGGAATTATGTCGCTATTAATAAGGAAATTCCCTAGAATTGATTGCGCAATTCCTTCAAGGCATCCTGATAACCTCATGCATGACTTGTACAATTCTAATTATACCACTGATAGGTATCCCCCCTTTAACCTCAATCTACTGGGCATTCCTTAGAACTGACATGCAACAACTATTTATAGTGAATTATCAGTTAACTGATTGACCACTACTTGTGAATTAAACCATATTTAATTCATTGGACCTATCACTCGCTCATATTTCAGTTAGAACTAGTTAAACTGATTTTAACTCAATTAATTGAGTTAACTAATTACAACTCAGAAATAAATGTAACTAGACCCCATAAAGTCATGGGATAACCCTACATGCCTCCTCTCTGACCGTCAACTCAAATTTCCTAAGCTAACTAAGTCTTCCTGACTCAGTTAACTAATACAAGTTGTTATGAGATGAAATTACAATTTCTCTTCCAATTTAATTAGGTAAAATTAAATTAGAAGCCCCCTTTGGGTGCCATTTCTTGATGACATTTCAACACTCCCTCTCAACAAGAAATGGATTATCTTCTACCTCGATCCTCTACCTTTGGAACTTAAATTTTCTTCTTTCTAGTGTCTTCGTCAAGATGTCTGCATCCAGCTCCTCTGTGGGAATGTACTTTAATGACATAATCCACCTCTGCACACAATCTCTGAGATGGTGATATTGGATATCAATATGCTTGGACTTGTCATGAAAAAATGGATTAAACGAGAGTTTGATGCAACTTTGGTTATCACAATGTATCACCGTCGGATCCATCTGTGGACCAAACAAACCAACACGTATCTTCTTCATCCAGATGGCCTCACATGTTTCCTGAATGGACGCCACATACTCTTCCTTTGTTGATATTAGTGCAACTAAACTATGTTTCCTGCTGTACTAGGAAACTGTTGTTGATCCTATGATGAAGATGCTTCCTGATGTGCTCTTTCTGTCAAATGAACTCCCTGCCCAATATGCATCAGTGAAGCCTTGAAGCTTCACTCCATTTGTCTATCTGTACCATAGCCCATAATTTGTAATGCCTCTGAGGTATCTCAACACATGCTTGCATGCCTTCCAACAGAGTTTGGTAGGATTAACTTTGGTTATCACAATGTATCACCGTCGGATCCATCTGTGGACCAAACAAACCAACACGTATCTTCTTCATCCAGATGGCCTCACATGTTTCCTGAATGGACGCCACATACTCTTCCTTTGTTGATATTAGTGCAACTAAACTATGTTTCCTACTGTACTAGGAAACTGTTGTTGATCCTATGACGAAGATGCTTCCTGATGTGCTCTTCCTGTCAAATGAAATCCCTGCCTAATATGCATCAGTGAAGCCTTGAAGCTTCACTCCATTTGTCTATCTGTACCATAGCCCATACTTTGTAATGCCTCTGAGGTATCTCAACACATGCTTGCCTGCCTTCCAAAAGACTAAGCTGGTTAGTTGCGTAGTATATGTCTGGTCATGTGTTCACTAGATACATGAGTGAACCCACAAGATGCCTTTAAACAATAACATCTTCACCTGAAGTAGCATCATCCTTCCTCCAGTTTCCTACTAGAGGAGTCTCCATGAGTTTGTTGTCCTCCATGTGGAACTTCATGATGATCTCGTTAGCATACTTTCTCTGAGATACAAATATCTCCCCATCTCTTTGCCATATTTCCAATCTCAGGAAATAGTGCAAGAGGTCCATGTCCTTCATCTCAAATTCTCTTGCAAGATCCTCTTTGCAAGACGTGATGAGCTTCTCATCACCTGTAAGTATCAAATCACCGACATAATGTACAATAATAAAAATCTTACCATCTACCACAATATGATAAAGGTTTGCATCCGCTTCAATCTTTGTGAAGCCCAACCCAGTGAAATAACTGTCAATCTTGGTGTACCAAGCACGAGGTGCTTGCTTCAGCCCATACAATGTTCTCTTGAGTCTACACACATGAGAATCCCTATCTAAGGTCTAAAAAGCTTTCGGATGCTCAATGTACACTTCCTTCTCAATAAATCCATTGAGAAAGGATGTCTTTACATCCATATGATGTATCTGCCATCCCATCTGTGCTAAGAGTGCAAGGATGAATATGATTGATGAGTACCTTTCGACTGCTGCAAAATTCTCATCATAATCTATCCCCTACACCTGAGAGAACCCTCTGGCCACAAATATGGCCTTGTGATTCTACACACTCCCATATACTGCCTGCTTCACCTTATAGAACCACCTGGATCCTACAACTAACTTCCCCTCTGGTCTTGGGACAACTTCCTATGCACCATATCTAATAATGGAGTCATACTCCTCAACTATGGCATCAACCCAAACTAGTTGTTGCATTTCTTCCTCGAAATAGAATGGTTATATCTTAATACCCTTGCCCATAAGAGCCATGTATCAAGTGTACCGCTATGGGGACCTTCTCTTCTTGCGTTGTGATGTGGGTGCTCCCACATTCTCTCTCACATCTGGTAACAATCTGTTAGCCTCTTTGGTGTGCTTCCTTCCATCTCTGGTGGATGGCCCTTCATGAGTGGGTTCTTCCACTCTTTGTTCCTCTGCTTGTGTCTACTCCACATCTTGAGGTTCTTCTTTTGGAGCCAAGATCTCCTCAATTGCATGCAACTCAAGCTCCCTCTCAAGGGACAATCACATGGCTTTCTCTTCATCAAATTTCACATTTATTCTGACCACTGTTATCCTGAGTGCTGGAATGTACACCCGATAGTTGTGAGGTGTATCAATGTACCCCAAAAATATCCCCAACTCTATTTTTGGCTCTAGCTTCTTCCTGGAATATTTGGTTACATGGAAATAAACAGATGAACCAACAATTTTAAAATACGATACATCTGATCTCTTACCTAAAAAAGCCTCCTCTGGTGTACTCATCTTAAGTATCCGACGAGGAATTATTTTCTAAACAAATATTGTTGTATTTCATGCTTCCACCCATAGATGCAATGGTAGACCCCGATCATGCAACATAGCTCATGCTTCTCCCACAATAGTTATGTTCCTTCTTTCTGCAACCCCATTCTGTTGTGGGTTATGAGGTGCTATCAATTCTCTTCAAATTCCTTCTGAGGCACATAAGTTATTGAATTAGTTAGAGATATATTATCCACCATTGTCACTCCTGAGATCCTTCACCTTCTTCCTTGTATATTTCTCGACAAGTGCCTTGAACTCACAAAACTTGGAGAATGTCTGATCTTTCTTCTGCATGAAGAAAATCCAACACTTCCTTGAAAAAATAAAAAAAAAATAACATAATACCTACATTTTACTATGGAATTTTTCGAGAATGGTCTACACATGTCTGAGTGAAATCTCTCAAGGATTGCCTTGGCTCAGCTTTCCTTATTGTGAAATGTGGCCTTGGTATACTTCCCCAATGTACACCCTTTGCATGTATCTCTCTGCGCAAGTGCACACTTTGGAAGTCTTGTAGAAATCTGTTGCATGATCTTCAAAGCACCATGGTGTAGATGGCCCAATATCCTCTACCATAACTCACTGATGTCTCGAATCTCCATCTTCTTTGCTTGTGTGCTCAATGCAGCACATATTTCTACATTCAGTTTTTAGAGGTTTTTTACTTGAACCCCAATCTTTTTCACCTGTCTTGTGGCTTTGTGATGAAGGAACGCCT
Organism: Pinus albicaulis; assembly: GCA_034641835.2. Taxonomy (NCBI): domain Eukaryota; kingdom Viridiplantae; phylum Streptophyta; class Pinopsida; order Pinales; family Pinaceae; genus Pinus; species Pinus albicaulis. The sequence continues at coordinate 1,275,110,824 of CM076584.1, forward strand.
TTCCTTCATTGAATATCACATCATATCCACGATCTTCCAACGTAGAAAAAAAAACCAAATTATCCTTTAAACTAGGAACATACATGACATCTTTTATTGTGATGGGTTTACCTGACTCTCTCTGAAAGGTAACTGTACCTACACCGATAGTGTTATACCTCCCATCATCACCCATCTCGATGTGCATTTGGAGATACTTCTCCTCCAAGCTACTGAAGAATTATTTGTTTCTGGTCATATGGAACAAAGCTCCACTATCCAATTACGACATAGAATCCGTCACTGATGACACCATGCATGCGATGAAACAATACAATGCTATTTTCCGCACTGAGAAACCTATGCACTCCATTGAATGTCTCACTCTGATCTAGGAAAAATCAGTCAAATACTTAACCAATTCTCAGCCTTTGTCTAACTAGCCTTTCTTACACATTCCTGGAGGAATTATGTCCCTATTAATAAGGATATTCCCAAGAATTTATTGTGTAATTCCTTCAAGGCATCCTGATGACCTCATGCATGACCTGTACAATTTTCTAATTATACAAATGATAGGTATCTCCTCTTTAACCTCAATCTCATCTGGGCCTTCCTTAGAACTGACATGCAACAAATATTTATAGCGAATTATTAGTTAAATGATTGAACACTACTTGTGAATTAAATCATATTTAATTCACTGGACCTATCACTAGCTCATCTCTCAACTAGAACTAGTTAAACTAATTTTAACTCAATTAATTGAGTTAACTAATTACAACTCACAAATAATTGTAACTAGACCCCATAAAATCATGGGAGAAACCTACATGCCTTCAATCTAACCCTCAACTTGAATTTCCTAAGCTAACTAAGTCTTCCTGACTCAGTTAAATAATACAAGTTGTCATGAGATGAAATTGCAATTTCTCTTCCAATTTAACTAAAGGAAAATTAAATCAGAAGCCCCCTTTGGGTGCCATTTCTTGGTGCCATTTCAATAGAAACCATATGCATGTTCCATGCATGCCAAAAATAGTAAGGAAATCATACATGCAACAACTTGATACATGCAAGTAAAACCCACTGTAGTTGTTGATCCTGATGTCTTCTTGTGCTTTCTCGCTTTTCCTTTTCCTTTTTGCTCCAAATCCCAAGTATGCCACACTCCTCCAAGTGTGCTCCAAGAAAACTCTAAGTATCCAAGAGCATGAGAGGGAGAGAATAGAGAGAGCTCCAAGCTAAAGCTGACAAAAGTTTATGATTTGATCCTCAGAAGCCTTTTTTTATCAATGTGGCCTATTTTCTTCAATTTCCAATATTTTCCTTCATTTTCCTCCTCGCATGCAACCTGACCTTTCTCCTCCCTTTTCTCATATTTTCCATTATTTTCATAAATAAAATTCCAATTAATGCTACTATGCCTTTCCAAATCCTTTTCCATTTCCTTTGCCAATTTCCATAGCCATAATAAACTAAAGTGAGACCCACTAGGATGTTTTTCCTACCATTCAACTTAGAATACGTGTCCTGTGACCATGGTCTTATATTTTTTTACATGTATTTTTAACTAGGGTTGTTACAAAACCCTCCCCCTTGGGGAAAACCGTCCTCGATGTTCAATGATACCTAAAACAACAAACCTTTGAAACAATAACATATTGCCTATGGAGCTTTATAACACAACTCATTTCAGTATTTACAATGACCACTGCTGAAAACATGACAATCATACCATGTGTTGGATACTTATAACACAACTCATTGTGTTATTTACAATAAAGACCACATATACACATGCACATTTGCTTCAACAAGAAAATAACCATACTATTTATGGATCTTTATAAAGCCAATTCGATATAGTATTTGCAATAATATACACATATACATATATGCACATTTCTCAACCAACAAATAAAAGGATACGATGCTTGCATCCACAAAAAGGAAATCTAGAGGTTCACACCTCCAACCTCAAAGTAATACCAGTATTCACCTCCTTCCTAGGAAGTACAGAATCCTCTGTCAAAGTCAAAGTTTCATCTAATATTGAGCGCTACAATCTTGCGATGTTGTCCTCTCAGTGAACAATTACCGTCTCATTGTTACAGGGCGCATTCCCAATGTACATCTGATTCCATCTAGAAATTCTAATGACCAAAAAAAATCCAACCCCAACCTTCCCTTCTCTACTACACAATCCATCGGGAAATCTGGTCATCCCTTTCCGCATAGCCACACACCTTCCAAGTTCCACTGGCATCCCCTTCTATGCTACATAGTTCTTCGGGAGACCCCTCCCTTGGTAAGGCTTCCTTGCATCAGAAGGTCCAAAAACCAAGGCATATCCCTACCTCAAACCATCATACCAGTCATAACATGATCATGAAAATAAATGGAAAATATTGGGTACCAGTGTCCCATAATGGTCCTGCTCTTGAAGTGCTTTACCAACATATTGTTTTCTGTTCCAATTCCTTTCACTGTTGCTGCTAATTCTTGTAGTTAGTTCCAATCACCCAACCGGGAATTTCCATTCTCCCTGTACCAAGCACATAATTCCCATTAGACTAAAAAAGAATTGAAATAAAATCAAATCATACCTCATTGGTAACTCATCAACAAGGTGCACTTGCAATCATGTTCACTTCCTGTCACAACAAGTCAAACTAGTTGTTTGATAAATCATCATGTATAAACATATCACATTCGATTAGATCAAAACACAACCATCATAATCAAAATCATAGATCACATGTAACCACCATAAATCAGAATCATAGATCACATATAATCATCATAAACCAGAATCATAGATCACATGCATAATTAAAACTGAAATAAAATATAGGTTCTTATCCTTTAATCGGTCCTTATCTTCTACCATTATGATTTGTCTTCTCCATACACACATCATATCAGTTGCCACACCCGACAAACACCAAATGTATTCTCTTCAACCACGTACACATACACATAGTGTGCATCACACACATGCAACCACACACAACATACATCACCATATAATACATGCACCTACACCTGGCATACAACACATACAACTACACCCAGTGTTCAATGCAACATAATACATATACACACACACAGTACAACACTACGAATACACATGTCACGATACCACAACTACACAATGCACATACATAGTATCGCATGCCCACAACAGAGCATGTATGACATGCAGACAATAACACATTTGCACAACACAACATGTACGACATTCACACAATACCACATGTACAACATGTGCACAATATTACTTGTACACAACACCACCTACACAACATGTACACGACACCACCTACACAACATGTACACGACACCACCTACACAACGTGTACACAACGTCACATGTACACCATACCACTTGCACAACACGTACACAACACCACATGCACGACATGTACACATCACCGTCTGTATAGAACACCACATGCGTGACATGTACACAACACCACCTGCACACAACATATGTACAACATGTACACAACACCAGATGTACAATCATGCACACAACACCATATGTACAATCATGCACACAACACCATATTTACATAGCACCATATGTACAACATGCACACAACACCATATGTACAAATCACTGCATATACAACATGTACATAGCACCATATGTACACAACACTGCATATCCAACATACACACAACACCATATGCACACAACACTGCATATCCAACATTAGCACAATATGATATGTGCACAACATTGCATACCCAACATGTACATAACACCATCTATACCCAACACTGCATATGCAATATACACACAACACCATATATACAACAGGCACTCAACACCATATGTACAGAGTACTACATATACAACATTTACACATCACCATAGGTACAATCACTAAATAAATAACATGCACAACATATACACAAAAATAGTACTACACATCCAAAACCACATTGTCTCTACCAAGAAACCTTGGTTCCAGTGTCTCTCTTCCATCAATGCTTATCCTAACATGCCGCAGATCACACTATTTTCATTCCGTTGATGTATCTCTCAGTATTACCTGTCCAACACATAGGCATAGTATAAACACATAATATCAACTCATATCCACATGATACTGACATCATAAATTTGTTAGGTCTACTCTTCCCAATTGATTCCTCATAGCACCAAGAACCTATTCATGCCATTCACCTACATAAGCAATCATTCCTCCACAAGAATGATCCCTGACAACCCTATCAGACAGTGACATAGATACATATATATATGTAAACATTAACATAGAAATTCATGATCCATGACGACCCTGTCAGACAACTGCATACATACATACATACATACATACATACATCTACATATACATATACATATACATATACATATATATATATACACACACACATGTGAATACTAGCACAAAACAATCCTAACGACCCTGTCAGTCGACGATATACATACATACATACATACATACATATATAAATTTAGCATAATCACGATCACGACATAATTGCCAGATAACATAAGGTCAAGGTTAAGAGAACTCCATTTATCTGTGCACAACATTGAAAACAAAATTTCCCAACTTAGCCAAGGCATATTACGCCTCAAATCCATTTACTTTGCCTTTCATGATTACCTTTCTCATGACTATCCTACTACCGTCCATTTATCCCAATGGACCCAACCAGCTCAATCGGTGGTTATCTTATACATGCACCGAGTTTCATACAGGATTTACATTACCTATTGGGTTCCACACAAATCTCCTAGAGCTCCATCAAATTTCCTCTTTCCCAACCAACTCCCAAGACTCAAAACATAAAAGGAAATAGCAAAAAAACAGACAAAAATAAAACCATGAAAACCAATAAAATACGAAACCATAAGCAAAGTGGTATGTACATACACTCGACATAAACAAAATTGAAAACCAACTGTAACCAAATTACAAAGAATGAAAGAATAAAACTAGCGACAAACACCATGACTTAATCCCCATGGGTTCCCAATGCTTCCAAGGGAAAGCTCAACCGAAGGCTTCTTCAAGATTTCATAGCAGTCTCTTTTTCCATGCAATTCACTGCATCATACTGCCATAAACACATAATTGTCAGTGAATAAATAAGTATAACAATATATCGGTTACCTTACCTTGATGTGCCAAGCACGTTGCCTTGTAACTGAACATGTCCATGCCATCTCTTAAGGGACTCCAATTCCTTTGATGAAGCCAACCATAACTGGAAACTAGTTGTTATACATGTCAAATACATGTTTAGGAATATGATACATATCCACATAATGTCAAACAAAATCAAGGTTAAGAATACTTCCTGATGCAAAACACACAGTCGTTTGGAATTGTGGTTTCCAAACATAGCCAAAGGAATTTTCACCCAATTCCTTTATTTTACCTTTTCCTTGTTGCAATCGAGTCTTACCATGCAGTGTCACATCACCCAATTGTTAGTTATATAAACAAATAAACTATTACCTTGTCACACTAATGCCAAGCATGTTGCCCCGCAATTGGTCACACATGTTAGACACATGTTCCAAAGATCAAGACATTATTTCTAGTAATTGAAATTAACCTTTACCAAGACTATCAACCATGTCATAATCAACAATCAAATCATAGTCATAAATCATAACACTACAACTAGCACTCAAGTACATATCAGTTGTCTCAGCACATAATGTGTTAGTACAACCATCTTAAAACAAAAACATTCCTTCATGCAATATTTCAAACACATACTATTATCATGTAATTAATCAAACATTCAATCAACAGACATATGACATAATAGACACCAGACTCTCAAACACCAAATAGACGACATAATCAAACATTCAAACACCAAATAGACGACATAAGAAAACACATACCTTGATGTATCTTAGGGGAGGTTATCTTGTCCCAATATAAATTCACAATACATCAACTCAAACAATATGACCATGATATCCATAACAGTAACTAGGTAGCATGTTCACATCATAAACTCATAAACAGTTGTCATTTATGCATAACAATCACATATGCACAGTCAGTCTAGATTAGTATGACACAATATCGCAAATATATTGACTCATACATGAATGTAATAACCCTAACCATCTACATAGTCAAATCCAAATTAGCATGATACATATAACATCAATATCCTAAGTACAATGACCATAACCCTCATGCATATGACCATAATGCATATAACAACAAGTTACTATCACTCAGGACTAACCGATGCATGTACATATGATCACACTGATTAACTAGCATTTATCATACATGTAACCACAATAAAAATAGAATGACAAGCATATAAGTAACCCTAATTCTTATAACAATCCATTAAATAACGTACCTGCATGCCAAACATACAATACCTGTATGACGATATGCTCTTACCCCAAAGTCTAGTGTTGCAACCTTGCTCTAATAGTCTGCATCTCCTGCTCTATCTTACTAGCCAACGTATCAACATCATATCTTATCAACAACATCATGATGACATAACTACATATAATGACTTCACAATGCATTTCTAACATATTATGCATCCATAACCATAACCATAACAATGCATGCACAACAACCTATAGACACTGATATGCATAACAAATGCATAATCGACATAAAATCATGATGAACAAATACAATTGACAACATCATCAAATTTCACATAGCGACACCACTGCAACTATGACCAATGACCAATGCCATACATATGAAACAAGCACATAGACAACAAGCATAAGGAACACAAATGCAATTGACACGTATGCATTACAAGCACATTTTGCTCATCCAGTCCAAGTGTTGAACCATGTTCTGATACCACTTTGTGGTATCAGACATCACACAAAGAGAATGGAAATCAGACACCACCCAAAGAGAATGAAACTCGCTGTGATACCACTTTGTAACACCCTCCTCCCACATCTACTCAAGTAATCGGCCAACCGGGGTAAACATGTGACAAAGAGTTACTATTATATGATTCAACTCCCTATGTGTCAGTTAAGGAAGTGGAACCGATGGAACACAACAACACAAACCTTCTACACTTACAATAGAACCCCCAGGAGACATCCAAACCTTCCAGGTGACTAGCCCCTGAGACAAACTAGCTTTTTGCTGCATTAATCCCCAGTCGCTCCCTTTCCAAGCCCTCCAAGTGACTGAGACCCCCAGTCGCTCCCAAGAGCCTGCATGAGTGCGATTGCAACCTTTTTATACTAGTGCTATGCTAACAACTACAAGATTTAAGGCTAAATTTTTTGGCTACGACCTAGTTCACTACCCAAAACTCCGTGGCACTTTTAGGAGTGAAAGATAATAACAGAATAATGATACAAATGCAATTACTTGAACAAGAAATTGGCTGGAACCCTACTATCCATGACATACATTTCGTCAAACAAGTCACAAATATAAATTCTATAGGTTTGAACAACATATATGAGTATAGGGGTTTCACACTTATCTAAGAATCACTAAGAAGCATTGATTCCTCATTGCAATAACTGCATTACCATCTATTAAGCCATACATTCATTTTACATTTAGTGATTAACCAAAACATGATGAGAGCCATACATTATCACTGCCATAAAACTCACTCATAACCAACATATAACCAACAAAAATATCAAGGATATAAAAACCATATAAACCACATATAAACAAGTATATTTACCCATAGAGTGCCAGGTATAAGAAGCTATTAATAATGAATGCAAAGACCAAACAGGTTCGTGAGTTCCACGTTCTACCCGAAGATAAATTAGATGAACCAAATATCTCTTCAGCCAATCACCCCCGTGCCATATCTAATCATGAATGTGGGATATCATGGAATAAACTAACCGAAAACCAAACCAAGGATTCCAAAGGCTAAGCCACCTCAACCCTCAACCAATGATTCCACCTCACAGTCGGACATCACTAACCATCACCATATTGGTATCAACCCAAGTTGTCCAGGGCTCTAGAGCGTTTGTTCCAACCAAGGCTTCCAGGAATAGTAACTCAACACACAACTGTCGCTTGGCTTCCAGAGCATTTGTCTAACCAAGGCTTCCAGGACTAGTAACTCAACCCAAGTTGTTACAGGGCTTCTAGAGTGTTTGTCCAACCAAGGCTTCCAGGAACTAATAACTCAACCCAAGTTGTTATAGGGCTTCTAGAGTGTTTGTCCAACCAAGGCTTCGAGGAACTAATAACTCAACCCAAAACCAAGGGCACAAGAAATCCAACCAGAAAACAAAACTGAAACCCACAACACCATGGCTAGCCATGAAATGGAGAGTCCGGGTAAAACCACTATCAATCCAGCCAATCCTCCATGCCAATGACAAATCATAACTAAGAAACCACATGCATGTGCCATTCATGCCAAAAATAGGAAGGAAATCATACATGCAACTCGATACCTGCAAGAAAAACCCACTGCAGCTACTGATCCCGATGTCCTCTTACGCTTTCCTGCTTTTCCTTTTCCTTCATGCTCCAAATCCCAAGTATGCCACACTCCTCCAAGAGTGATCCAATAAAACTCGAAGTGTCCAAGAGTATGAGAGAGAGAGAATAGAGAGAGATCCAAGATAAAGCTGACAAAAGTCTATGAACTGGTCCTCATAAGCCTTGTTATCAATGAGGCCTCTATTTTCTTCAATTTCCAATATTTTCCTTTATTTTTCTCCTCACATGCAACCTGTGACCTTTCACCTCCCTTTTCTCCTATTTTCCATTATTTTCAAAAATAAAATTCCAATTAATGCCACTTTTCCTTTCCAAAGCCTTTGTCATTTCCTTTTCCAGTTTCCATAGCCACAATAAACCGAAGTGATACCCACCAGGATGTTTTTCCCACCATTCAACTTGGAATACGTGTCCCGTGACCATGGTCTTATATTTTTTTAAATGGATTTTTAATCAGGGCTGTTACAAATAAAAACTTAAAGGGCAGAGGATGGTGGGGAGGAAATGTGTTCAGGCATGGAAAAGTCTCACACTTGTGCCGATGCCTGTCTGACAGATGTTGCTCGATCCACCTGGCTAAATAAATTTTTTCCAATCACACCACTATGTCAAAATCCTATATACATTTTATATCCAAGCTATAACATGCAAGGTAATGAGGGGAAACATTACCATAGGTCCTCATGGGCACTGGCGCACAAAAAATGTAATTGCACAAAGGAAATGACTAAAGTTAGTGTGTGTTGATAATGAGATTAAATAAAGAGAATAGTTCACTGGAGTGACCTTCAGATTCCAGGATATTTTGCAATCAACATAAAGAAGGGGGTTTGTTTTATAATTTTAGCTATCTCCTTCTAAAATTTTTAAATTAATTTGGAGCCATTAATTCCAGTTTTAAATTTAAATTTAATTTTTTTCTAGCAAATATTTGTTGGAATTGCAAATTTATGTGGCGTAGTTTACACAATCCAAGTGTCTGAGTAAAATTTCAAGGCATTGTATCCATACATGCATTCAAAAGTACAGTTTTAAAAATGAAAAATTACACATGATATATGCATATATATATCCAATGTAGATCCATTTTGAAGAGGATTAAATCTCTCGAGGTGAATATTTTTTTTCAAGTTTTGGACTCTAGAAGAGGTCCCATAGGCTATTTTTAGCCTTGTGGACGTTAAAACTTTCTTTATTTCTCATCTTTCCAGAAGTGATTATGGTTTCCTTTGCACAACTCATGCGGGTCCCACAATAACAAGTGACCATGTAAGTTAACTGTAGTTAAGAAGTCTTTATCTCAAGGATGTTCATTCCTAAACAAAAAAAATACCCAATAACATCACAGGTTGAACATGATTTAGGGTGGGATTTTATCATAATTAGTTAAAGAAATTTTGTGTGGGAGTTATCTTAAGAATCCCCGAACATAATTTCTATACTAACATGACCAAAAATTTAGATATTTTCTGTGATATAAAAAAATTTGTTAGGTTATGATCCAGCTGTAAATTGATTGAAAAAAATCAAAATTAAGCCCATTTAATTTTTCAATTAAACATTTTATATCATTCTACCTAAGAAAATCCCTTAAACACTTAAAGGAAATATTTAAAAATACATAATTTAATGTAAATCTTATCCTATTTATTAATATGTTAGCATCAATAATAGTGTAAAATGCCATGACGAAAATGAATTTTTAAAATCAAATTTAATTTAAGGTGTATGTTGCCCACTACATCATAGGTATCATGGATTTTGAACATGAAGCTCCATAACCACATCCTAAAAATGAATATATTTAGTTTTTATTTATGATATATAATAAAACCCTTGTACCTTTCCTAGTTTCAAGATGAAAATAATTCATTATATTTTAATAAAATAAGAACTCTTTTCTTGTACAAGTTTTATGACTTCGGTAATTGATCTCTTGCATGAGCCCGCTTATTTATATTTTATTTTCAATGTCATATTATAGTGATGCATATTTATTTCTTATTTCTTAGTAATTTAAATATGTAATGTAATTGTAAAAAGTAAGGTTATAAAGTTTTTATTAATATAAAGATTTAAATGTGATTTAAAAAAAAAAATAATGCTAATGAAAAGTGAATTTGATTAACACGAAACATTTTATAAATAAACTAAAAACTAATTATATTTAAAAAATAAAATAATTATCCTTGATGGGGGTGTCAGACACTTAGAACCATGCCTCACGCGAAGAATGACATTTGGCATAAGGTATGAGTGGAGGACGACATACATTCAACACTTCCAACACGCTGTGGTTAATTTCTCTGCATTCAAATGTGTGAAACATCTTCCTTCACCTGCGCGCAAAGGAAAAATAATGTCTCGAGGATCAAAGGTGTCGACGTTATGGTGGTTAAGTAGAATGGCGTATGGAGCAGTCTGGGTGTTCCTTAGCTCATTTAGGGATACAAATTTACCTTTTTTCTCATTTCTTAGGGTCGTGTGGGTATGGTGGTGGTCTTCTACTTATTTCTCCTCCTGCAGGCTCAATAAGGTAACATCTCTTTCCCTATTTCTCTGGATGAAAATTTCCTTTTCATTCCTTGGTCGGAGGGTGTGTTGTTTGAACATCTAGTTGGTTCAGGGAGTTGATGTTTTGGGCCTACGTGGATTTTTTATTTGGCATTTTGGGTGGTGGTTCTTTTTTTTTTGCGTAAGGTGTATGTTTCTTTTAAAAGTGGCGCTCGAGCTTCTGGTGGTGGCGGTTTTTCTCAGGTGGAGGTTTTAATGCTGGTGTTGTTTTGGCTCTATGGCGTAGGCATTTCCTAGATTTTCCTTCTTGGGGCCGTTGATAGAAGAATTCCCTTTAGTGAAGCCTAGTGGCTTTGGCACCGGTTAGGTTTCTGGGAGCCTAAACTTCTACTAGTTCTTCTTGTGCACAGTTGGGGGATGTCTTACTAGCTTTTCCAGGCGAGGGGTTGTCTACAAGTTCTAGTCTAGATTGTGATTGTTTCACAACCATTTTGGTTCGAGGTGACCAACAACATTGAGTTACCTTTCCTTCTTTATCTGTTATGTGGAATGCTGGGTTTCTAGAGGAGGGTGGCCGATTGGTAGTGTGCGTTGTTTCTGGGTGTGTGGTGCTGGGTTTGATTAGGTTTTCCTGGGTGTGGATTGGGGTTAGCCTCAGGGGTCTAGGTTTTTACACAACCACCATCATGAAGCTAAGTCTGTATTCCTTGCATGCCACTGTTCAGGCGAAGGCAGAAGCGTCCCATCTTGGGGAGGGGTCAATTGTGTCGGATGGAGTCCAAGGTGGCAGTGTGAGAGCAGATGGTGATAACAATAGCCAAGGTGTCAGAATTGTGCGCGAATTTGGCTATGGGGGTTGTGGAGCACGTGGTGGGAAGAGGTCTTTGATCAGTCCTGTGGTTGGAAAGGGTAGCAGAATCCTCACTCAGAGCGACCATGGAGCAGGTAACGGGCGTAGGGGAACGAGTCGTGGCTGAGCCTCGAGCACATAGGGGCGGAGCAAAAATCCAGGTGGTGTGGGGTTAGTTGGACGCGCATCTGCTAGGTATGCTCTAGGAGAACTATGACGCTCCAGGCGATGGTTCAATTTGTCATAGACATGTTGGAATCTCATGATAGGGTTTGAAGGGAGGAACACAAGGAAGTTATGGCAAAGTTGGAGAAAATCCATTATTTTCAATGCCATGCCCACGAAATAACTGTGGTTGTCTAGCATGGGTAGAATATGTTGACTGAGAATATCGAAAATCTAGAAGCTTGGTTTGCTCACATTGAGCAACATGTTAATTTCCTGTATCCTCCTCCTCCTCCTCTAGAAACGAGACCAAATAATCCTACTTCAGTAACTTCTTATGACTGATTATGGTAGCCAATGTCTTTCTAGTTCTTTTTGTTTTATGGTATGTAAGGCCTATAAGGCTGTGGATCTCTCCGTTGGGTATTTTACTTTTTGTATGTAGCATGGTAATAACATTGGTCAACAAAACTGGTTGGGGCAAGACCACATGCATTTTGACATATTTGTATATGCTTTTAGAATAAGGAAAAAACTTCGACTTAAAAATAAAATAAAAATTATAGTATGTCTTTTTAAATGGAAATATCTAGTTTAAATGAAAGTGTGTTATTTAATTGATGTGATAAATTTTCAATCGCTTGAATTTTAACATTGCTAATAATTTTTTTACTATGCTTTACTTTTCTTTAATAATGAGTGAGTAAACATTTTCCCCATTTTTAATTTGAAACAATAAGTAAACAATCCTCACTCTTGATTTGAAGGAGTACCTACTAAGTATATGATATGCATTTATAGTTTGAAATTTTTTCACATTATTGAATTGTTTATTTTACATATATTTGTTTTGTATGTGGAATGGAGAAATTATAAATCCCAATTTCATATTAACAAAGTATAAATATATATGAGATAAATTATATATATATATATATATATATATATATATACCAATGGTTAAGAGTATGTGTTTCTTTTGTAAAATGTTATAAGTTCACATAGTATTGAAATATATATACCTTTATAAAATTTAAATGAAAAAATATCATATATCAATTTAATATATAATTTAGTTATAATCTTAAAATTAAATTATCATCATTATTATTATTCCTTTTCAAAAACATTAAAATAAATAAATAAAAAAATTAATTTTAATTTAGATATTAAAAATTAATTAAATATATTTATTCCTACTTTATGGTGGAGACTCTTAATTTGTAAATAGACTTTGTTATAATATCATGGGCCATTTCCCGGATGCGGGTGGAATGGGCGATTAATGGTGCACAGGGGGGCACATGGGTCGGCGCGTGGCTCACCACCACCGCCACCCACCCTCGCATGCATAGAAACTTAAATGGCTCTGTCCGGATATTAAATGAGGAACCAGGGGAGCTCTATCCCCGATACCAGAGCATTTCAACATTAACGATGGAGGATTCTGGAATTTGTTTGTGTGTCCCGCCCCTCAGAGCTAGTTGTTCCTCTGCTGCAACTGAGCGCAGCTCACGCACCAGCACGGGGGTTCGCTGCACTATCAACTGTTGTATTGACATTCTTCCAGGTATCCACTTCTCGAACAACGCCTCCTGCAAACTTCTGTGCTCGCCCTCCATCGATTCCTGTCATCAACAAGTCCATTTCGCTCACTCCATGCCTCGTTTACGGCCACGGATGCGTTGCAGGCGCGCGGGGGTAGTTGGGCGCGCCATAAACAGGTCTTCATCTTCCAATTCCGATTCCTCATCGTATTCTTCAGAATTTGGTCCTATGCGCATTCCTGCTCCGCGCAGAGGCCGTGGCAGAGGCCGGAATCGGTTCAGTCCTGCAGGGCACTTCCGCCTGTCCTCTCGGGCTCAATCCCACCATGCGCGCTTCCACTTCCCTTGCAGCGTCAACAACACTTCTCTCTTGGCTACAGTCACCATTGACATCCGGGCTGCCCCCTCTGATCAGGCTACCTCGAACCAGTTTCGCGCCGCCTCGGTGAATTCTCTGGAGCCCATTGTGGGGGCAGAGCATCGCAATCTTCAGGCGGATACTCTGCAGAACGCCTCTTCTCCGGAAAAAGCTGCTAACTTGGACGTTGAGGCTAACCCTTCGGCTCCACCTGACGGGGATCAAGCGTGCCATGGGGCTCCACCTCCTGCTGATGAGGACCCCTACAAATTCGGATGTCTCATTGTAGAGGAAGATCCTCCCACTGAACAGTAATGTGGTTCCAGGGCTGCGCTTCTGCATTTTGGCTTTCGTCGACTCGAAGGTGTCTTTCTTCAGCACTTTGTCAATGTTTATTTCTGCTACTGCTCTCATGGGTTTCCCTTTGGTTTATGGATGGTCTCCCCTGCGTGGGAACTACATGCTGTTATATGTCCACTCTGTTATGTGTCCAGGTCAAGATTTTTGTCACAGGTTTATACAGTCATTTTTGTTTAATTATGACACAGAATTGTAAAAATCTGGCTACTAAGGCCTACTCCACAGGGGTCTTAATTTTCAGGTCTGTTCTAATTTCTGTCATAGAAGTCCAATACTTGTTAGGAACAGACAGTCGTATTGTTCTACACAGTTTTCAGAGTCCTCTTCCAAAATTTTGTGATGATCAATGTCCAGTTAGCAAAGTGAGAATGCTGCATCAATGGGCTGGAGTTCTCGAGGCTTCGGCCTCTATGTAACACTATTTTGTATCAATATAGAAGTAGCCTTATTCAGAAAAAAAAAAAATATCATGGGCCATTACTATGGCTTATCAATACTACATGCCCAAAAAACCATAACTGATTTCGTATGCCACTTGTTCATATAATATTTGTTTTTAATTAATTAATTTAATTAAATGGATAAAAAAGACATAACTACTTTGCACATAAGTCTCAATCATTAATTTGGGTATACTACTATGAAAAATCTAGAATATTTCATGGAGGTTAAATCCTTACCATCCACCTAATAATTATTGATAATAATTCACAACTGGTTAATGTGGACCTCCAAGCAATGCTCTGTGAAAACATGGGTGCCTTGATCTTCGTTAGTACAATATTAAAACCAAGAAATATCCAACTATTGTATTTATGAATTCGGGGTTGATTTCTTCTTATGTTTTGTTGTTTCTATTTCACTTTTAACTCGAGTGTGTATCTATGTATGTTGATTGGTGTTCAAATCTTATGTGTTATTTAGCTCATATATGCAAATGGATATATGCATTCTTCCTTCTGCATAAGCATATATACATATGCACTTATTTCTGTAAGTAAACTTATGCCTTCATAAGTGACGTGGTGATATTCTTATCAATGGTTGTAGTGTATTAGAGTTTTTTAGGTTGCATTGACTTTTAATAAGTTTAAAAAATTATATTCGTGCCATGTGCTAGCCCACCAATTTCCAAAGGATTTGAGATTATTCCAATTCTAATAAGTTCCTACATGATAAGTTCTCGTTATTATTTATAACATTCATTTATATATAAGTAAATTTTATTTAGCATAATGATCCATTACATTTAATAATTTTAAAAACTTAGATTCTTTTCCACGTGACTCCAATTTCCTAGGGATTTGAGATTATTCTATTTCTTATAACTGCCTCCATCATAAGTTCCTAATTATTATTTATAACATTCATTTATATATAAGCAAATTTTGTTTAGGAAAATGGTCCATTTTACAATAAGATGTGTTATTCCTTTATTTTCTTAAGTTAAAGTTGACCCATGTCAAAACAACAGACGGACACATGTTTCACCCACCAATTTCCTAGGGATTTGAGATTATTCTATTTCTAATAAGTTCCTCCATGATAACTTCCTCATTATTATTTATAACATTCATTTATATATAACCAAATTCTATTTAGCAAAATGGTCCATTTTACAATAAGATGTGTAATTCCTTTATTTTCTTAAGTTAAAGTTGACCTATGTCAAAACAATAGACGAACACATGTCACACGTGGCTCCCCGCCCACCAATTTCCTAGGGATTTGAGATTATTCCAATTCTAATAAATTCCTCCATGATAAATTCTCATTATTATTTATAACATTCATTTATATATAAGAAAATTTTATTTAGCAAAATCGTCTATTACTTTTAATAAGTTCCTCATTATTATTTATAACATTCATTTTTATATAAACAAATTTTATTCAATAAAACAATCCATTTTGCAATAAGATGTTTAATTTCTTTTTTTTCTTAAGTTAAAGTTGATCTATATAATGTCAAATGAAAATGAAAAAGTAAACAATATCTAGCCACCAATTAAAAAAAAACACTTTCGATGTAATTATCTACTATTTAAACCTAAATTAACAACTATAAATGATTTATATTTATAATTTTTAAAATTAGAAATACACTTCGTAATTACATTTATATTAATAAATTTTAATTTTAAAATTAGAAATAGACTTTGTAATAACATTTTGGGAAAGTGATTATCTATTTGATGTTATCTTCTTTTATCCTAAATATAGCATGAAATTTAATATATTTCACCTTTCAAAGATTTGGTAAAGATGTATGAAATCTAGTTTTTAATGTGATGACTATTTAGGTGAATAAATTAATTCCATGTCATTTTATGAATATAATAGTGATTGAGTTCAATGTCTTTGGGCTTCAAATATTATATTGGATACTGGGAAATTTGAATGAAGTCTAAATTATCACATCGAAATGATGTTGGTTGCTCTTATAGAGGTGTAAGCTCATCCAACCATGTATAGAGTAATATTGTTTCATGTCTAGTTGTGATGCTAGTAGATCTGTATTTCACCTTATTGGGAGAGCGTGAAACTATAAATTGCTTTTTAATAGACCAAACAATTTGGGAGAGCGTGAAATTATAAATTGCTTTTTAATACACCAAACAATAAGATACAAGCAACATGGTCTCCATCCCTATTTGAGTTATTAGTGTCTAAACAAAGTAGAGTTGCCCTCGTAAGAGGGCTAGACACCAAATTAATAGGTATTCCAGAAATCATTTTTCCACTTAACTGATTTTCAACAATAGTTCTGTGTTGCAAAATTTTATTTAATGTGAATATTCTTTTTTAAGAAATTTACTTGTTAAAAATTATCAATGAAAATTGTAAAATAATATGACAACTAAAAGATGATATTTTCTCATTAGACTACCTACTTCATTGTAAACAATTTACAATTCAAAAAATACAATTAAAAAATAAAATTTTCCCATTTTATTATATATAAGTTATTGTAAACAATTGACACTAAAGCTTGTATGTCATGGTTTGATTTATTCTCAAACTTCTCCTTTTGAAAATTGCCTAGAATACATCCCTTACAAACACCTCTTTTAGGAGCAATGAAAAGTAGGTTGTGAAACATATTCAGTTTCCTCAAAAGTTTCAACTTATGAAATTAAGGTAATCTAATTTTCTATGCCATAAGCAATTTACATGAGCAAATAAAAATATGATGATCTTGGTAGGGATGAGATCTACTAATCTTATAGAACTTATATAGTTTGTTATGTACACTAGTAAATTAGTGAGAATAATATTTTATTTATTCATAATTTCTCTTATAATTTGCAAGATAATTGGTCTTAAATTATTGTTATGTATTTTTAGATTTGTTAATAAAGAATTGTGTTATGCATTTTTTCCTTAATTGCTTGTGACTATTTTCTATATTTTTGTTGTGCATCATTAATCTTACTAGCACTTTGGGTTGGTATAGGTTGGTATCAAGTTGAATCAAAGTAGGTTCTTCCTTGTATCATATTTGTTATCAATAGTAATATTGGGTGGAGTTTGACATTATTATTGTAGAATGAGAAAATACAACAAATAGGGTTTGCAATGAGAAGCAATTGTTGAAGAATAAAATATTTCATCTCAAAACATGATCAAGGAGATTACGAAGAGAGGAAACATATTATAGGGATAATATAACAAAAATATTTTGTGCATAATGTCAAGATTGGATGTCATGGAGGTTGCTTGAATTAAGAGGAGTGACAACATAATTTAAAGATGAAAGTGAAGATCAAAGGGAACTAAAAGTTACACAAAGAAAACCTAACGCAACTTGCTCGAAGGAAATTCATTTGAAAAATTACTTGTTTGGGAGAAAGACTAATAAGAAATACACTTACTTACTCTAGAAACATGAATCTAGAGAAGTTAATTCTTTGGATCAACAAAAATCTTCAAATTTACACAAACTGAAGTGATGTAGGAGCATCCAGGTCAGGGTGAACGAAAATAAAAGTATTTTGTCTCACAGGTTTACAGGTCATTGCACCTGAGTTGGTTTAAATTATTTTTCTTTAAATTCTAGCATTTAGGACTTAAGAACAGATTATGTTTTATTTATTTATTGCA
This sequence comes from Pinus albicaulis, assembly GCA_034641835.2. Classification (NCBI taxonomy): domain Eukaryota; kingdom Viridiplantae; phylum Streptophyta; class Pinopsida; order Pinales; family Pinaceae; genus Pinus; species Pinus albicaulis. The sequence continues at coordinate 1,275,129,202 of CM076584.1, forward strand.
TTATAACTCCTTTTAGTTACTATTTTAATTAAGTCAGAATTCTAGTGAACGGAAGTGAACAGTTACCAAATGTAACTACTTGTAACTGTTAACAGTTTCAAGAAAACAAAACAACTGTTCAACAAATGTTATAAAAAGGACACGATAATATGTTTGGAGGGTTGGTCTTCCATCATAGCAGAAAAGAGAAAGCAATAAAATCATTCAGGAGATTTAAAAAAAAAAACCATCTGAGAAATATCTGCAGTCAAATACCATTTTGTTTTTTTTTTGTTGTTCTTTCCATCTTACATGATAAACTGAATATATGCACGAATATATCAAAGACTGGCAAAGTTAAATTGTTTATACAGGCACTGGAGCGATTACAGAAATTGACAAACCGAGACATTAATCTACCAGGAGTGTTCTACAAATTAAGGAACACACAAATGTTCATACTCCAAAAGACGCACAAAACATTCACAGGTATTCATAAATTTGCAGCGACAGATTTTCCATTTTTCATTATTTATAAAATCAATTTTGTTTTATGAGTCTCAGAAGACTACAAAAATATATTACATATCAAATTAAGGAACTGGGTTCGAAACCCTACACGGACAGCATGCCATCAACAGTGAATGTCTAGACAGTGAACCAATGGAAAAAAAACAAAACCCGAAAGGAAAATTAACTGTGTAACTGCATATAGACCCTAGTCTATTTGCCAAGAAAGAATCATCTGTAACAGACCAAAAATGGAGAAGTTCACAGCAAGATAACGAAGAAAGGGAGCCGAGACCCGCTATCAAAATAAATTCCAAACCACCAGAGGTGAATAAAGGGAAAGACCCTACCCATTTGGGTTAATAGCTGTGAAGACGACGAACTACGTTTGGAGATTAGGAACCACCTGCAAGGAGAAAAAAAAACAAGAGTTAAACTCTGCAGCAGAATAAACAAAGCATCTAAACCAGAAGAAGAGAAATAGAGAGGGTTTGCAAAACTCAGCTCACCAAAAGAAAAACATTGAACGAAGAAGGAGCTTCGGTCGCCAGCTGATAAGGGGTCTGCTCACAAGGAGCAATAGCCTTTAGCAAACTCAGAAAGAAAGCCGAGGAATTAAAACATGGATGGAAAACTTACCATCGTGAAGCTGATGAGCTGAGGACGAACGCTGAAACCCTTGACGGCTTTGACCTAAAAATGCAGACAAACAGTCAGTTGATCAATAGATCATTTTAGAGAGAGGGGGTTAAGTAATGTCGAAACGAAAAGCATACAAGAAGGTATAAACAAGAATAGTGCCCATAAATATCCATGTTGTATAAACCCTATTGAAGACCACGCGGAACCAGGCGAAACCCTTGCCCTCAGAAACAGAGCGAGAAGGGAAAATAGAAATGTCATATCGACGGAGTCCAAAGAGCAGTATAGAGCCACAATGGAAGGCTATGGAAAGCAATCACAAGAGGCATACAAAGCCGAACCATTACATCACAGAGAAACCCTCACAGTCACCAAACAACCATGAAAAGAATGCCAAGCTGAACAGTGTTAGGGTTAGTGATTAGCGGGAGTGAAAAATTCTCGAGGACGCGATAAATGTCCTCTTCATTCCCTTTCACAAGGATGAGTTGTATTTAAAACACATCTATTACGAGATCATAAAAAATCGGAATCTTATCCTTATGATATAAGCAAAAAAATTGAATCATTATTTGCACGCAGGTTTTAAGGAGGGCTGGGTCCCATAAATTTTTGGTATCAGAGTAGGTTGAGTGTTGGAAGAAATGGAAGTTGGAAGGCGAGGTCGTGGGAGAGCTATTCAGAGAGTAGTAGATGAAGGATTGCGAGAAGAGATTTGAATATTGAACGCCCGTTTGGCGGCAGTAGAAGCAGGAAGAAGAAGGGATCCTGGAGGAGGAGATGATAGTGATGAGGAAGCTGCAGAGACAACAGATGGATCAGATGGGGAAGGACCTGAACTCAGAATGTTGAGATCAGTTTCACTATCAAATAATAAGCCAAAGCATTAGCTTTCGACTTATGATGGAAGTTTATCAGCAGAGGTACTACTGGATTGGCTCAGTGACCTAAATAAGTATTTTGACTATGAGGAGTTCAACGAAGATAAAAGAGTTAAATTCGCTGCCACCAGGTTGAAAGGACATGCGTCCTTATGGTGGGATAGTGTCCAAGCAGAGAGGAAGAGGTTGAACAAGCAACCTATAAAAAAATGGACTAGGATGGAAGCTAAATTGAAGGGTAAATTCTTACCCAAAGACTACCAGATTGCTATGTACAGGCAAGTACAGAATCTAAAACAGAAGGGGATGACTGTAAAAGAATACATTGAGGAATTCTATGAGGTAAACCTGAGAGTCGATTACATAGAAGACACCCTTGAAAAAACAACGAGGTTTGTGAATGGATTAAGGTGGGAAATATTAGATGAGATAAGTATTCTTTCACCTAGAACCATAGATGAGGCTTATCAGAGTGCCTTAAAGGCAGAGGAGAAAATAAACAGGAAACAAAATTCCAGAAGAGGAGGAGGATCTGGTAGAGGGAAAGGACGAGCCTATGGCAAAGGTAGAGCTACCAATCACAGTGATGAAGGCAGCAGTTCAAAAACTCCAAGAACAACAGAAAAAGACAATAACACTAGAGGAGGAAGGCCATACCAGCATGGAAGAGGTAATGGCAGAGGCAGAGGAGCTGCCATCTAGTGTTACAAGTGCCAAAAGTGGGGGCACAAGTCTTTTGAATGTCCTGAGGCTGAACAGGCTGGAGCAAGAGGAACATTTGATGCTCAGATGGAGGAAGCAGAGGCACCACCCCAAGAGGTAGAGAATGTGCCGAAAACAAGAGAAGCCTTAGTTTTGAGTAAAGTATTTCTGAAACCAGCAAAAGAGATAGTTGACCTGACTCAAAGAAAAGCATTATTTCGGACAGTTTGCAATTCACATGGAAAATTCTGCAGACTGATTATCGATAGTGGAAGCACAGATAATCTAGTGGCCACAGAGATGGTGGAGAAATTGGGGTTGAAGAAATTGAAGCACCCCACTCCTTACAAGGTGTTGTGGTTACAGAAGGGACATCAACTGTTAGTTAATGAGCAATGTGAAGTTGAGTTACATATTGGAAAATACAAGGATAAAGTTGTTTGTGATATTATGCCTATGGACGTGTGTCACATATTGCTAGGGAGACCATGGCAGTATGACATAAAATTAGTACACGATGGGAAGACAAACTGTTACAAGTTTGTTAAGGATGGGATTATGCATACGCTTGTACCTATCAAGGAGGAAGAGACAACAAAGATCAGTGGAGTCAAAGTATTGCTGGTGGGAGGAAAGGAATTTTTGAAACAGATCGAGGACAACGAGATCAAATATGCTGTTGTAAGGCGGCCAAAGATAGTGTTATTACACACTAAAATTACATATTTACCTAAAGAAATCCAAGACATGTTGCAGGAATTCAGTGACATTATAGTGGATGATTTACCAGATGAATTACCTCCTAAGAGAAGTATCAGTCATCATATAGACTTTATACCTGGAGCTAGTTTACCAAACAAGGCAACATACCGAATGAGTCCTAAGGACAATGAGGAAATTAGGAAACAAGTACAGGAATTGCTGGATAAAGGGTTGATAAGGGAAAGTTTGAGTCCCTGTGCAGTTCCAACAGTTTTAGCACCTAAGAAAGGCGGAGAGTGGCGAATGTGTACAGATTCAAGAGCCATTAATAAAATTACTATTAGATACAGATTTCCATTGCCACGAATGTATGACATGATGGACTGCTTAAGTGGAGCAGCGTATTTCTCAAAGATCAATCTGAAGAGCGGGTACCACCAGATTCGAATCCGAGAGGGGGATGGATGGAAAACAACTTTCAAAACAAATGAAGGACTGTATGGGTGGCTAGTGATGCCATTCAGATTAAGCAATGCCCCTAGTACTTTTATGCGTCTGATGAACGAAATTCTGAAGGAGTTCATCGGGAAGTTTGTAATTGTATATCTGGATGATATACTGATTTTCAGTAAGACTAGAGAAGAACATTTCCGACATGTTCGGAGTGTGTTGGAAAAATTGCAGCAAAACAAGTTGCTGATAAATTTGAAGAATTGTTCTTTTTTTCGGAATGAGTTAGTTTATTTGGGTTTTGTGATTGCAGAGAATGAGCTGAAGATGGACCCAGAGAAAGTTGCAGCTATTGTTAGCTGGCCATCCCCAAGGAACCTGTTTGAGGTTCGTAGTTTTCATGGATTGGCAAGTTTTTATTGTAAATTCATAAGAAGTTTTAGTGAGATCTGTGCACCTATGTTGGACACCATCAAAAAGGAAAAACAACCTTTCTGTTGGACTGAAATGGCAGAGAGAAGTTTTCAGATTTTGAAAAAGAAGATTATTGAAAGGCCGATTTTAAGGTTTTCTGATTTTAACAAACTATTTTGAGTTCGTTGTGATGCTAGTGGTACAGCCATTGGGGCTGTACTCAGCCAGGAAGACAAACCAGTCGCTTATTTCAGTGAAAAGTTGAATGAAAGCAGGCAAAAGTACTCATCCTATGATAAAGAATTTTATGCTGTAGTCCAAGCACTGAAGCATTGGAGACACTATTTATTAGGTAATGAGTTTGTTTTATTTTCTAATAATTCAACATTACAGTATATTATGCAGCAGCAGAAACTAAACCACATTCACGCAGAGTGGGTTGAGTACTTGCAGAGTTTCACCTTTGTATTGAAGCATATTAGTGGACAGGCCAACAAGGTAGCAGATGCGCTGAGAAGAAGAGCTTTGCTCTTACAGGAGAGTATGATACAAGTGCTGGGATTTGAACACCTGAAAGACTTGTATCAAATAGATGCAGATTTCAAGGAGGCCTATGAAGCCTGCCAAAATCCTTTGTTAAGAAATAATAGTCCATGGCTGGACTATAACTTACAGGAGAAACTGTTGTTTAAAGGAAGATAGTTATGTATTCCCGACTGTTCAATGAGGGAGAACATTATCCGAGAAAAGAATAGTGGAGGTCTTGCCTGACATTTCAGCATTGATAAGACCCTCGATCAGATCAGTCACTTTTATTACTAGCCGAAGATGCGAAGGGAGGTGCAGCTTTTTGTAACCAGATGTAAGGTGTTCCAGTTGGAAAAATGACATAGTCAGAATGCGGGACTCTACACACCACTACCTATTCTGAGTAGACTATGGGATTCAATAAGCTTGGACTTTGTCTTAGGTCTACCCAGAACGCAGCGGGGCTACGATTCTATGATGGTGGTAGTGGACCGATTTTCAAAAATGGCACATTTCATTCATTGTAAAAAAACTAGTGATGCCACTCATGTAGCACACTTGTTTTTCATGGAGATTGTTAGACTGCACGGGTTGCCTAAGTCAATCGTTTCCGATAGGGACGTGAAATTCACAGGACATTTCTGGTGTACCCTGTGGAAGAAGTTGGACACACGGTTGAACTTCAGCTCTGCTTATCACCCACAGACTGATGGGCAGACAGAGGTAGTAAACAAAAGCTTGGGAAACCTATTACGGAGTCTGATTGGAGAAAATTCATGAATGTGGGATCGTATACTTGCCCAGGCAGAATTCTCTTATAATGATTCACCAAATCGAAGCACATGATATAGCCCTTTTTAGATCTTGTATGGGATGCATCCTCGCGGCGTGCATGAGTTACGGGATCTGGGACAGTTGGAAAAAAGGAGTGCTGACGGGGAGGATTTCGCCAAAGCAATGAATGACCTACATGAACAAGTAAATCTAAGTTGTAGGACAACAGTCAGAAGTATAAACAACAAGCAGATCTAAAATGACGGGAGGTACAGTTTCAGGTGGGAGACGATATTCTCGCACATTTACGCAAAGAAAGGTTCCCTAAGGGTGAATACAACAAGTTGAAGTTTAAAAAAATTGGCCCTTGCAAAATTTTGCGTAAATTTTCTACAAATGCCTATGAATTACAGTTACCCCCAGGAATAGACATATCACCTATCTTCAACGTAGCAGATCTATTTCCATACACTGCTAGTCCTAAAGAGGACAGTTTGGCATAGCCAGAGCGGGACACCCAGACAGGAAGTGGATCTTGGATGAGGAAAATGCCTTTGTCTCGGCCCCTTGAGATCGAGAGGATTCTCGACACACAGGTGGCCAAGCGGACTCGCAGAAAAGAGTACCTCCAATACCTTGTCAAGTGGAAGAACCGTCCCATTGAGGACAGTTCATGGCTTGATGCGGCCCAGATACAATGCCCAGGATATTCAGTGGAGGAACTCATGGAAAGGAACCATGAATTTTTGTCACCCCGAGAGCCTGATGCAGGAGCATCCAGCTCAGGGTGAACGAAAATAAAAGTATTTTGTCTCACAGGTTTACAGGTCATTGCACCTGAGTTGGTTTAAATTATTTTTCTTTAAATTCTAGCATTTAGGACTTAAGAACATATTATATTTTTTTATTTATTGCATTATAACTCCTTTTAGTTACTATTTTAATTAAGTCAGAATTCTGGTGAACGGAAGTGAACAGTTACCAAATGTAACTACTTGTAACTGTTAACAATTTCAAGAAAACAAAACAACTGTTCAACAAGTGTTATAAAAAGGACACGATAATATGTTTGGAGGGTTGGTCTTCCATCATAGTAGAAAAGAGAAATCAATAAAAGCATTCAGGAGATTTCAAAAAAAAAAACCATCTGAGAAATATCTGCAATCAAATACCATTTTTTTTTTTTGTTGTTCTTTCCATCTTACATGATAAATTGAATATATGCATGAATATAGCAAAGACTGGAAAAGTTAAATTGTTTATACAGGCATTGGAGTGATTACAGAAATTGACAAACCGAGACATTCATCTACCAGGAGAGTTCTACAAATTAAGGAACACACCGAGATTCATACTCCAGAAGACGCCCAAAACGTTCACAGGTATTCATAAATTTGCAGCAACAAATTTTCCATTTTTCATTATTTATAAAATTAATTTTGTTTTACGAGTCTCAGAGGACTAAAAAAATATATTACATATCAAATTAAGGAACTGGGTTCGAAACCCTACACGGACAACATGCCATCAACAATGAATGTCTAGATAGCGAGCCAACGGAAAAACAACAAAACCCAAAAGGAAAATTAACTGTGTAACTACATATAGACCCTAGTCTATTTGCCAAGAAAGAAACATCTGTAACGGACCAAAAATGGAGAAGTTCACAGCAAGATAATGAAGCAAGGGAGCTGAGACCCACTATCGAAATAAATTCCAAACCACCAAAGGTGAATAAAGGGAAGGACCCTACCCATTTGGGTTAATAGCTGTGAAGACGACGAACTACGTTTGGAGATCAGGAACCACCTGCAAGGAGAAAAAAAAACCAAGAGTTAAACTCTTTAGCGGAATAAACAGAGCATCTAAACCAGAAGAAGAGAAATAGAGAGGGTTTGCAAAACTCAACTTACCAAAAGAAAAACGCTGAACGGAGAAGGAGCTTCGGTTGCCAGCTGACAAGGGGTCTGCTCACAAGGAGCAACAACCTTTATCAAACTCAGAAAGAAAGCCGAGGAATTAAAACATGGATGGACAACTTACCACCGCGAAGCTGATGAGCTGAGGATGAACATTGAAACCCTTGACGACTTCGACCTGAAAATGCAGACAAACAGTAAGTTGATCAACAGATCATTTTAGAGAGAGGGGGTTAAGTAATGCCGGAACGAAAAGCATACAAGAAGGTATAAACAAGAACAACACCCATAAATCTCCATGTTGTAGAAACCCTGTTGAACACCACGCAGAACCAGGCGAAACCCTTGCCCTTAGAAACAGAGCGTTCTAGGAAAATAGAACTGTCATATTGATGGAGTCCAAAGAGCAGTATAGAGCTACAGTGGAAGGCTGTGGAAAGCAATTGCAAGAGGCATACAGAGCCGAACCATTACCTCTCAGAGAAACCCTCACAGTCACCATACAACCACGAAAAGAATGCCAAGCTGAACAGTGTTAGGGTTAGTGATTAACGCGGGTGAACAGTTCTCGAGGACGGGACATATGTCCTCTTCATTCTCTTTCACAAGGACAAGTTGTATTTAAAACACATCTATTACGAGATCATAAAAAATCTGAATCTTATCCTTATGATATAATAAAAAAAATTGAATTATTATTTGCGCGCAGGTTTTAAGGAGGGTTGGGTCCCATCATGAAGACCCTAGAAAATGTCGATTTTATTTCAAAAAAAAAAGGAAATGCTTCCTTAGGATGTGATACTTTATTGCATGGAGACAATAAAATGAAAACAAAAAAAATCATAGATGGGATTTGATATAGTGAAGCTTAATGGAAAATTTGGCCCTTGTTATTCAACACTTTGGAATGTGTTTAATGAGTCATAAAATCTTAGAGAGAAAATATGACTAAAAACATGCGAAAGAAAAGACACACTGGTTAGATGTTTTTTATTTTTTATGTGGAATTCAAGGATCCAACTAAAATGTATTTTTGAATGCATAAATAAATTTAACATATTGAAAAAACCCCATCACTCTCAAAATCTATAGATTATATAGTTCAAACTTACCATTCTAAAAAAATATTATGACAAATTTAGAAAACCATCTAAAAATATATATAATTAAAAAAAATTAAATAATTAAACTAACCAAAAATATATTATAACTAAAGACGTAGCATATTGATATATTGATACACAGAATAAAAAACAACCTTTAAAATGCACAATTTAATCGTAACGTAACAAAACTTCCAAAACAGAAGTAGGGAAGTCCTTAAAATGGACTTGGAATGGGTGCACAATTCAATCAAAACCTTGAAAACAAAAGTAGTGATAATGTGAATATAGCATGAATAATGATAGTATGCATAGAGTAATCGAGAACTAGGTTGGTATGTGGCAATTAAGGAAATTTTGATTTTTACACAAATTATACTGCAATTTACTATTCAATGTATTTTTTTTTGTGTACGCTGGTCTAAATTTTATTAATTAGAAAAATATAATATATTCCATGGCCAGAGCTTAGGAATTTAGCCTATTCCTGCTTGCATTTGTCTCCAAAATAGCAAAATAAGGGGCTGTCGTTGACAGGGAAACCAACCCATTAATAGTCTAGAGAAGTGTGAAACAACTAGCCTTTCTAAAACATTAATGAAATCTGGAAAAACTAAATATGTCAAATATCTCCATAAGAGAGCTATGGTGCATAAACCATGACGTTCAATCCTTGCTGGCCTCTTCATTCTGGTTCACATCAGGGCCTGTTGGTTCTTCTTCTGTCACTGGGCATCCATAGATGCATGCTATTTCTTCCTCCTCCTCAGTGAAGATGTATGGGGCCTTGGGCGAAGCTTCATTCTTGTTAACCCTTCTCCAAATTCCTCCAGCAAAATAATGCCAGAGGTTGGGAATGCACATTGAAGAGGCCTTAACATGCATGCACTCAATTTTCTTTGGAGGAGGCGTCAGAGAGTGGGGGATTGTCGACTTGCGGTATTTTCGCTTGACTCTAGGCGGGCATTGCAGGGAGGGCTCAAAGATGGAGATGAGAGGGGCCTCCACACCAGGTGGCGCAGAGGGTGAAGCTGCAGGCGGGGCAAAGGAGGCGGAGGAGGGATCATCATCAAAATTAAAATGCCCGAGCGCTGTGTCATGGTTCAGTCGAGCCGGAAGAGTGCCCCTGACATTGCCATGACGTGGCTTCTGTCGCTAGTGCAGGGCCATGGAGCTGCAAGTGGAACTAGAGGCGTGACTGAGATGCAGAGGGCGAGCAGAGCTGAGAGGGAGAGTAGAGATGGAGCAACGCAGGAGGAAAATGTGGGGGAGGGGGAGCGGGGAGGACTTAAGGCCATGCTCCTCAAACAGAGAGCCCAGGTGGTGGCATTCAAATGCATTAATTGCATCAACTGCATATGTCGCTGTGAGGTGCTAACAGCCATTCATGGCGCCGCTGTTCCAAACCAGGGTGCATCATCATTTTCTGTGGGAGGGTGTGCCTCGTGCGTGGCTTGTGTGGCAGATGGATTGCCGGAGCTGTCATCCGGATCCGGGAAACTATTTAGTATATTTTCAATTACTCAGCAAAACTGTATTTCAAACTAATTTCATGTTTAATTAAAAATTCAAAACATATGTATATGTAAAATATGAGTTATTTCATCTTCAGGAGTCATTCATTATGCCAAATTCAACAATGAAATCAAAATAGCTAGTGGCATCATTCCCACTTCTTAATTCTTCAAGATATTCTTCTCAGTTTACTCTGGGGTCCTTATTTTTAACTTTTAGGAATACTGGAATACCAGAAGAAGAATTAGAAAAACATAGAATATAATATTGTTGATATTAGATACGACCAAAGGCAATATGTTTTGTATATTTTTTTTGAAGAACTAGATAATAGATACTATTAAAAAAAACTATAGAATTGTACAAAGAAAATGTTTTTTTCTGCTGCAAAAAAATGTATATATATCATGGTAGAGGATATGGTCCTCGCTTTTCTCAATATATTCGTCAAGGGCTCATCATTACCCTCTATTACAGAGCATTCCAATCCCATAACATGCAAGGGTATCTCCCATTTCTTTTCCAGTAAAAATCCCAACCCAAATCTTCTGGTGGGGGCAGTTGTTGGAGGGGGCCAGATAGAAAATACCAATGTCCAACCAATAGGCCAAATTTCAGGCAATCCGAACCCACAACCTACATCCATGCCCCACTGATAGGGGCACTTGCATTTTTCAGTGGCCATCCAGAATTCTAACTTCAATCATAAAACGAACGTATACTATATAATGTAATATTTGCTTCAGCAACCATTTGTGTGAAAGCTTTCAAGTAGCTTGACAGAAATACAGGATTGACTACCATGATTATTACAAATGTACTACATGTAACTATAATTTCCTTTTGTAAAAGGCCATGGTTTGTATTGTTGTAAGGATGAAAGTATGTTCAAATGTCAAGATTACAGTCGTAATGTTGTACATTACAGTGATAATTTGAGAAATGAAAAGGTGTGCACTTTCTGAAAACAAGGAAATGATATCAAAGAAATCCAAAAGTGAAAGTCAAAACAATTGATACTTTTAATTTTGAATTTGGTAGTGTAAACAATTCACAATTTAGTCTAGAAAATAATATAAATTTTGGTATGATTTTGAGAAAATGAATTTTTTTTTTGAAAATCTTTATTGTAATTGTCAAATTTCAAGATTTTGAGTACCCAGAATTGTTGATAATACTAAATCTATTTCTACTATAAAAAAAAACTATTTAAACACTATCAATACCAAAATTTATTAAAAAAAGAAAAAGAAAAGAGATTCCAGCTATAAATTCACCATGCTAATAAAATTGTACCTTGGCTGGACAACACCATTTTGAACTAGTCCCAGACAGACTTTCTAATAACGCATAAGATAAAGCAACGTTATCTCTCCAATGTAGTAGAGTACACATTAATATTTAAGTTTAAGAGTGAGCCAACTTTTACAACATCCAAGCAAGTTTGCCAACTTCCAGTAACGCTCAGGTGACTAATACTATAGGACCTCGAGATACTTTTCATTGATGTGGTAAATGATAAAATAAACTCCCTGACAGTTAAAACCTGGTGAAATATTACCAACCCACTGGACTAAATAATCAAATGCAATGCTAAACCCAAACCCATTTCGCATTTTACATGTACATTTAAAGCCATAATTTATATGAAATGGACCATGTTAGTTGGTAATACTTTTTTTATATTGTGAAGTAGTTTCACCACCCAAAAACCTTTAATTATAACTATTATAATAGGAAATCAGCCATGATAATTATAAATCATGTTTTTTAAGTGTTTTCATCTAAATATAACATGTTTTTTTATATTGGTGATGTAAATTATATATATATATATATATATATATATATATATATATATATATATATATTATAAACCGTTCAAATAAAATTGAGCAATAATATTTAATAATAATAATAACAATAATATAAACATGATGTTTTTTAGGATAATTATTTAACTCTCTTTTTGATATAATGACTTAAATATATTTTTTATGACATCATTCACTACATAAATAATATAGTCATATAACTGAAGGGAATATAAAGCACTTGAATTTTCAAATATTGTTGACTAACAAAACATTGGTGTATTGATGCTATTAAAGTGAAAAGTAGAGAGATAAAATGATGATGAATTATGAATATTGAACTTCCTTTATAGAAGTTTGTTGAGTTTTCCATCCATTGATCTTAATGCACCTTTGTGTGTTTGTAACAAAATAGTAGGTCAAGATAGCATGCCATACACATGGCATGTGCAATTATGGCCCAGTTTTGAATTAGCACAATGAGATCACAACATTGAACTCCATGAAAATGACATTATTGTGCCCAAAATACAAGACTACATTAATTGGTACTTTCATGCACATCATCACTAAGCACTTTGTATGCATGCTCCTACTTAGAAAATATTCTAGGTTGAACATCTCTTTTTTTGTGTGACTCATCCAAACATGAACTTAGTCAATCTCTTACCCTTTTTGAGATCAAGCCTCTCCACTCAAGAATTGTTAGTCCCCAATCACATTCTACATAAACTTCATTTCAATCCAAATTGTATGGTCACTCCCTAGATTGGGGCAACCATCCTTTCAATGTGATATAATAAAGTTTTAAAGTTCCCTATTTGTTTTCCCACTTTTTGTAATATTGAACTATGTCTTTCTCTATCTCTAGAGTCAAATTTAACAATTAATTCTATCAACACAAGTTTGAGATTCTTCTTCAATGTTATCCAATATTGTTGGTTTGTAGAGATTCAAGCAATCTATGATGAAAACTAGGAAAATGGTCATCCATATTAATAAGTGTAACTTGAATTTATTCTCTACAATCTACTTGGTGGTATAAGTGCCATGTCTGTGAAATTTTATCTTTCTATATTTCACTTTAGAGAAGGTATATTCAAACTTTGTCTCCTATGTGAAAATGATCATTCGTGCAAGGTTAGTCATGCTAGGCCATGTGCTTTAGCTAAATTTTTAAATTTGTTCAAATATTTGTACATGATTATGAATAATTACAATAGGGTCTATAAAACAAAATATCTAATCATGTGCAACAACCAACCTTTCTATTGTTTCCTCAAGAATTTGACATTTAAGAGAAAAATACATGGAGTGCACCAAAAGGTCCATGTGTTAATACTATTCAAAGAGACCAAACCATCAACCAATGAGTTTCATACAATGTAGATAGAGACCACTAAAACCATTTTTTAAAGCAATAAATTAAATCATTTGCAAGCACAATACATAACCCTAGGGTTCTATTATACTATTTAAAGAGACTAAACCAACGAGTTGCATACAGTGTCATATTGTGTGGATAGAGACTTCTGAAACCTTTTTTAAGAAATAAATTAAATTATTTGCAAACAAAATACCTAACCATATGGCCCTACTAATACTATTTAAATAGTTGAGTGATATTGATGATGATGATTGCAATATTGCACCCAAAAATATGTAGTTGTTTGTTCTATCATGATTTGTTTTAGACTCTATATATCATTTAAAGCCTCTTTTTCATTGTCAAAATAATTTTGGTTTAGAGATGGATTGTGTTAGGTGCTATTTGGTTAGGTACATTCTATATGCAGTTTTCACAACTCAAACTTGAGATTCCACCACATCCTTGTGAATATATGTCTGGAAAAGGGTCACTTCAGTGGTTTGAATAGTAAAGTTTACAAAGGTGTACATACACACTAAAGATCATGTTGAATGACAATCACCAATATATTTTATAAAAAAATAATAAAAAACCCCATTTGTCTCACAGTTTTTCATTCACAAAAATATTTTCTTGTCATATATAGTTTTAGGGAGTGTTGAATTTATCTTGATTGTTGATATTCTTTCAACCTTCAACTCCAAATTTCGTTCAACCCTAAACTCCAAATTTGGGCCCTCCCCAAATCTCAAATTTCCATTCACTATTTGAACACCAAAATTTAGCTCTCTCCATTGAACCTCAAATTTCACCCCAACTCAAACCTTAAATTCAGTTGGTCGCATCACAAGCTTTGGTGAACACAAAATTTTGGGCACATTACCTGAACCTCAAAAATGAATTTTCACTTCAAGTGACTCTATGGTGAGTGTGAATGTCTTCCTCTAGTAGGATACAACCACGATCGTGCCAAATCCCCATTTGTGTTTGTCTTGTGTCAAGCTCAGTTCACTCAATTTAAACCTATTTTGACTCTCAAACTTTCTTGCCTTGCTTGCTCTTTAGTTTCTCCCCATTGTTGAAATCATCCATTTATTTATATTTGTTGGCCATTCCTAATCCAACCAATGTGTCTTTTGGTTGGGGCACAATTCTTTGTCTATCCAATGTTGCAACTCCCAAACCAACTTCATATCACTACATGAGACCATCCTCATCTTGGGCGACTTAACCTTCCCATCTCGTGATGCGAGGACTCACCAAGTAAACTCTATCTTGGCTCATTTTGCTCTAATGCTCACACACCTGGTCGACTCGTCTTGGTTCGTTCTACATACATTTGTGCACCTGGCCAACTTGTCTCGACTTGTTCCACTTGTGTATTCATATGCTTGATTGACTCTTCTTTTCTTGTTCGACTTGCATTCATGCCCAACTTCTTCGATATGTTTCCCCAACATGTTGCACATTTGTGCCAATAATTTGGGTAGTCGACTCGTCTGCCCAACTCGATCATATCGGTTTACACATGTCATCACGGTTGGTCCATCATTGTCGCTTGACACATCACGTCGCACTACGGTAACCCCAAACTTAGTGTTCCACTCCATACCAACTCATGCAAGGAGCTAACCGCTCATCTTTGGCACCCAACTTTGGCACCAAGATGTCACGCTAGTATTGTTGAGGCAAGGAAGCCCCAAAATTGTGACGGCTAAGCCAACCAAGGCACTCATCACTGATATGCTTAAGCATGTTCATTCATCCTTTGCTAATATGTTCGAGCATGCTCGTGGACTTGGTGCATCCCCATCTTTGAAGATGTTACAATGTGTTAATGAAAGTAAGTTTGATACTTAAAAATATGTGTTTCTTTGTAAAATATTATAAGGTTCAAATCCAAAAAAATAGAATACGTATACTTTCATAAAACAATTATTTTTCTATAATCTTGATCCGAATATTTGTTATTGTTCCTGATTTCTTGAGCAGATCATCTCGTTTCAGGATGTTAAAATATGATTCCTGCAACAGGTGGACTTATCTACAGGCCAAGAAGAAGCAACATGCAGCTGCATGCAGCATGTTACAACCGGATCATATGTTCAGGACGTTATATATATTGTAACAGGTGGACTTATCCAGAGGCCAGGAGAAAACACCATGCTGCATGTTACAGTCATATCATTTCTACTTTATACGGGATTGGCCACCATTATTATCATTGAAATGCATCATATCATTGTGTCTGGTGTAACGCCATGGTTTTTTTATTATTGCAAGTGGAAATAAGTCAACATGATAGGACTAATGATGTTCATTCTCGAAACCAAAACACTAAAATAATTGTAAGAAATGATGGGCACCACCAATCTGGTAACATATATAAAGTGTAACAGCAAGTGCGCGACAAACATTTTGGCAGGGAATCTTCAAAAAAACAAAATAAAACAACACACATATCCGTACAATATGGGACAAAGAGTTTTGTACCTCCAAGCGGGTAATGGCAATGTTGGAGTTGCCTAATATAACAAATCCAATCCTCACGTCTACGTGAGTTGGTGATTGGAGAAAACAAGAGACTGGGAATTGAAGTTTTGTAAGAACAAGTGATTAATTAATTAAATCTCATTTTAAATCATTTGTATTTATATCTGTCAATTAGATTTATTGAAGGTGGCTAACGGAATAGTGGAATGATTATTAGTTTGGCCTTTTGTGTTATCGGTATAATGATTGTTTTATATTAAAAAATTTGAGTGATATTTTTAAGTGATATGATGAGTTTTGATATAATAGCTTTAAGTTTTATTGTTGAGAATATTCTCTTGAGGAACTCTTACATATATAATTTTCATATGAATACAGAGATATTTTTAATGTAAAATTGAGTTAAACAAATAATAGTAATCATCTATTTATTTTAGAAAAAATTAATTAATTTAAAAAAATATGAATGTTCGTTGTATAGTTTGCATCAAACAATTTTTACAACATTAAAATAGAGCATAGTCTAACTAATAGAGGAAATGACATTTTTTCTAAGTATTTTTTTCCAATCAATGTTAACTAAATCCAAAAGAGATTTTAAAAAACTTAAATTTTGAGTTCTTTAATCTATAGAACTGTCATGAGGCTTTTCGAGAGCATTGAATTCATTTATGCATTCATAATTTTTTCAAGCATTGAATTCAGTTATGCATTCAGAAAGGTAGATTAAATAACAAAAATCACAATCTCTCTTGAAATTGTATCCCTGAATCCAAGTGAAAAAAAAAACCATTTCCTCAAATGTGAAGGAGGTTTTGCACTAAGAGACGTCCTACAACCCAATATGACAACAATGTTGTAAAACATTATGTAATGTAATGTTATATTGGCATGATCAAATTATTTAAAATAAAATTAAAAGTAAAGGTAATAGTTAATACATCATATATAGTTAAATCCACAACACAACACACCCACTAGAAGGAATAGTGGGAATCAAAACTCTAACAATTCTCCTCTGATTAGCTCTTATGGCTTCAAGTCCTATTTTCACTTGCTAAAAGCATTCTAATTAATCTCATATTACATTTTTTCGAGGTGTTGTCCTAGAGTTTGATGCAGGTTAGGGATTTTGTTTCAAGATTGTATTCTAGACACAAAGTGAGTTTGGTGATGGTGATTCTAAGGACAACTGTAACCATTGATATGAGGTGGATAGAATTTTCCTCTCCATAGAGAGTATATATGGGAAGATGAAAACCTTTGGAGAAAACATTGTGGCCAATTTCTTCGCTCTACTTTTCCTGCAATTAATAACTTCAAGGCGGAGAGTGATAATGAAATATATGTGTCTGCAGACAGTTAAAGCTTTTCTTTCAAGCTTCCAAAATCCTCTTGAAAGTATTTCAAATAGGGGAGTTGTTTATGGGAATCGATACATGATCTAGGTATTCACACTGGATTTGTTTCTCATATTGGCTTATGGGTTAGCTCATTTTTGCTCACATTTATATGATTGGCATTATTTGGAAAATAAATTACTAGTAAATTATAGATCCATAACATTATTAATATCTTCCATATGGATAAATTTGTGCAACCTCCATAGTGCAAATATCAAACCATCATTAGTTGTGTTTCACGGTATAATAGAGGATTCACCATAAATTTTTTGTAATTGCAATGTACTTTTGGGAGATCAACTTTTGTATTTTGCATTTTTTAGTTTATTTTTGCATTTTAAATTATACGATATTACACATTTGGTAAAGTTAAGCACTATCTATTTTTAAATATATTTTAAAACTAGCCTAGTTCAATTTTAACTCCATATCTATCTAGTGTCAAGAAGATTAAATCTCTCGACGTGCAAACATTTCCTCAAGTTTTGCACTCAAAAAAAAGGTTTGCGCCTTGAGAGATTCAATCCATCTTTCTACTTGATGAATCCGAAGTTAAGATGTATCGAGGCTAGTATATAACTACAATTATTGATGTATGAATTCAAGCTTCTGTGATACATATCATGGATGAATAATGAGAAAAATTTCGGTGAAAATCACATCATACGAGTTTTGTCGACGCATTTTGAACTATCCAGTGTGGTTCATTGTCAGGACAAGATGGAGAATCAAATCTTGGCATTGGATTAAATAGAGTGACATGTAGAGATAATTAATCTTAATTATTTACGTGTTAAATATGTAAAAAAACCTTATAAAATTGTAAGGAGAGAAATTTTGAAAATTAATTTCAAGTGGTTTGACTTGTCATATCTACTTGTGTTGGTCAATGTGATCATAATCTGCAATTTATTTGAATCTATTGAGATTAGGTAAACATATTATTTGCTACTAACATGATATTGATTCTCGAATGTGAAGAAGTGGTTAGAAAGTTTCTCCATTTAAATGTTCCTTAATTAAAAAAAATACATGAAGAGAAGCATATTAGTATTAGTATATATGAGGAGGAAGATACACCTTTTTACATAATAAGAGTTATGATGTTGATAAAAGTTGCATTCATGGTGGAATGTTACTTCTAGGAATTTTATCTAATTCTAAATTGACCTTAATAAAAAAAAAAATACAATTAAAATTTCAAGTGAATAAGAATTATAACTTTTTATATAATTAGAATATATTCTTTGGAAAAGATAATTACCCAAAATGAAGAGTATTAATATTCATGAGGAAGAAAAATCAAATAGAGATTTCTATGTGATAAAAGTATTATTTTAATCAAAGTTTCATCCATAATAAAATAATACCCCCAAAGTATTTATTTAATTTAATGGTTATTTATATTGTTGAAAATTCAATCAAAGATCCAATTTAATAAAAACTGTAGATTCTTATATTGTAAAATTCAAAAAATATAGAAGTTTTTGGTACAAAATAATTTAAAGATTTTAATCAATTCAAATCAATTTAATCAAAATCCCAAATAAATAAAAATTATAAATTTTCATAATATTAAATTTTAAAAATTTAAGATATATATAGAAAATTTTATATATATATATATATATATATATATATATATATATATATATATATATATATATATATTAATATTAATATTAATATTAATATTAATATTAACTATAAAAAGTGCTTACACAACTTAATATAAGGTAAATGTTGCAATGTGGGTATCATTGACATCATAATATGCTATCTATATAATATTGGGAAAAAATAATTTATATTAGTTGAATTCATAATAAATATCACTATTAACAAAGTGGCTTAACATATCTTTGACAATTCAAATTAATTTAAATGATTGTTTTTTGAAGACTAATCCATGGAAACTTGGACCCGGAACCTGAACCTCTGGAGACCTAAGTCCTCACTATCAAGGCGATCACCCATCAGGCTCCCTCTCATGGGCAATTCAAGTGAATGTTATAAAATACTCTACTTATAAAACAACAATGATATACATTTTTTCATAAAAAGAAACTATCAATCTTCATAAAGCCATTGCCCAAGTGAATGTTATAAAATACTTTACTTATAAAACAATAATGATATACATTTTTTCATAAAAACAATATGTAATTTTATAAAAACAAACTATCAATCTTCATAAAGCCTTTTATAATGTATCAGAAAAAGAGAATAATTAACTCATAATGAACCTTTAATGTTCCACCAAAAAAGAGAACACTCACTAATAGGTTCGAGTTTTCTTCACAGATAACATTCATAAGAATAAAGTCTTCAAAAGAGTGCCTCGTACACTTATCTACAATCCTTAATCTTAATCCTTAATCTTAATGTACACTTTAGAACCAATATATTTTTTTTTTAAAATTATGAATGCTTAAAATTCTAATATAAACTGTAATCCCTCTCACGTGTTTTTCTTCAAAATGTGTATTGAGAGCCCAATGTAACCTTCAAAATGTGTGTTTGGAAGCCAAATGTAACCTTTCTTTATAAAGCGAAAGGGAGTTCACATGTGCATTGTTTTCCCCATAAACATGAGAGAAATATATATTAAAAAATTATCTGGAAATATATTTTAATTCGAAAAGTTAGAGGCACCCACCTTCTATTATGGATCTGGACTTGGTCCATGGGATATGTTGATTACTTCATCTGCCCTCTCATGCTAGAGGCAGTTGATGAGCATGTATCATACACAAATATAATTAGTATAGATATAATTATGATAACTTTCTAAAGCTTTCGTATATGGTGGGACAGCTTTTATCAATATATTCATCACAAGGGCTCATCATTACTCTATGCATCCCAATTACATAACGTGTAGGGTGGCTCCTTATTTCTTTTTAGCAAAAATCTCAACTCAAAATCCCAATCCAAATCTTTTGGTGGGGCAATAGTTGGAGGCCCAGATAGCAGAGACCAATATCTAGACAATATGTCAAATTTAGGCAATCCGAAACCACCACTTATCTCAATGCTCCGCTTGCAATTTTCAGTGGCCATCTAGAATTCCAACTTTAATCATAAACGCAATATATACTATATAATGCAATATTTGTTTGAACAATCATATTTGTACAAATGTATAGGATTGATCATCATGATATTTTTTTTTTTTTTGTAAATTTGGTAGTATCTCTCTATTCATTCATCTAATTAAAATAGCACGTTACATTATCAAATTATATATTTGGTAGATTAACTTGTCTGTAGGAAACCAGGTATATTGGCTACCTCAAAGAGTTATAAGCCAACCAAAATTGGAACAATTTAAATCTGCCTCTAGCTACCTTAACAAGTCTATTATTTACTACATCTAGTAACATATAAACAAAATAAATGTTATTATCTCTTTGCATATCAAACAAAAAACAAGAAACCTCTCAAATCATTCATCTGTTGATTCAATGGGTGTCAGATCCTTGACACTTGACCTCGACATATCAACTTGGTTCATGCTTTGGAGTTGCCATTCTATTCGACCAAGGCGAACATTCTGATGATGTCGTTGGAGGTGAATTTCTTGAATATCCCTGAGCATTTCTACTAATATGGAGGTTTCCTTCGAGTCTCCACCCATCTCTTGAACATTGACAATGGCTTTAGCCATTAACACTTCATAGTCCAATAAATATGAATAAATTGCCTAAATAATAAGAGTCTGCCTCTAATATTTCTAGAGAGTATATATATATATATATATATATATATATATATATATATATATGAAATTAGACGCAATGCATTTTTAATTGACAAAATACTTAGCAACTAGAACTCTGTCACTTGAACTATCTCTTAAAACTATAAATATAAATTATTATTATTATTGATATTACAATTATTTATTTTAATATAAATATTTATATAGTTTTTAAATATTAATTATTAATATTTTTACTTTTATTAATTAATAATACTAAATCATCATAATAATATACTATATAATTTATAAGTAATAATAAAATTACTCATATTAATATTAATAATATAATATATAACAATTAATATATATTTGAACTTATAAATGTGATCCTTTAAGGGATTGGGATTGCAACTGGTTACCTTTAAAAGATGCCAAAACATTTATTTTTCTATAATCTTCTTCCAAATATTTGTTGCTGATCCCAATGTCTTGATCAGATCATCTGTTCAGGAAGTTATATTTATTGTAACTGGTGGAGGAGAAAGCACCATGCAGCATGTTACGGTCATATAACTTTGGACAGGATTGGCCACCATTATTATCATTGAAATGCATCATATCATTGTGTCTGTTTGGTGTAACCCCATGTTTTTAATTATTGTTAGTGGGGAAATAAGCCAAGAGGGCTAATTATGTACATTCTCGAAAACAAAACACTAAAATAATACGAAGGAATGTTTGGGGACAACCAATCTGTGAAAAGTGTAAAAACAATTGTGGGACACAGATTTTGGTAAGGAATCTTCAATGAGACCAAAGTGGGATAAAAGGTTTTGTACTGTCTAACCATGGTCAACTTCCAGTAACAGCGCTGTTAGAGGTGTGGTGATTTAATAAAGAAGACACTTTGGGAATTGAAGTCAGTGGATGAACACTCAATAAACTAATCAAATGTAGTTTTAAATGATTTTTAATTATATTTAAAAGTTATAATTTATTAAAAAAAGGATATATATTTTGAGGCAAATAATTTATTATAACAATAACTTGTTTTATAATTATAGTTATTAATGTGTTAAATATGTAATTATAGTAATTAATGTGTTAAATATGTAAAAGAGTTTTATATAATTATAGTTGTTTTTATGTTAAATATGTAAAAAGTTCTATATAATTGAATAAATAGAACTTAATTTAAATTAGGTTATTCAAAGGTATTATGATGGGTCTATTAAGATTAGGCATACCTATTGTTTATTATTAGTTATCAATAATATTATATTTACTCTAAGTTTATTCACATAATGTAAATAAGTGTTATATTGTAATTTGTTTCTACCATTTAGAAAAGTATTGAAACTATTTAATGGCTATTGTTATATATAATAAAAGAATCAATTATTATGTTTTATAAATGTAGTTGTAAAATGTATCTTTTCATTCAAAGTTTCTTGCATTTTATATTAACATATATATATAAGTTGAGCATAATAATGGAGAAAAATATGAGTGATTTTGTTCTTATTTTTATAAACATAAAAATGCACACACATTTTAAATTGTGTGGGCATATGTTCATTATATATATATGCACATTCAACGTGAATCTAACTATCCAACAAAAATGTGTGCATGTTTTTGGAATGAAATTTGGAAACCAACTTTATCCACCCATCCAAGAGAGGGTGATGAAGATTTATGGAATAAACAAAGTGACTAAGATCCTTTCAATTTATTTTTATAGTTAGATAAAGAAAATAGATAAAAACCTTTGTATAAATGATGTTGGAAATTGCATGCTATATGGTTTTTAATCTTTTTCTTATAAATCTTTGTAATTTAAATCAAGTACAAGGGAAATAAATGAAATCTATAAAATATTTTGATAAAACAATATCAAAAGTTTAAAAAGTTACAAATATATACATATTTTGATTTTTACTTAAAATTATATATGTGATTGTGTTAGTTTAATTATAGTATATATATATATATATATATATGATGAGTCAGTTTATCGCTCAGGATGAAGCGTAAGTGTTTAAGGAACTAGCTTATGGCTAATGAGGGGTGGAATTCATGCTAGGATTTTTCCCATGTGTTAATTAATATATTAGCCATTGTTTCATTTTATTTTTATTTTTCTTTCATTGTGGCCATTGATGCTTTTAATGTTCTTTTAGTTGCATCAACCTCTAGAGAAAAGTTTCCATCCCAAACTCAAGGATGAGGATAAGAGGGTGCCAATCCCAACAGCACCAATGACCACAAGACTGAAGAATGGAGATGAAATATAGGGAATGATGGAAAGTGGTAAGTATCGACCATCATGGACACACTATTTCAATACATGTCTCTCAAATAATGCCCCTCTTATAACCCTAAGGCCTTAGAGTAGTCCCACTAGAATAAGGTCAAAAATTAACCTCCCTGATGAAGTGAGAGAATACGTTTACAATCAAAATCAATAGATCATTTAGATCACCCATTAGTACATGTTAAAATGCCAGAAACATTAAATAAAAAAACATGGTTACAAGATGATTAAATTACTTACTAAATGACGACCCACATTCCTTCAATAATAATATTGAATAGTGAAAAGTGTATAACTGATGCAAATGGTCAAGGATCACAACATAATATCATTTATTGAGTATTGTAGAACAACTCACTAGCTAGATATCCATATATAAGATTTTTTTCTCTCGGGGTATTCCCACATTTTATTATATATAGATATATATTACACCTTCTTAATAAGTTCCCCTCCTTGAACAAGGACAAGGGGATAAGTTTCCCTCGAGCATTGGACCCAAAGCATTAATATTTGTGAGCTTTTGAGCATCATGGAATTAAACCAGAGTTTTACATATGCTTAGGTGGAACAAATAATAAGTTAGAGGTTTTACAACAAATAATGAGCCGCGTAGGTGGAATGAACTAGCGATCGAGGAGCGAGCATTTTTTACTTTGCATCATAGTAAAATTTGGTAGAATATTAAATAGGTTTATATGTATACACTAGCATAGATTCATTTTAAATTAAGAAATTTAAGCAACAACATATTTTCACTTCAATTTTTTCTTTATTTCTTTTCATGTTTGATAAATTAAAATGTAAAATGAATTTACAATAATTGTGACAACAGGTGCTTACACATTTCAATATGAGGTCCAAGTTTTGCAATGTGGATATCATTGAAGTCATGATAAGTTACCCATATAATTTTGAGGAAAAAATTGTATTATTTAAATCCATACATGTTTATAATTGTTAATAAAATGGCTTAATATATTTTTATCAAGTCAAATTAATTTAAGTGGATGTTGTAAAATATTTTACCATTTTATTCTTTTAATGAGACAACAAGAATATCTGTTTTTTTTCTCAAGAAAAGAATGATTTTTATTTAGGCAAATCAAAATACAATTCTCATAAAACCTTTTACAATGTATCAAAAGATAGAGTAATTGACCCATATTGAACCTTTATCATAACACCCCCCATAAAAATATCAACACCCACCAATAGGCTCTAGTTCTCGTCCAGCATAGCCTTCGAGATTCCCATAAATAACATAAGAATAAAGTTATTAAAAAAGTGCTTCATACATTTATAAACAATCCCTAATCTTAATAATGTAGAATAGTCATATACCTAACATCCACTAGAGTTCATAGACTTATCATTGTAGATGTTAAGTTGTGGTTCATTAATAATTATGAGGGATTTCAATCATCTCATTCAAGATTTCATCCTTGTCAAATAAATTATTGATTAATTGTGAGCCTAGGTTAGAGATGATGTTCACTAGGTTGGATTTATAAATTTTTGCTATCAAAGAATTAAAATTGTTACAAAAATTTTCTTTTAAGAAAAGTAATCTGTCATTCTAATTGTTAATTTTATTATTGTATAACTATTTTTGACAAATACTACTCAAATTCGTAGGAAATTTTTTACTGGAATTTTGAGTTTTTTTTGACGTAGCAATACCTACCATAATTCAATTGCCAACCACTAGCGAGGACAAACATCATTTAGTACCAATCATGAATGTGAGCTGACTCATCGCCATTAATCAAGGAAAACTATACTAAATTCCTAGAGATCTTGGGTGATTAACATGTTTTGTTACATTTAATAAAAATTAATTTTTTTCCAATCAGAAATAAAATTGAAGTCTTGGAATTTTGAAACCATATATAAAAGTAATAATACACCCCTGATTATAATTTATAAAATCTTAAAAAAATAATAATGTTAAATTAGAGATATCCAACTATCTAACATCCTTGTAATCAATTTCATTACTAAATTTCTCTATAAACTAATATTTTTTTAATAACTTATCATGCACTTTCAATAATTTATAAGCAATCTAACCTTTATATTTAGAAAAAATTATACATCTACAATAATAATAACAATAATATAATTAAAAAATTATATAAATTATTAATAGAAAAGTTAAATATATTGAATATTAATTAAATAATATTTATATAATAATATTTATATACAACCCTACTTTGAACAATATGAAATTTTACATCACAATTATCTTATTAAAAACCACAATAAACCACGTCACATTTATGTAACAACAACTAATGAAATATGATTAACCTCACTCTATTAAAAAAAACTATTTAACATTGAAAATTGAAAGCATTTACAAGGAAGTATAAAGGAAGTACCTTGAGTATAGAGAAATGAAATGGTTATCTACTATGATTACTGAGCTTTCTTCATAAAGATTCGTTGAGTTGTATATTCATGTCAACAACCCTATCATATGCATCAACAACCAAAATTACATATAAAAGTAGTATGTCATTTCTAATTACGATTGAACATCGAATTAATATGATTAAGTTAAAATATTGGAATTATATAAGTTCAATTTACCATTATGATACACACTCGTTTTGATCTCTTTATATGTGTGCTCATAATTGGAAAAAATTTTAGGCTTAACATCTTGTGTGTGACTCTTATGGATATGAAGTTAGTCAATCTCTAACTATTTTCAAAATTAAACCTTCTATTTATAAGTTGTTAATCTTGAACTATTTTCAATTTATATGGAAAATATATGGAAAAAATTCACTAAAATATGTTCTATTGAGTTCTTTTGGGAAATTTTAATTTTAGTATGATATGTAGTTTTAAAGTTGTCTATTTGTTTGCCCATTTTTTCCATGTAAAATTATATTTTTTCCAAATTTACATCAACTTCAAAAATTAAAACTTTAATAGCAAGTTTGATAGATTCTTCTTCATCATCATCTAGTACTAATAGCTTGTAAAGCTTAAAATGATCTATAAGTAGAACTAGGTGAATGCCCATGCATGTAAGTGAGTACAACTTTAAAGTGTTCTTTGCAATCCTCTTAATGTTGATATAATGGCACCATTTTATATTGTACTCTTTCTACCATTCATATAAATCACTCCTTTGATATGTAAACTCAAACTCTTTCTCCTTAGTTGTACGATCATGCTTGGCCTTATGCTTATGCAAACTCATGCAAATATTATCACCTCAATCTTTAAGATTTCAAATGTAAACCGGGTATTATTTCTTCCCTATGCACCAACCTCCTCCTCTATTCTAGCCTAGGGAATGAGACCCATAAATGACAATAGATCCCATGACAAAAATTGAACCCATAATTCAAAATGTGAATTGCATATCATGTTATGCGATGTGCATGCGTGATTATTTGCACATATGGGATGTTGGTAATATATCGTTATTTTTGGGTGCTTATAATTAAATGTACACAATAAGAGAACTATGATACAATTTTTTACAACTATTTAGCCATCTCTTTGTGATGAAAGGAAATGATCCTATTAGCTTGATTTCCATGAATCCCTCCAATGCTTGTGAGATTTAGGAGAAATTTGTTGTTCCAATCAAAGTGATCAATGATGGTAAACCAAAGTGCACCCACAACAAATATGCAATGTATTACGATGATGCCACCTTATGTAATGTAGCATCATGACCATCTTGTTAATGAAATGATCCATAGTTATCATCACACAATTATCACTCTTACTAATTGTTACTAGGCCATAACGCCATCAAAAGCAAGTAGCATGTTTTGCATAGGACTAAAAGCGAATGCACTTGTCCAACTTCTATTTGTTAACTTCAAAATGCTAAACAACTTTTATTGAAAATTTCCACAATCTATGTCATCTTCATCTTGTAAAAGGAATTCTATGAATGCATGGTTGTCTTCTCATACCAAACACCTTAAAATGTTGGATTTGTGTGTTTTACACAACAACTATTCTATATAATTTCTTAAAAAGCACAAATGACTATAAACTTATATAAATTCTCATCATTAAAAATATAATTATAAAACTCACCATTTATTGCAATCATAATTTTTTTATTATAGTAATTCATAATTCTCATCATTAAAAATATAACTTTAGAACTCACTTTTTCTCACATTTTATTGAAATCATTGTAAATTTTTGCAATACTTAATAAATATTCAAAAATATAAAATAACATAAATAATATTTCTCTTTCTTTAATCCAAACTATTAAAACCATGAGAATATTGTTAATCTCCACGTTAATAGTTTAAAAAAGAAATAATTTTAAAACAAAATAAATATGCATATAATCTTCATCTTAGAAAAATAATTCTATAAATTCATAATTGTCTTCTCATACCAAATACCTTTAAATATTGCATTTGTATGCTTTGCACAATAACTATTCTATATAATTTCCTAAAAAACACAATTAACTATAAACTTATATAAATTCTCATCAATAAAGACAAAATTATAAAACTCACAGTTTATTACAAATCATCCTAAATTTTACAATAATTCATAATTCTTATTAAAAATATAACTATTTAAGTCACCTATCACTAAAAGTTAAAACTATAACTATTGGAACTCATATTTTATTTAAAGCATCCTAAATTTATTTTTGTAATACTGAATAATACCCAAAATTCTGAAATAAAAATATGCTTTTATTTTTTAATTCAAACCATTCAAACCATGTGAATATTGTTAATATCCATGTTAATAGTCAAGTTTTGCAATACTTAATAATATCCAAAAATCTGAAATAACATAAACAAGTGCTACATAGTAGCTAGTCCCTGCTACTTAGTTTAAATATAGCTAAATTAGATGGAAAGAGTAAGACACATTAATAATAAATAATTAAATGTTGAAATGTGGTTAGTAAGAAAAATAATCATGTAGTGGTGAGGGCCTAGGACCGTCCATAATTAAATCTTTTTCGTTGAAGGATGTCAACAAGAAAAAATATGCAAGTCAATATGTCTCACCCAATAAACAAATATGCAAGTTGTCAAATACGTATTACCTAAATTGAAAAATTGGTAGTTGCGAAGGATTAATAAAATGTAGGGGAGCCTATGTCAATATATATGTCTTCTTTGAGAGTTGTTCTTGTTGATATTACAACCACTTTACCTCTTTTATGGTAAGATTAACTTTGTTATAAATTCAGTTTTATAAACTTTTAGTGGCATAGCTAAAGTTAATGGTTATTTAATTGTCTCCTCACTACTCCAATATGTATAGATATATATAAATTGAGATTTTAAAGTAAATTGACATAAAAATCAACCTCATAAATTGAACCAAAAATTGAAAAAAAATCATAATTTCAAACCATAATATTAATAATTAGCATAAATTATTTCCATATTAATAATATGAATTAAATTTTATTTATAAAATATAAATAAAATATTAAATATTAATACTATATTAAATTATTTTTATATGCTATATTATTTATACAATCATAAATAATGAAAGTAAATTTAAATTAATAATTAAATTCATATTAATATTAATTGATATTGATTTAAATATTAATATGATATAATCCATTTAAATTTAAATTTAAATTTATTTTTTATACAACGAATATATAGATATAAATTAATATAAAATATATAAATATTAATTCAAATAAAGTATAATGATTAAGCCCTAGACTTCTAATATAAGAAGTTTAAATTTGATTCAGATCCAAACTTCAATTAAAATAAATATCCAAAATTTAAATCTGAATTTATCTATGATTCCTCCTTTGGATCAATGGAGCACAATCTCGCAAGGTTGTGGGCAACTCAGGGCTATAATAGCTACCATTAGTATTTTCCTCAGTTGGGTTTTATTTCAGCTTTAGCAACTACTTACACTTAGTGTGTGGATGCGGATAATTCAATTGTAGTCCAAGGTAGTGAATAGTGGCGGCTTTAATTTCGTAGTATAGCTCCTTTTCTTTATTCAATGACACTAGAACATGGTGGGCAGTGCTATTGTGACCTTTATTTGGCTCTTTATTCGAGTAGGGTAGTCCTCGTTTGAAAATTTTGTTACAATTAGTTTCATGTTTCTATGGTTATCCTATGGAAGTTATGATCCTCTAGGTCAACTTTTGCTGGTATGAAAGGTTTTCAATGTTTCTTTTTTCTTTTTTTGGTTATTAATAGAAATGAAGAGAAAAAAAAAGAAAAAAAGGTGAAGGTTTGTTTTACCAACCATATTGATGATAATTTGAAAAATGTGTAGGAATAGTCGCTATTTTTTTTAATGTTATTTATTGTATTAATTTGGTTATAGCTATGTTCACAAATCACATTTATTTGTTATTCCAAGGATTTAAGATAGATAATCACATTACAGGAAAATATGTAATAGACAGAGCTTTGCACTTGAGTGAAGAAAAAGACAATAGACCATCTCCATCACACAACTTATATTTATTTTTAGAAAAAATAATCATTATAATAAAAAGCATGAAACTTGAAAATGTATCAAAATAACCACCATTATTATTATTGTGGTTAAAATGTAAAATGAGAAACAATAATTTTTTCAGGTTTATTAATCCCCGCCATAAGGCAACAAGGACTATAGTAATTAGCTTGCCACTGTATATGAGTTCCTGTACACAAATCAAACATTAAATCCAAAGTTTTAATTCACATGTTGTCGTTTACCTTTTTCCCAACCTATAAAATTTTAACCAACAAAGTTTTAGTTCACATGTTTTGGTTTATCTTTTTCCAAACTTATTAAATATTAACAAGGCTTTATGTTAGCCAATAAAAACTTAGGTCTTAGCTTCTTCCCAAAATGGGGAGAGGCACAAAACTTAGTCTTAAAACACAAATTCTTAACCTTTTTTTTCATAATAAAGTAATGTTAACATTACTCGAACATTATTTAGTTAATATTAAATGTTTTCATATAATGTGGCTCTCGAGTGTGCATGAATACACGTGATTGCCTTTATGCTGATGAATGTGATGGGTTGTCGTGGGCTCATAGATATGTCAAGGCCAATGTGTTGTCTACTCCCATGTGTACTCCTTTCTGCACGGATCGAAGGTGAGGTATGAAGGGTCCAGTATGAAGGTATCCTACCACATCAATAAAACTGACTTTTCACCTCAATACCTTGGTGTTGTGTGATGGTCAAACTATTAGTAATGGATTTATGGAATCAAATGTAATTGTAGATATGAGACTATCGTTGCTCTCAAGCATGTTGAGGACGTGTAGGTTATATAAATAGACATGTGTATACGAATTTTCGGTGAAAATTATATGTAAAAAATTTCTATCGATGCTTTTCGAACTAGTTAGTGTGGTTCATCTTGTCTTGATGATGAATCACACTGGATGGTTCAAAACGTGTCGACATAATTTTTTTACATGTGATTTTCACTGAAAATTCGTATACACATTTTATGGATCACAGAAGTCAAATTCCTAATAGACATGACATTTTTAGAGGGAATGTACAACAAACAAACACAAAGATATAAGTTTCATGTGTGACATTCCGCTTTCACCCAAAATACACGTTAGTGCACTTCTATATATTCCATATTGGTGTAAACTTACTTTAATTCTGGATTTAAAAAAACAAATAATAATCTCTAAACTATTTAAAATTAAAATAAATTAATGTTAATTTATTTCTTTTTCCACTATGGACCGTTTCACCACCTTATTATACCTGCCGAAAGGTAGCATGTATATAGCGATCGATATTGCTTTGACCTTGAATTAAGTTTATTTGACTTTTAAAATATCAAAGACGATCAACTGTTTTAACTAAAATTTGAATAAAAACCAATAATTTAAATTATTTAATTAATTTTTTTCAGGTTTTTTATTAGCCATTTACATTTGGGTCTTATTGTAGGCTCATTGTTTTTTGATTAGCTTAGTTGATTTTATCCAAAGTCCACATTAGCCTGGGTTTTCGCCTTTATCCAAAGTTTGATTATTTCAAATTTTGGATTACACTTCGTTAATTCTATCCAAAGTCTCGAGTGCCTGTGGTGAAGCCCATAGTGTGGGAGTTGCCAAAAATACACCTGTCTCACTCCAAACAAATACACCTGCTTTAGTGCAAGCGTGTATTTCAGATTCTGCTTATTCCCAGAGTCCATGTATTTCACATTCTCTGCAAATATTGAGAATCACTCTTCATGCTCATCCAGATCCATATAATTTCTAGTTGAGTTGTACTGAAGCACCCACTTCTCATAGAGGAGTCACAGACTTTCCTCGGACTCCAGGTCTTTGTCTGTAAATCTAGGAGAGGCATTAGAGGCATTCACTAACAAGGCTGCCAGAGAAAGAACAAAAACAAGGTTGCCCTAATTGAAATGATAATATTCTCCATTACCCAAAAACACTAATAACTAATTCAATTCAATCCAGATATAATTAATTCATAGAATAACTAATCCAATCCAATCCAGATATAATTAATTCACATCCAATCCATATATAATTAATTCACACAAGTAAGTGTGCCCACAAATTAAAACCTGAATTAGTGGACAATTATAATGAGAATATAAAATTAAACTAAGAAAAATGTAAGAGAAATTATTAATAAGACATTATTAAACACACAACACATAAATTCTTATGAAATTAATTATAAATGAGGGCCTAAAATAAAATAGAACGATTTAATAAAACTATAAATATAAAATTAAGCTACGGAAAATGTAATAACAACTTATTAATATGACATTATTAAACACACAACACAAAAATTCTTACCTAATTAATTATAAATGTAAGCCTAAAATAAAATAGAATGATATGATAAAACTATAAATAGTTGTTGGCATTTAAATTATATACATCCCTTAAAAAAACTAGAAAATCAAAACTTACTTTACAATATAGGATTTTTTTTTTCATTATAGATAAAGCTTATATATAATTATTCCAGTGCTATTCGAAATCAATCTGTTCCCTGGTAACTCATGCATACTTATTTCATTTGTTACTCCTCGATCGATCTGATCGGCTGTAGATGAGCAACGCCGCCACCACTTGGTTTTCATCTGTTCTGCAGTTAGCAATCTCCATAGTTAGGAGTTTCATTTGTAAACATAGATTCTAATCGCTTCCGCTTCATTTCAGCTTACAACCGACTTCATCCATCTGTTTAAGGGTCATGAACAAGGGACACGAGCAAAGATGCCTCCTCATGCCACTAAAGAAAACGCTAGCCCTCACTTTGGTACATAAAAAATCATCTGCAATCAGGCAGGGAATTCTGATCCCTCCACGATTGTTAGCAAGCATTGAATCCTATTAGATTTTTCTAGCTTTTTTGCATTTGCATCTGAAAAAAAGAAAAGAAAAGACAATAATAATATTTCAAAATAATAAGATTCAACCTTCTCTCTTTTCACAGCTCCTCTTACTTGAAGATTTCCTGCCTCTCTTCTTACAGGTCGTCCCATTGGCAGATTTTCTAATGCCAGCTGTGTAAATATGAAAAAAATCATTGATATTTATATATTTTTTCAAGAAAAAGAAAATAAAAATTAGATCACTACACAATTTACCTATCATTGAAGAAACAAAAAATTATTCTAAAACACACATGTATAAATTTAAATATCAAACAAAAAAACATTAAATACATGCTCCTTCCATGACACTTGCTGCAGAATGCTGATGAACCCACTGAATCCTTCATTTCATTATAACTTCACATCTTCTTTGTACAATTTTGTTTTCACTTTTTATCATGTTAAACCAAAAATCAAAAAAGAAAACAAAAGAAGAAAGAAAATAAAAATCCCTACACAGTTTAGTTTTTTTGTCTTTGTTCTTGCGATTATTGTATCTAAAACTTTGAAACAATCTAAAAATCCTAAATATAATACACTCATTTCTTGGTGGAAAATCTTGGTGAACAATCCTATGAGACGAAGCAACAGAGGAAATAACATCAAAAGATAAATTTGTGAGACGAAGGACACAAGAAACAAGTTGTGAAGAATTTGTAACAATAAATTTGTGAGACCAAGGGACAGAGGAAACAAGCTCTGAAGAATTTGTAACAAGTAAGATGAGTATGGATGGACCGTGGGTTGTTTGACACCTCTATTGAACATTCCACATGGTTATTTACAAGGCACCTATAATGCGGCTGCATATAGCTTCAAAGACGCAAATTGATTAGTCAGCCACATATGATTTGTCAACCACATATTTTTTATTTTATGGGCTTTTTGTTTGATATCAAAGCTGCTTTGAAGTCATTTTTTATATCAAAGCAAGGTAAACAAATAGAGGTATTCATTCGAGCGAGAGATGGCACCTTAGCGCATGGTTAGCTAGTGGTTATATTTGTATAGACTGAAAATGAGAGAGTTACCATTTATGCAGCAGGTATGCCGAATGCAATGCATCATTGTTTATAGTAGGTGCAACTTGAAGAAATAGGCATTTAGATACATACTCGGGTTAACAACAATGGTTTTTAATTCAATTTGTTCCTCAGTATGAGAAATAGTACTTTGATACAATTGCAATTGTTGAGATATCTCATTTATGAACTTTTCATGAAGTATTTTGAGTTTCTTATTCGATCTGCAACAACCATGCCATTGAAATGGTTGACCAGGATACTATATTCCACCACATCTAAAAGAATCCATTTTCCCCTTCTTTTCATATGTTTAAAGTGTCATAAGTATTTTTTTCGGGAGAAGGCTCAAATGATCAAGTTTGTATATGACACCACATCCAGCGCACATCCCCTTCTCTTCATCTCATTCAACAAACACAAAGCTTTATGTCTTTTCCTAGTTTTGGCATAGTTGTTGGAAAATTTGTTGCAAACCATGAAGTCTGCCTCAACCCCAACTCTACTATTTCATCCAACATGCAAGAGGCCCACTCCAACCTCCCTGTCTTGGACAACCTAGTGAGAAAATTGTACCATTACATTACTAGTGGTTTATACAATGAATCTCTTGCTTATGCTTTCCTGCAACAACCTCGGTCTCATGGGAAGAAAATAAATTAGGAAATGTTGGGAGGTAAACTAGTTGGCAACTAGTGAGTTGGAATTAATTGTAAAAGAAGGAAAAACACCATGTTTGGTTGTAGGAGGTTTCGTATTTACAGGTATGAAGCTTTTGTCTGTCCTTTACTTTGTTAAATAGTGATTTTGTACAGAGTAGTATGGTAATGCAAGTCTGATTGAAGTTTTGAGTAATAATATGATTTTGTTCAAGTAAGTGAATACCAATTGTGTGCTGCAGAGAAACAAAGAACTACAAAGTGACTAATTATTGGTTATGTTACATGAGTCTCGGATTTTGTATGGATTATAAAAAAACTTAAAGGTTGAATTCTCTTTATGATATCTTAGTGGTGGAACAAAGCTCGATTATGTAGGAGAAGTGCTTTAATAAACATCTTATGTTGGTGCTTTTTATTTACTGTTACTTATTGATTATTATGTTGTCAAAGAGCAACTTACAGGTTGCTACTCATGTTTGAATTTTTCACACAACACTGAATTCTCTTTACTAGATTTCTAGGAAACATTTTAGAAAGGGTTGAAGTTATACACTAAAATTTCGTTTTTTTTTTTTTCTACAAAATATGCTATATAAGTGGTATGTGGTCACGGATAAAATAGACACCCCTGTATTGATTCCCATATTTTAGTAATCAACAAATTTCGTAATCACTGTGGTTAACATGGGAAGCCATAATGGTTGGAGTTTGAAGCCTTGATCAATGTATCTTAGTGAATGTATGTTTTCCCATCTGAATACAAATCTCTCCTAAATGATGTCAAATAATTGAGTATTCTTCAGTTACTCTCAAAACCTCCTCTATTGTAAGGCACAATTGTACTAGAGTTGGAGCATGAGAATATATATATATATATATATATATATATATATATATATATATATATATATATATATATATATATAACGTTGGAATATGTTAAATATTTCTTAACCTTTTGGAATTTCTATTCATAGGGTTCATAGGGGTGTATAAAATCTTCTAGTTTAGAAAAGTTATTGTGCTTAGTGACATCTTCTTTTTACTCGAAGTTTGATTTTCACAGACTAATTTTGATTTATTAAAAGGGGACTATGTTTTGTTGTATCAAGGGTGATGATTTTGTATCTTTGCCATTAAAGAGGTGATTGAGATGGCTATGTTGCATTTTTAAATTTGAAAGGTTTTTGGTGGTGAGAATTTTGGTATAGAATTATAATCACCATATTTCAGTTGAACTAGTGTTTGTAGTGAGGTCAAAGTCTATATTTTCTCTACATGCATTTTGGATATTGTCTTCCCCACATATGCAAGTGGTTTGGTTGTTATAATTTATTCATCTAGACTTTATTGAGTTGCATTCCTCGGATTATGATTTTGAGGACGATGGTTGTTGTGAAGTGCACTCCACATTTGTGGTCCAATAGTTGAAGTGTTTATCTTCAAGCATTGAAAAAGAAAAAATCCCCCAAGTATGAAGAAATCCTCCAAATATTAAGGGAAATATTGAAATCAAATGCACATGCTAATGCTTGTATTTGATTGCAAAAATGGACCAACTCATTTTTATTCCAATTGCAAGTATGAGTATCATATATATACTTCTTGGTTGACAACTCATGGTAAGAACTAGGAATCATTGTTGTTCCAACTGTAAGTGTAAGTATCATGATATATACTTCTTACTCATAGTAAGAGATAGGAATCTTGTAATAATATGGACTAAAATGATCAAATATTATATTTTGGTTGACACAAACTAATTTTTACTGATGGAACCCTACCCACACTCACTTATCTCAATGTCCCCTGGGGCATACGTAGAAACATGCCTTACGAACGAATCAAGAGCTTCGAACCAACCTCCCTTTCGAAGGAAGGAGAAAAGGGTTGGTTGGCCAATGAAGGTTACGTTCGTGGGCCCTCGATCCCTCATACTTTTTTTATGTTTTCTGGGGAATGACGTAATTGGCATAAATCCCCTGGTGTGGAGGCTAACCTTGGCCTTAACCCTGGCGTATGAAGAGCCCAATTGACATTGGAAAGGACTTGTTGTTTCACAACTCCCCTTGTTATTATTGTAATGAAGGGAAACATGGTTATTAATTTGTCATGCTTTTATTATTACTGTAAATAAAGGAAACATGGTTACTTTACAGAAAAACAATGAAATAATTTAAATAAAAAGAAAAGAGAAGGGAAATGATGAAATAATTTAAATAACAATAAAAAAGAAGGGAAATGATGGGCAACACCAATTTGTGAACTTTTTAAATCTAGAACAAGTGTCCCACCAAAACAAAGATGTTCCAAAAATATTTTTCTAATCTAAAACATGTTCACCTTTGTCATTATGTGACCCGTATTTAAAATTGATAATCAAACCATTGTTGTAATGTGTAAGTAAATAGAAGGGTAGAGTGAATTTCTATAGTCTTAAAATTTTATAAAGAGAAGTGGAGAATAAAAGCCATTCATTGAAGATAAAAACTATTCCATAGAAGGTTGAGTCTGGACTAAGCCTTACAAAATCTTATTGAAAATATTTTGTAACCAAATCATATTTTCAACCAAAAATTAGCCCCAACTTAAATTCGATCTCACTTAATTAAAACAAAAAAACAAAAAAACCAACCCACAATCTATGATAACGAACAATATTGTAAACCGTGGAAGGTAGCACACACTTAGTTAATGTGGTGAACAATACTCTAGGGCCTAGGCCATGGAACATAGCATGCCTTTCGTCAATGTAATTGTGGTGATAAGAAGTTAAGTAAAAATTCCGTGTGGGGAAAAGTTTTTTAAAATGATAAAATGTATCATAACGTATTTGATGATAGCGATAACTCACCATCTACAATTATAATAATTATGTTGCAAAGAAAAAGTTTTTAGAAATGATTTTCCCTTTATATTTAGCTTTGGTAATTCAACTAATTAGGGCATAACATTGAGGTTTATTAAAAAAGTTAAGTGTCTACGATAAGTATGGGTTAATATAGAAATAATTATTTTTGTTTTTATCCACTTTTATTTACTGTAAATCAAATAAGAGTTTCTTTTAAATAAAAGTTTTTGTTTGAGTATTTTTTAAATAATAGTTTTTTGTATTTTACATAAAAAATTTATTTCACACGTTTTAAGGAAGAAGAGTATACTAGATATGGAGCATGTATTGGTTGGAAATTAGACGGGTGACAGAACCCAAAAAAAATTCATCATCCAAATATAAAATTTTCTAAGATTCAACAAAATTTTCTAAGATTCAACAAAATTATGAAAATACTATATTAGAGATCTAGATATCTTGAACTAAATTCTAACTTAAAAGACAGAAAAATATAAGTAACTAAAAAAAAATATTAATCGATAAGAACCCATCAATTAGAATGAGAAAAGTATTAGGTCTCCACAACGATTGACTCTAAACCAATACTACGAGAGCATCTTGGGTACTAGGGAATGCCCAAGTGAACATATACACCCTAGTCTATTGTCGATATTCTTCATAATTAGTTGTAGCTCATCAAACATTAAGAGAACCTCCTTTTTGGTTTTATTTAGGTGAAGTACAACTCGTCCAAGGAGGAGCTTTAGATGTTAATGGTTAGTTTTTGGTGGATTTTGTAGCAACAAAAAGGTGTTCTAGTTTTAGATGATCTTAAGAGGTTAAGAAACATGATATCTCCAAAACTTAGAAAAGGTTTTGCGAGATAAGCTTGGGAAACACCTTAATTAAATTAATTAGCCAATAATTTAATTACTTCCTAAGTTAACATAGGGAAGTGAGTTAATTGAAGTTAATTAATTAAGGGAATTTGATTTTTATCTAGAGACTTCTATTTGTGGAGTCAAATTGATCTAAGCCATTGATTAAGATTGGATCTTGGTTATTGGTTTCCCAACATAAGATTATAAGAGCAAGTCGAGGGCTTGGAGAGAGGCATCCGTTGTAGTGTGAGCAGTTTGACTATATAATTTGCAACATTTAGCACGGGTAGAACTAAAGCTAGGGAAGAGGCACTCGTGGGGTTTACAATAGTGAGAATTTTCGAAGAAATTCTGAGGAGGTTTTACAGTGATCCAAAGTTGGGAGAGGAGGGTAAATTATCTAGTAGAGGAGGTCATATTCTACAATGTCAGTTAGCCAGATTCCTAGTGAAAGTTATCGGAAGGAATATCGTTTTACTTGCTAGTGCCTAGATCTATTCCCAGGAAGCAGAGTGAATTGATTCTAGAGGCAAAGGAAGGAACGACGACTTTCGTGAAGGTGTCTCCCATGCAAAATGGATTTTCTAAAGCAAGCAATGCACATTTCAAGCCAGGCTGAGCGAATTGCTAGGGAAGTGTGAGTTTTCCATAGAGGGCGAGATCAAGGTGTTATGATGGAAAAGGATTTCCCCAATATATTTCTAGTTGAGATAAATTTATGGAGCTAAGCCAAAAAGGATAATAGTTTTAATTCTCTATTTTGTTGCATATTAATAAAAACCTCATCTGCAACATTGGTTTTCCCTTCAGGGTTTTTCGAGGAACAATTATCCAAAAGTAATGATGTCCATTTTATTGTGTGTGCATCCACTTCCCAGTTCTAGTTTTTATATTTCTACAATGTTTTATTTGTGAAAACTATTTCAGTGAATTAATCACTATTTGTCGTTAATAATTAACAGAAGACAAAAAAAACTAGTTTCAGTTGGGATAATAATTTCCAGTTGATGTAATTTCACATGGTATCAAAGAAGAGAAGATTGGATCATAGGCTCTAGGTGAAAGGGAGTCAAATTGTGCAGTTTCAGAGTGGGATCTTAAGCACTAAATATTAGAACTGCAAAAGGCAACAAAAAGTGCGAATTGTTGGAGGATGAAATTTTATTTCTAGATATACGATGGAGGAAAATTCGATTTGTCCCAAGATCAGTAGAAACATGCAATAGGACTGTTATTAAGGGTTTCCGGTGAGCAAATCAATTATTTCGCAGAGCAGATCTAGTGTAGTGGTTTTGCAACAAGGGCTTTGCAGCAGGAGATAATCGTAAGGAAAGGAAGAGAAAGCACACAGAGAGGGAATTTCGAGACATTTTTAGAGTGTTTTCAATTTTCCACTTGTAGGAAAAGAAGCTCATGATTTCTAGCAAAGGAGACCAATTTTAGTTAGTTCGATTTCCATTTCGAGTTACATTCTAAGCCACTATGTGTTGCAAAGGTTACAAATTGTGTGCTAGTACTATATCAGAGGTAGAGTAAGCAACTTCGGTGTTTAGAAACAGGCAGTTCCATTGTCGGAAAATGATTTCCATAGGCAAGATCGAAATCCTAGGGTAGTACTACACAATCTAGTGTGAGTTGCAGTATGTTGTGCAGGTTGCGAGGTCTAGTTACAAGCATGAGTGCAAGTAGAAGGGAGTAGAAAAAGTTAGTTTGTCGAAAAGAGAAGGATATTTCCAACGTATATATCTCCATTATTTTATGTTTCGCAGAGATGACCGCAGTAGGTCTCATATATTAATATAGGTTGGAAATATCCTTCAACTTTGGTGCTTGGAAGGCTAGGATGCAATTTCTTCTGGACGGACACGACTTAAGGAATTTGTGACAGTCGTGATTGTTGAGCCTACATATCCACAAAAAATGGAAACCTTCAAGAAGTAGATGGAAAAAGCCAAGAGGATGGTCCTAAATGGAGTTTGAGCTCATATCGTCCTGCTTATTGCAGACAAAGATACAACAAAGGACATGTGGGATTTCATCGTGAAGCTATAGGAGGATCCATATGAGAAACAAAAAAATATTCTCAAGGAGAAGTTGAGAACAATCAAGATGAAAAAGGGAAAGAACGTTACATCCTATCTCACTAGGATTCAGAGGGTTAAATATGAACTTGTATCTATAGGATAAAAACCATCAGATAGTGAGTTGGTCTACACAACACTCAACGATTTCACCAAGGAGTGGTGTACATTCTTCCAAGTGATTTCAGGGTGAGAAACACTTCTTGGATGGGAGCATCTATGGAGTGACTTCATTCAGGAGGAGCTAAGGCTCAATCTCACAGATGGTACTACTAGCGGCAATAGCAAGGGATTGAAGTTATAGAAGGAGGAGTAGAGTGTATCCCTTATAGGAAATGGTAAAGTGAAGAAAGGTCTTAGTAAAGGATAATACTCGAAAGGAGAGAAGAAGAAGAAAAACATGTTGAAGGACAAATGCTTTGGATGTGGTGAGTTTGGTCCCTATGTCACCTAGTGTCCAAAGAGGAAGAAGGACAAGAAGGGGTAGTAGACAATAGTTTTGACAAATATTGATGACTTATTGATTCAGTGTATCAGTAAAGTGCTCAAAATTAAAAGTGTTCAAAAGTGTTCGAAATCGGTGCAAAAACATAGATCTCATCGCCTTGAATCCAACGCAACTTGAATTTCTCAAAAATGATATTGTATGCTCTTGATATCATGTTCTGATCGTTTTTCTAAACAACTTAAATTTTGTATTTGGGTTGCAGGGACGATGACTGTCTAGTCCGTACGTTGACTAGGCAGGATGACTCTGTTTGAAGGGCCAATAGTATCTCACCAAGTGTCCTTATCTTATTGGTCAAAATTTCGTGCATTTTTGTTGGTTGTTGGTCTTGTGAGTTGGTCAAGTGAATGGAGGCCACGTGGGCCAATGGGTGGCCGCTACATGGCATCCCAAAAATGGTGTAAAATTTGTTTATGGGCTAAACAAGCTTCACAGGATTTGAACTCACAACCTTAGAGTGGCAACACGGTGCTCTATCGCCATGCCACTGATGGTTCTTATAAACTATGGTGGCGATGGCATATTTAAAGTTTGTTGAATGGGCAGTTGGGGGACGAGGCAAGGGTTAGGCCCTGGTCCTCAGTCACCCCATCCC
The DNA here is from genome assembly GCA_034641835.2 of Pinus albicaulis. Lineage (NCBI taxonomy): Eukaryota > Viridiplantae > Streptophyta > Pinopsida > Pinales > Pinaceae > Pinus > Pinus albicaulis. The sequence continues at coordinate 1,275,170,403 of CM076584.1, forward strand.
CACAAGACCACAGGCTGAGCACCGAGGGCTCGGGCCTAACCCCGACCCAAGCCACAGTATCACCAACTCTACCATACTCGCATCGGGAGTTAACATCGACATGCATGTTGAAACCCAACACCACAATTATATAATACATCATGGTTGCAGGAGGGTTTCATAACCTCGATACACTATAATCTTACCATATCGCAACTAAATTTTGGTGCAAGTTCAACCAACCACTGATGGTTACGAAACACAACCGTCATTCAACCACAATTGAATTCGGAGTTATGGTTTTGGTGTGGGAATTAAAACTTGACCCCGATTATATATATAACACAACCACCTCCAGAGCATGGTTGGTTTGGTGTAGAGTTTTAAAAGCTCAACCATAACCATAGTAACGAAGAAATGAACCTCTGTCGCAGAGCGGGGTTTAACAGTTAGTGTGGGGTTTTTAACGACTCATATCCAACGATGATAATGAAGCCACGTGGCCCCATTTTATCCACTCATGTGGGTCATTGTGCATTTAAATTAGGCAACAATTTGCACCCAAACTGGAACGAATCTCGCCAGCACATGGCAAATTTGTCACTCCGTGATGCTGAAAATGACGAAATTTGTAGGATGGTTAGCAAGATAGTGTGGTTTGTAGATCTATTAGCGTCAAAACTTGACCATAGCATAACTTCTTTAGTTTTTGGCCAAATTGATCTAAAAAAAAGCCCAACTAATGTTTTTTTATTGTTCTGTAGCCATTAAAGACATTTTTTTTGCATTCTGAGCACATAATGAAAGAGGCCCAACATTGGAAGCTGAACCAGGAGATGTATCCTAGGCGGAGTGAAATCCTCCATCATTTTGATGTCTTGTGCTATTGTTTATGGTATTATTGTCTCTGTTTTTATGCTTCAAACTGAGTTTAAAACAATTAATTTATGTTCTTTCGTAACTTTCCTAATTGCATAAAATACATAAAATTTGACTTGAAAATTTCATCAAACCTTCAAGTTTTAAAATACAGATCGCATATCCATTAGGTTAGAGGATCGTTTTTCTATGTTTGTAGTGTTTATCTTCAGATGTAGTAATATGATACTCCAATATGTGATATCAGGTAGGATTCATAGGAGGAGTAGTAGGAGGTATAGATCGAGCCATGAAAGGCTTGATCAATAGAACATATCCAGTTATTGTGCTTTCTTCACATGGATAATTACCTTTGCTACAAGGTCCCACATTATTAAAGTAGCAGGAGGATCGAAGTGTCAGCTAAGCCGTAGTTAGATTATTAAGGGACAATGTAGTCAAAAACTCAAGGGAGAGCTGTAGAGCCAATTGTAGTTAGAGACTCAAGGGACATGTGCAAAGCTAGTTGCAGTGACTTATTAGATCAGGGAGAGTTTGAGACTCAGGGGTAGTCTAGCTTCAGAGGAAGAAACCATGTGGAAGCTTGATATGTGGGTTCTAAGCATATAAATACACACAGTAGCAGTGATAGCAACATCACAGCAGTAACAGATAGGCATTAATAGTGTGAGATTAGAGTATGCACAATAACATGGTGGACAATGAATAGTTTCTTCACAATGATTTCGAGTGATAGGGAGTCATATTAGTTTGAAGATGTGAACAGAGGAGGTTTCACAGATGTCATATATCGACAGTGTGGATCAGTTCAACTATAGTATGTTCCCACAGACAAGTAGGTGGATGATATACTCACGAAGGCTCTATGGAGAGCCAAGTTTGTCTACTTTAGAGAAAAAATGGGTATAGTGGAGAACACCTTCCTCGCTAAGAGCGAGTGTTATTTTTTGGTGGAAATGGTAGTATTGGACATGTGTTCTAGTCTCAAATTATGCTAAGAGGTTAAGGAGTATGAGATCTCCAAAACCCAAAAAATGTTTTGTGAGATGAGCTTTGGAAACACCTTAAATAAATTAATTAGTCAGTCATTTAATTATTTCCTAAGTCTAGCTTAGGGAATTTGGTTAGTTAAATTTAGTTAGTTAAGGTAATTTGATTTTTTTCTAGAGATTTCTATTGATGGAGTCAAAGCGATCTAAGCCATTGATCGGGTTTATATATTGAACAATTTTTTCCCAACATAATATTATAAGAGCAAGTGGAGGGTTTGGAGAGAGGCATCAGTTGTAGTGTGAGCAATTCAACTACCCAGTTTGCAAAATTCAACAAGGGAAGAGTTGAAGCTAGGGAAGAGACAGTAGTGGGGTTTGTAGTAGTGAGATTTTTTAAAGAAATTCTTAAGAGGTTTTCCAGCGATCTAGAGTCAGGATAGGAGGCCGAATTATCTAGCAAAGGACGATGTATTTTGTAGTGCGAGTTAGCCATATTCCCAATGTAAGTTGCTGGAGGGAGCATTGTTTCAATTGATAGTGTCGTTTGGTCAATTTAGTGTGTCCTAAATTGCTACATTAATTTTTCAATCCGGGATTCGTAAGCTGACGAAGTGTGGCGCACTATATGTGCAAGATAACCTATCTCTTACTTTTTGTCGTTTTTGGTTTTTTTCTTTTTATCTTGATAGGTTTCCTAATGTGAGATGGAAATTCTAAAAAAAACAAGTATGGTTATGATTGTTCAAGGCAATGATGTCCTTTATAATAATTTACCACACTTCAAACTTCAAAAGGATTTTGAAACATACAATGAGAAAATTAGTTCCTAAAAGGAAATGAAAATGTGCCACTATTCTAGTTAAAAAAACAGTGAACTATTGATCATGAAAACCATTACCCTTGCTGCTGTCTAAACACAAAAGAAACTGTACTCAAAGAAAAGATTGCAAGTAAAATAAAACTAAAATCAAATTACATCAACTCATATTCTGACCCCTCACCATTAGTCTCGCTATGGCTTTCGGAGGTAATCATAAACAACTTGAGCAATCTGATATCTAATTTGCAGAAAAACAAACTAATATCAAATTACACACTCATACTTCAATCCCTCACCATTAGTCTCGCTATGGCTTTCGGAGGTAACTGATAATGACATGAGAAATTTAATATCTATCTTGTAGAAAAGTAAACTAATATCAAACTATACACTCATACTTCAATCCCTCACCATTAGTCTCGCTATGGCTTTCGGAGGTAACTGAAAATGACATGAACAATTTAATATCTAACTTGCAGAACAGTAAACTAATATCAAACTACACACTCATACTTCAATCCCTCACCATTAGTCTCGCTATGGCTTTCGGAGGTAACTGAAAATGACATGAGCAATTTAATATCTAATCTAACTACTAAAGAAAATGTGCAAGACTGAAATAAACAAAACAATGCTGGAATTAAACAAAAACTAAGAAAAAGAAATCAGCAGAAGGACAATATTGATTCCATGTCATTAGTCATTATAAAATGATGTGCAAATGCCCGGGCTGCCTATTGTAATCTGGAACAAAAACACTGATCAGTTAACAACAACATAAAACATAAAAGATTATGGACAGAAGTAAAATGTAAAGCATGAAAGATTATGGACAAAGATGAAACGTAAATACCATGAAAGATGTAATATATATACACATGAATGACTATGGCACAATGAACTTAAAGAAATGAAGCATGAAACTATACAGTAATACACAAAACCTCAGCGTGTGCAGGGGCCCTCTGCACAAACCTCGGGAAGCAGCTTTCAAATACGAATTACGCTTATGAACAGAGTCTTCTCATATATTAAAATGCGGTCATAACAGAGAAATAATGTCACAGCACAATGGCGACGCAATTACATTACAGAGCTAACTATTATGCGTATGAGAACACATTATTTATAACAGAGGGTGACATAACTAATTCCCTAAAGTCTGCGCTGATAGAAGACACGTGAACCACCACGTCCAGAGATCTAGCATTATGGCCACCGTGAGGATTAAATCTATGGAGAGTGGCTGTTGGATTCGGCTTATGGAGCCGTTTACAGGTGTTGATATGTCTCCCGTGATTTAGAAACGGCCACGCAAATCTTCACGTGATGAGAAACAGAGTTCTGTCACCGTGGGACTCTTCGGTTGACCACCACTTGGCCACCTTTGACCACAGCCTTCTTAGGTGAATTCGACCGAGCCAATAGGACACGATCCATGTCCATGTCATTTCTAACTTGCCCATGTGGCTCGATTTGCCTGAAGACACCTGCAATATAGACTTTAACAAAATGGCTGCGGAAAGTTGCAGCAGCTGCGGAAAGTGACAAGATTCCGCAGTTAAATGAGCAAAAATCTAAATCAAACAGCAGACACAAAACATAGTTAAAAACCATTTTAAATGCTCTTTTACAATTAATATGCAATGATATTGATGACTTAGAAGGTCCAGGTGAATGAAAAAGGTCTAGAAAGGTGTATAAGAAAGATGCGGATTTGAGACTCAACAGTGCCCAGATATATTCCTGGGAAGAAAAGTGAATTGATTCCAGAGGAATATGAAGGCATGATGACTTTCATGGAGTTATTTCCAGGGAAAAACAAATTTTTTGAATAAAGCAATGCACATTTCCAGGAAATCTAAGAAAATTTCTAGGGAAGTGTGATTTTTCCAAAGAGGGCCAGATTGAGGTGTTGTAAGGGAAAAGGATTTTCCCATTATATTTCTAGTTGAGATAAATTTTCGGAGCTAATCTAGAAAGGATAGTAGCTGTAATTTCTTTATTTTTGTTGCATAATAATAAAACCCTCATCTATTTCATTGGTTTTCCCTTTGGGTTTTTTTGAGGGACAATTGTCCAAAAACAACAGTGTTTTTTTTTGTGCATGCATTTCTCAATTCCAGTTTTTAAATTTTCGTAAATTTTTAGTTGTGAAGAATGATTCAATGAATTATTCGCTATTTTTCATCAATAATTAACTTAAGACAAATAAATATCTTACAGTTAGGAGAATAATTTCTAATTGTTGCATTTAAGGGATTTTCACACTAATAGATAACAATGGTGTGAATGTATTGATTGAAGCATCCCCGAGTGTGACCAATATTAGGTAACTAGTTAGATATCTCCATCAGTACCTCAGATATGTTAAGAATTCTCTCTCCCCAACAATTTCATATTCAATTGGCGGGATTCCATCCTAGATAGCTTGAGGAATGTTGGTCAAAAACCTTTGAGTTGATCTCTCTTCCCTCAGCTGGGCGTGACAACCACACTATTCCTGCTAGTATGATTTTATTTTCCTACTCTGAGCATTTCATAACAACATTGCAACTGGAGACTTGCCAAGAGACAAGGGACCTACAAGGGTGAGGGTTTTAGGAAGAACCAGAGAGAAGGAATGAGAGGGATAGTAAAAATTTGGGCAGGAGAGACAAAGAGAGAAACTGGAGGGGGCATGAAATGATGAGAGAAAATTCTTAGAGGCACGGGATAGGAGGAGGGGATACTAACGTGGTTCAAAATTCGGTTCACTAAGAGAACTAGAAAACAAACTAGATACCAAGGATAAAACCTTACTAAGAGCAAACACGACAAAAGAATCTAGTTTCGAAGGACACAAAGAGGAGAGGGTCAGAATGAAGCCAAGAAATACTAAGGCAATGTTACAATGAGAATTTTCCTTAGAGAAATTAGTTGAGATAAGAAACCATTTCTCCTCTTCAAAATCTAGAAAACTAGTAGAACCAGGAGAAGGATAATGAACCAGAGGGGCATTCCCACCCAAAGTGAGTGAGACATGCATTGTAATCTCAAAAATTTACAAATAGGAAAGGAGAATGTTACAGTAGAATAAACCCAAGACATAAAATTATATAGGATAACTATTGGGTATGTGTTATATTCTTTCCACAACTAATTTTTTGGTCCTTAATTTCCGGTGGGTAGTCCGTGCCCATGGTTTTGTGCATGGTTTTGCACATGGTTTTGGGGTACGATGGTTTTCAACCCCTGGTATTATTGTAGATCCGGTCAAGGTAACTATGGTTATGTTCTAATCTAGAGTTAATGGATTGGGGTTTATGTATGCTTCAGCATGTATATATATGTGTTGTAACACTAAAAAGAATATAATGAAAAATAAAGTTGGTCGTTCCGATTTGGGATCTAGGGGAAAATCTCTGTGTTTATCTATTTTATGTTTTATGCTCTCACTATTGTTTATTTTCTGTTATAAGATTCGTGTGTAGATAATTTCCGTTCAGGGTTAAAACCTACAATAACTAGATAGGATGGCTGGAGTAACAAGAGTAATGAGGAAACATTGAGCCATGAAAACCATTAATGTTCCTTCTTGTCAACCCAAATGTGATGGTAAATCCATGTGTATGTGGTGTAGCCTCCCTCTTCTTAGCATGAGTGTATCCTCTAGCTTGAAATGAATACTGTGCATTGGATATATAGAATGAAATGGGTATATTGTCAGAAATGACGTCTAATTTGTACGAATTGTTAAAAAGTCAATCCTCCACTCACTTTGCCACATTGAATTGATAATTGAACCATCATTAAACAACAAAACCAACACAGTCAGATGCACAAAACCATGTAAGGAAGTTATGGCTGAATTGTACACTAGGGGGATGTGTTCCCATATCCTCATCCCTCAAAGGATGGTGTGATGATGGCCATGCGTTCCCCCACCTATCACAAACCTAACAACCTATATGGTGATCCTCAAAATTGAAAGACATGGAGGTGGGATTTGATCAACTTATGTGTACATAGGTCAGAAAATAATTTAATATAACATCTTTGGATGCATCTTTATAGAAGAGCGTTATCAAAGAAGGAGAAATCATGCATGCACATTATGTGAATGAGAAGAAAGAAAAATTAAAACATAAAATATCAAGGTTTAAAAATGTGTCTAATGTGTAGGTGAAAAAATTTTCCAACACAATTTTTATAATAAAAAAATAAAAAATAAAGTAAATTTTCTATAAAATTTACCATACATAATATTGGAACTTTGTAAAAATTATGACTTTTTAGGCTTAGATAATGTATTGTGATTCTATTTTCCAAAAATAATTTGAGTAAACCAAAATATATTTTCGATTTAGGTTAATTATTAAATCAATCTTGTTTAATATTAAACTAATACTTACTTTCTTTAATATATATGAATGATCCAATTATAAACTCCCTTAATCTAATAACACTTTGTATTCATGAACAATTTTTAACATAGAATTGATTGGCTATTAATTTATGTTAACATAATCTTAAAAGTGGTAGAAATATTGAAACATCGTGATATTTTTTTATTTTATATATAAGGGTGAGCCTCAACACTTGTGTTAACAATTTTGTTTGAAAAATTACAATATCTCAATCATATAAGTATGGATTATCAAAATTTACATTATATTTCTAGTCTCATCAATGCAATATTTTGAAATGTCGAATGTTATATTTATAATAATGTTATATAAGCAAGCCCTTAATACTTTTAAGCCAATCCAAGAATTATTGTCCAATATGAAAAATTATTATTAGATTATGCTACTTTACTAAAGCATACAAGATAAGACTTTGTAGGTTTCCAAATATTGTAGGTATGGACATTTTCTTGGTTTAGATATTTCTAAAAAATATTTCTTCTCATGCTTTTACCAATCAAGATGTGTGATTTCCAACATATAGTGCTCCCCTCTAGTTGATTGAATTTGATGTTACCTTAACCTTGATATATCCTTATGGTAGATACATTATTGTTTGAGGACCTGTTGTCACTACAACAAACACCCTCCAAAAATTTTCTTGCACTTGAATTTTGGAGCCTACTTGTGATCCATGATATGTCATTCCTTGATAGTTCATAGTTTCTTCATGGTTGGTTGATGTTTCCTGAGGTTGTTATTGTAAAAATCACGTGCTTACACATGCTTGGCCTTTGAGGCACTTTCAAGCATTATTCTTTTAAGCAAGTGTAACAATCAAGATGTACCTTAGAAAGTCAATCACTACGCAATCCTTGCTGACATTGAATGTGTAGTTGTTGAGGATAGTGATTGCACAGTTCTCTATGGATGATGACTGCACAATCCCTGTAGACAGCCAGTGCACAACCCCAAGTTGGAAGTTCTCTCCCTATTAATATCAATTGTATCATCTCCCCAATGAATTTTATCAACTGTCACTTTTATGCGCTTTGGTTTTCATTAGTGTCACCTTCACATTTTCTACTATCGTTTTTTCTTGATTTTATTTCTAATAGTGGCACTTTTGTGTTCTCTTCGCTATAGCATGTATCACTTTCACTTTATTTAGCTTTTGCAAGTTTCATTTTCACTTTTTATTACTATTGAAAGTGTCATACTTAGTGAAAGGGTGTCATTTTTACATTCTTGAAGGGAAAATTTGATGCATTCCCTTGTACCAATGTGTTCTATATATCATAGGGATATGCATAATTGACTCTTCCCCAAATTCTTGAGCATTTCTTTGTTAGTGTTGTCACATGTGTCGCAAGGTGTATCTTAAGTGTCGCACTTGGAGGTAAGTGTCGTTCTTACGTTGTTTCAACAAGAACATGTTGATTTTGGGTGTTAAAAGTTTCATTGTTGAGTGGTTGATCATATATGAGCATGTGATCATGTTCAAGTCATGTTATAGTTCCATATCTTGTCCCTTTGATCCCACACTTAGTCAATTCTTGAAATTTTTCCTTGCCTCATCAACCCTTCTCTGGTCTACCTCCCTAAAATCTGCATTGTGCAGTCTCAGACCCCAGTTAGCATCCCCTTCCTCCTAGAATTGCACATTGTGCAATCTCCACCTCTAAGGAATTTTCACTACATAGTCACATTTCCCAATTTATCCTCTTTACCTTGGAAACCACGTAATTCCTCCATCCATACAACCTTTCACTGTGCACTATGTAGTTTGAGTCAGTAGTCAGGAATTCCTATCTCATTGAGTTTCCAAAAAACACAGTCTTGTGCCTCATGGCTTCCCGAATTGCGCACTGCGTAGTTACATTAAGTAAGTTATCACCTTTGTCACACTAAATCTCTCAACTACGCAATCTTGCTTCCCTGACCCTTAGACACTGCACATTACATAATCATAGTGATCACCAAACCTCCATCATTACCTTCTAGAATTGTGCACTGCACAATCCTTGGGTCTCCTTCTCGGTCCAATATCTTATTCAGAATCAATCAATGAATTGCATGAAGAATCAAATAGACTAGGGGATTTTCTATCTAATGTCATCTTATCATGAGTGAATTCCATCTACAGTACTTGAATCTTGATATGACAGGATGATGCTGAAGGAGGATGCTTAGGAGATCATGTAGAAATAAACCTATAAATTTGGAACCATGAAGATATCATCAAGTAAGAAGATTAAGACACACAAAATCGTGACAAAATATTAGATATCAAGATCACATAAATACTTCATATTAACCAACCTCTTAGAAAATGAAGATGAAACACATGTAAGATCAATCATGAAGATATCAAGGAAGTAGTGTTGAAAATGGAAACAAGAAGAGGCTTCTAATTTAATTTTCCCTTAATTAAATTAGAAGGAAATTGTAATTGCACATCACATGGCATCTTGTATGAGTTAACTAAGTCAGAAAGACTTATTTAGTTCAATCAATTTGAGTTGAGGGTCAAACTAGAGGCATGTAGAGTTCTCTCTAAGTTTGGGGGGTCCAGTTAATTGATAATTCGCCATAAATAGTTGTTGCATGTTATTTCTAAGGAAGACCTAGTTGATATTGGAGTTAAAGGGAAGTGTACTATCAGTTGTGTAATTATAACATTGTACAGGTGGTGCATGGAGTCATCAAAATTCCTTAGATGTATTAAGCAATCATTAATTAGGAATTTCCTAATTAATAGGGGCTGAATTTCCCCAAGGATTGCACAAGAACGACAGGGAATCCAGAGGCAAGAAATTGGTTAAGTATTGGACCAAACTTGCTTAGGATTGTGTGAGACAGAAAGAGAGTGCAGAGAGATCTCAAGCCTGAGAGACACATTGTATTGTTTCATATTCTTTGACTTATGCAATATATGAATAGTGGGGTTTTTAGTTGATGCTTTCCCCAGATAAATCTTTGTGTTGTGCGATTTCTTGTTCATGTGATTGCGCAATTGTAATTAGTTTCTGCAATTTGTATAATATATTCAAGTATTTTTTTTTGACATATTACAAGATCAATTGAATCTATTTGGATTTTATACATGGTATTAGAGAAGGAATCACTATAGAAGAGAAGAATACGAGTGTTTTTTTAATAGGTGAATCAAATTTGTAGATCTACTCTTCAGGACAAGAAACAGGATAAAGATGTCTTTCTGTGGAATGAGAATCGAATATGCCCTTGAGGGTAGTTAGAAATACATAGCTTGGAAGGACAAGATGGAGGCAGTGTTGGAAGACAATGGGTTGAAGGAGTTCATAGACAGTGATATTCCTAGGCCCGCAGCAATAGATGCTCAGAATATTGATGCATGGAAGAAGAATGTAGCAAAGGCGAGAAGGATTTTGTTAGAAGGAGTTCAAGATCATATTGTTTAAAATCTCCATAAAAAGGAAACTCTATATGATATGTGGAAGGACTTAAAATATTTTCTTCAAAACAACAACGACCATAGGACATTGGTGCTGAAGGACAAGCTCAGAAAAATCAAGATGGAGAAGGGCTACAAAATACCAAAATACTTGACGAAGTTCACTCAATGTCGAGATGAGCTTGGAAGTGTTGGTGTGACAGTTACCGAGGATGATATGGTAATCCTAGCACTTCTAGGCCTTCCCAAGAGCTGACACAACTACTAGGATTCAATGAATGGGAGAGATAAGCTACTAGAGTGGGAATGATTGAGCCACGACTTGGTACAAGAAGATATTTGACGGAATACTAGAGATGGATCCTCATCTAAGATTGATGATGAGGATAATTGTGCCTTAGATGAAAAGGCAAATAAAGGGAAAGAGGAGGTGTCTTTTTCCAAAGTAGATTATGGTCACACTGGAAAGAAGAAGGATTGTTCGAAGATTAAATGTTTTCACTGTCATGAGCTTTCTATGCCAAAACGTGTATGCACAAGAAGGTCGGAAAGAATCCCTCATGAGGAGCGGCAGATGAAGCACTTGCTTCCCAATTTGAGTTGGATTTCACTCTCATCGCATGCATGGTGTCATGGGTGATGGGTTCTGTGTGTTACCTAGATAGTGGAGCTTCATATCGGTGATGGGTTCTGTGTGTTACCTGGACAGTGGAGCTTCATTCCATATGACCAAGAACACATAATTCTTCAACAACTTGGAGGATAAGGATCTCTAGATGCACATCGAGATGGAATATGGCAGGAGGTATAGGGCGACCGACATAGGTATTGTTACCTTTAAGAGGGAGTGTAGTAATCCTATCACATTAAAAGATGTCATGTATGTTCCTGGTTTAAAGAAGAATTTAGTTTCAGTTGCTATGTTAGAATACCGTGGCTATAATGTAATATTTAGCAAAGGAAAGACATTCCTTTTTCAGAAAGCCACGTGACGGGTGAAGAATATTGGGGTTAGGGTAAAGAAAATATACAAATTGGATGTAGAAGATTGTGATTCCTTGAGCACGAAAGTATAGAAGGTGTAGAGTTGAGACATCGGTTAGTTATGGCATAAAATATTGGGCCATGTACACCATGGCGCTTTGAAGATCATGCAGAAAATTTCTACAGGACTTCCCAAAGGTGAAATTAAGCAGCGAGATACATTCAAAGGGTGCACATCGGGTAAGTACACCTAATACACCTTTCATGATAAGGACAGTCGAGTGAAGGTGATCCTTGAAAGAGTTCACTCAGATGTGTGTGGACGGTTCTCAACAACCTGCACAAAAAAACACAGGCATTATGTGATTATTGTAGATGATTTTTCACACAAGTGTTAGATATTAGTCATGCAGAATAAATATTAGATGTTCTCAAAATTTTGTGAGTTCAAAGAAATTGATGAGAAAGATATAGGGAAGAAAGTGAAGGCTCTCAGGAGTGACAATGGTGGATAATATGTCTCGAATGAATTCAAGAACATTTGTGCTTCAGAAGGAATTCGATGGAAATTGATAACACCTCATAACCCACAACAGAATGGGGTTGCATAAATAAAGAACAAAACTATTGTGGGATTAGCATGAGCGATTTTGCGTGATCAGGGCCTACCATTTCACTTGTGGGATGAAGCATGCAACACAACAATATTGGTGGAGAATAGACGTTCTCATTGAATTCTCGTGATGAGTACACCAGAGGAATATTTTTTAGGTAAGAAACTAGATGTGGCACACTTTAAAATTTTTGGTTCGTCAGTTTATTTTCATGTAACCAAAAAAGCCAGGAAGAAGCTAGATCCGACAAATGATTTGGGAATATTTGTGCATTGCAGCAGTACACCTCACAACTATCGGGTTTACTTTCCATGACACAGGATGAAAGTGGTCAAAAGAGATGTGAAATTCGATGAAGAGAAGGAAATGTGAATTTACCTTGAGAAGGAGCTTCAGTTTCATGTAGTTGAGGAAATCTTAGCTCCAAAAGAAGAACCTCAAGAAGTGGAGCAACCAAAAGCAGAGGAACAGAGAGTGGAAACACCCACTCATGCATAGACATTCAGAGATGGAAGGAAGTGCATCAAATAGGCTTATAGGTTGGTGCTTGATGCTAGAGAGAATGTGAGAGCACCCACATCACAACGTAGGTAGAGAAGGTCCCTAGAGCGGTACACTAGATACATGGCCCTTATAAGTGAGAGTGTAGAGATTGAGCCATCCTGATTCGAGGACACAGTGCAACAACTAGTTTGGGTTGATGGCATCGTTGAGGAGTATGACTCCATTATCAGAAATAGTGCATGGGAAGTTTTCCCAAGACCAGAGGACAAGTCAGCTGTAGAATCTAGGTGGATCTACAAGGTGAAGCAGGGAACAGATGGGAGTGTGGAGAAACACAAGTCCACATTTAGATGTCCAAAGGGTTCTTGATGATTAATGGAAAATGGCATCAACCCATGGTATGCTCATCTATCCATATTATCCATCCACCCATGGAATTTACCCATGGCATCGTAAATGGCATCAACCCATGGTATTCATCCACCCATGATATTTATTTTCCCATGGTATTGTAAGTGACCCATGGTATGTATCCACCCATGGTATTCATCCACACATGGGATTTTCCCATGGTATTGTAAGTGGTATCTACCCATGGTATTGGCCTATGGTATCTACACATGGTATTGTAACTCAAAAAAGGCTATAAAAAACAAGCCTCAGTTTGTAAAAGGACAGATTGTCTACCACAATGTAGCTTCTACAGTTATTCTCTGTTTTAATAAAAACAAGTTTCTTTGTGGTTTTATTTGCTTTGTGTTCTCTCTTTTTTTTTTTACATTCTACTTGGGGATCTTATCGTATTCATTTTAATTTTCTTAGATCTTAGAGGGGAGGCTCCCAAGATCTAAGAAATTAAAATGGATCCGACAAGATTTGGTAAAATTAGAATGCCAAAAAAAAAAAAAAGAGAGAGAACACAAAGCAAATAAACAACAAAGAAACTACTAAACAGAGAATAGTCGTAGGAAGCTATCTTGCGGTGGAAAATCAGCTCTTTTACAAACCGAGGCTTGTTATTTGGAGGCCCCCAAGATCTAAGAAAATTGAAATGGATCTCACAAGATCTGCAAAATTAGAATGCCAGAAAAAAAGAGAGAACACAAAGAAAATAAAACCACAAAGAAACTTGTTTTATTAAAACAGAGAATAACTGTAGAAGCTACATTGTGGCGGACAATCTGTCCTTTTACAAAGTGAGGCTTGTTATTTATAGCCTTTTTTGAGATACAATACCATAGGTGGATACCATGGGCCAATGCCATGGGTAGATACCACTTACAATACCATGGGTAAATCCCATGTGTGGATGAATACCATGGGTGGATACATACCATGGGTCACTTATAATACCAAGGGCGAATAAATATCATGGGTCGATGAATACCATGGGTCGATGCCATTTACAATACCATGGGTAAATTCGATGGGTGGATGGATAACATGGGTAGATGAGTACCATGGGTTGATGCAATTTTCCATTCCTGATCAGACTGAGGTGGAGGAATTGATTACTAGGAGATAGTTTCTCTAGTTACAAGGTACTCGTAAATCAGTTCCATCCTTGCACTTTCAACGCAAATGGGATGGCAGATACATCGGATGGATGTAATGAAAAATTTCCTCAACAAATTTATTGAGGAAGAGGTGTACATAGTGTAGCCGGAAGGATTTGAGACCTTCAAAAGAGAGTCACATGTGTGTAGACTCAAGAGAGAATTGTATTGATTGAAACAAGCACCTCGTGCTTGGTACATCAGGATCAACAACTACTTCACCGGCTTGGGCTTCACCAAAAGTGAAGCAGATGCATACCTTTACCATATTGTGGTAGAAGGTAAATTATTGATTGTTGTACTATATGTCAATGAATTTATTCTTATTGGTGATGAGCAGCTCATCAAGTCTTGCAAAGAGGATCTTGCAAGATAATTTTATATGAAGGATATGAGGATCTTGCATTATTTCCTTGGATTGGAAATTTGGCAAAGAGATGGGGAACTATTTGTATCTTAGGGAAAGTATTTCAACGAGATTCTAAAGAAGTTTCACATGGAGAGCAACAAACCCATGGAGACTCGTCTAGCAGGTAATTAGAGGAAGGAAGATGTTACATTAGGCGAAGTGGTAGAAGCTACCATCTACAAGAAGCTTTTGGGTTCACTCATGTACACAGTGAACACATGACCATACATATGTTGTGAAATTAACCAACTTAGTCAAGCTATGGTTAAGCTTACCAATCTATATTGGAAGGTAGGAAAGCATGTGTTGAATTACCTCACAGACACCATAGAGTTTGACTTATGGTACATGCAGATAGAGGGAGTGAAGCTTGAAGGCTTCATAGATGCAAATTGGGCAGGGAGTCCATCTGACAGGAAGAGCACATCAGGGGGCATCTTCAGTATTAGGTCAACAACATTTTCATGGTACAATAGTAAGCAAAGATAAATTTCACTCAATTCAGAAGAGGCAGAGTACATGGCTGCTAGTCAAACAACTTGTGAGGCCATATGTATGAGGAATATAATTTTTGGGTTGTTTGGTCAGCATATGGATCTAACGGTGATTATGATAACCATAATTTCATCAAACTCTAGGTTAATCCATTTTTTCATGACAGGTACAAGCATATCGATATTTGGTATCACCATCTCAGATATTGTGTGTAGAGGAGGATTATGTCATTAGAGTACATTCCTACAGAGGAGAAGGATGCATACATATTAAATAAGGCACTGTCAAAGGAAAATTCGAGTTCCACGGAGGAAGGATTTGGGTAGAATACAAAGCCTTTCTTGTTGAGAGGGAATGTTGAAAATGGAAACAAGAAGAGGCTTCTGATTTAATTTTCCCTTAATTAAATTAGAAGGAAATTTTAATTCCACATCACATGACAACTTGTACGAGTTAAATAAGTCAGGAAGACTTAGTTAGCTCGGTCAATTCGATTTGAGGGTCAAACTAGAGGCATGTAGAGTTCTCTCTAAGTTTGAGGGGGTCCAATTAAAATTTATTTTGAGTTGTAATTATTTAACTTAATTATTTGAGTTAAAATAAGTTTAACTAGTTATAACTGATAGAGGAACTAGTGATAGGTCTAATGAATTAAATCTGATTTAATTCACATGCAGTGACTAATCAAATAACTGATAATTCGCTATAAATAGTTGTTGCATGCCATTTCTTAGGAAGATGCTGGTGAGATTGGAGTTAAAGGGAAGTGTACCATCATTTGTATAACTATAAAATTGTACATGTGGTGCATGGAGTCAACAGAAAGCCTTAGATGTATTTCACAATCATTACTTGGGAATTTCCTAATTAATAGAGGTTCAATTTCCCTAAGGATTACGCAAGCAAGGCAGGTTATCCAAAGGTAATAAAATGGTTAAGTATTGGACCAAAATTACTTAGGATAGTGTGAGATAGGCAAAGATAGTGCCGAGAGCTCTCAAGCCTGAGAGAAGAATTGTATTATTTCATATTCTTTGACTTATGCAAAATAAAAGTAGTGAGGTTTTTAGCTCAAGATTTCCCTAGATAAATATTTGTGTTGTGCGATTGAAATTATTTCTCTTTCTTGTTCATGTGATTGTGCAATCATAATTGGTTTCCACAATTTTTAGTATAGGTTCAAGTATTTTTTTTTACCATATTACAATATGATTTGACTCTATGTGGATTTTCTACAAGTAGCGAGAAGATAAGCATGGCATTGAATCATCATCATGAATATCCAAGTCATGGCTTATACATGTGTCATCACAATGTCATATGTGTCAATGGGTCTTGCCACATGATGTGGAGTGTAATTATGTATTTCCAAAAATGAAAAAATGTAAATGTGTGAAAGTCCAAGAGCCACACGTGGAATATGAAAAGTCACATTGAGACTAAATGGTCACTAGGAAAAGTTCATGAGTCTTATAGAAGTTCAAGAGTCACTTGGAAACCCAATAGTCATGAGGGAAGCTCAAGAGTCATGGGTATATTAAAGGTCATTCCTCTTGTTATAAATATACCTTTATAACTCAAGCAACTGGATTCTGGGGAGTCATAGACTTTGGAGAGCTAGCCTTGACTTCTCTAGCTTGGCATAGGAGAGAAGATCATTCTTTAGAGCAGAAAGAAGTGACTTAATTTTCCATTATGGGAGCTAGTGTTTCGGCATTGTAACTGTGTACTTGGATCTTTCACCTAATAAGCAAAAACTCATTGATCCAACACATTTTCATGCATGTATCGTGAATATTGTAAGACTATTCTTTGGATGTTTGTGATATATGTTATATTCATATGTACGAAAGAAATTGAACTACTTCATTGGCTTTGATGCTTATCTTGTTGAATGTGTGTTGTATTTTCTTTAATGTTCATTGTGTCTATGCAAAATATTTCTCTAGATAATTAACGAATCTTTCCTTTCCCTCATGTGCCTCTCTTAGGATAGTACTATTACTTTCCTTCTAGAGACTCACTCTTACTTCCCTCTCATGAAATTCACCTTTTAAACATTTCAATTGGTGTTTCATGGTGTCAACTTACTTGCTAATTTCAAAGGTTATGTGCATACTCTCTTATGTTATTCATTGGAGCTAAGGAAAAACTTAGAGTTATGGTGTATGTGTCGATGCTCCAAATGGGGCTCCTACTCTAAATAGTGTGAGGTATATTTAGGAATTCATACAGGGGATAACCCCCCTTGGTTGTTGGATTTCCAACACTGTCAATAGGAACTAAGGTCAAGGATTTGATTATTTTACTTTTCTTGTTAATGGATGTGATGGTAATTGTGATGTACCCGTTTGATGTTATTTTATTTATGATGATGATGGCTATGATGGACATGTTTGATGACTATGTGTAATCATGTTGATGAATTCATTATATGTTGTCATGTTTACATATTCTGAGGGATAAATTCTTCCTTAAAGTTACCAATTATGTTGATGATTATGTCATAATAATAATTCAACATATGCAATTATAGCAATGACTAACATCATGAGTAAATATTAATGATGATTATTAAGTGTGGTAGGAGACCACTAAGATACACCTACATGTGATGAGTCAAAAACCTCTTGTTTAATTGATTACATACTATTGAAACTAGAATTTATAGTTTTAACTTATTTTACTTTGTGGTTACTAATGTTGTGATAGTGTTTGCAGGAACATATCAATTGCTTGGTCAAAAAACTCACACATGGGTGATGGGGCCATATAGGAAAGATGAAAAATCATGGGAGAGGTGGGAAAGCGTACAAAATTCCACCTTCTAACAATCCCATCGTTAATTGGGCTTGAAGATAGTGGGATACCTTCAACTTGAAGCTCACAATATCGTGATGGGGAACCATGGATTAGGTCGCTCACGAGGACTTAATTAGGGGGGGTGTGCATCAATGCAGATTACTTAATAACTAGCACCATTAGTATTACCATAAAGGGTGACACAAGAGATGTTAGTTGTCTCTGTTGTCATGCCCAATTTTCCCCTCGTAGTGATGGTTTCATGAAGGGTAAGTGACATGGCACCCTTGGAACTTCAAAAGGAAGTTCTTGAAGGGCACACCCAACTTTTCACCCTTGGTATCAAAAAGAAAAAAACTAGAATATAATTAAGGGATGATGATCATGAAATGATGAACACTAATTCACATAATGTAGTAAGTGGGTTTTTGGAATTAAAATGATTAAATCGAAAGAAAACCTTGGTAAAAGAGAGAATATGTAGAATTAAAAAAAACGAAACAAATAAATAAACTTTCCCTCAATTTTGGAAAACCTTAGAGTACATAATGCATAATTAAAATAAATCCTAGATATATAAGTTGTCTTACTAACAAATTGGAAATGGGACATAGAGTTAGATTAGAAACATTAATCGAATGATAATTTAATCTCATTGAGAGAAGAGGTTTGTGAATGAAATTAAAGAATGATAATATAAATTTAGAGAGGTTAAATTTCATGGGATAATATCCATGTGGAAAAATCGTAACACATGGATCTCCAACGAAGAATTCAACTTAAGAAAAACTAGGGAGTAGTTGGGGAACAAAATTTGAGACCTACCTATTGATTTAAGTTAATCAACACAAAATAAGGAGTATAAATTTGGATCAGGGGAAAACTAGGAGAAGAAATAGAGAAACATGTGTAGGTGAGGGAACATAACATTTTTTTTATAAGGAATTTAGTAAATAATTTTAGGAGAGCCTTAGAGGGAGGATAGCACATGGATAGATCAATAATCAAATTATTGGGTTAATGAAAATAATTATATTTTCATGAAGCGACAAGTGTTATCACTAAACATTCTATAAAATAAGTGACAAGTAAAGGAGAATGGACACTCTCTTTTTCTCTATTGTTGGATGATTGTCCTAATGTTGTTGTGTATTTAGAGTGACTACTACGCTATAAAGTGAGTTTGGTGGAAGTGGAGGCTCTGTGAGTGGGAAACTCTTGAACTAGAGTTCTCTCCTCCACTTGCTAGTACCTTTTTTTCTTCTGTACAACTCCATTGCAGCTTAGGGGTTTGCAGGGAAGAAGAGTACCCAAGGAGTAGGTTGGGAGCTCAACTGATGAGTTGACAATGTTTGGAAGGGGCACAAAAATTCCACACATGTACAAGGACTACATCAAGGGAGTGCAAGGAATCCTTAAATCTAAGATCAAGTTGCATTCTCTTCGTGCACGATACCATTGGTTTTAGGAAAATTTTCCCATATTATTATGATTGTTTGTAATAAGTTGTCATATTGTATAGGTTAGAGAAATGATGTATAGTTAAATTCCTTGTCCATGGATATATGTATCTTGAACTATTTGTATATTTCTTATGATCGATTGTCATTATTCAAAGGATAATTTAATGTAAAAAGAAAATCTCCCATTGCTTATTGTTTTTGTAACTTAGTGACTTGGAATGCATAACTTTAGCTTGTTGATAAAAATATTTGTATATGGAATCATTTGTATGAATAATTTGTATGTTATTATCTTTTGTTTATAAATTTAAAGGGGATTTTTTTTTTAATTGTGTACTTAGGAAGGGTTCTTAACCAACAAAGAAATTCTTTTTGTCACACTATTAATTATTATTATCTTATTTTATCTCTATTCTACCTTATTTGATTTCTATTCCTTAAATGGGATGTAGCATTTCCCGACCATCATTATTGTAATATTGTATGTGCTTGTGATAGCTGTAGAAGGAGAATTTTTCTTCAGTGTGATATTTCCTTCTTTTGGTGATTTATTTATCTTCTATAGTGTGGTTTTACTAAATAGTTTCTTTTACACAATTGATGGCCATCAATATTGTAGAAACAAAGTTATAGATACAAGGGTCTCAATTTTAATTATTAGTTTGGGGTTTTTACAAACTTAAGAGGGGTCGACACTATATGTGTAGCAGGAGTCTCTTCTTCCTCTTTGAATTTTTATAAAGGTGAGAGGTGTTGAAGTGAAGGCTGGATGAATGGAAAATAGGTTAAGTTGTTGGACTAATTATGCTACAGGAAATAAATTTTTTTGAGGTAACTAGCAAAAATTAAATGACACACACCTATGAAACTTGAAATAAATGAAAAGCGCACTTTGCTTGGGAATAAAGGATTTGCAAATATGAAATCCATGTTGCAGAAAATTACATTAAAAAACATTTAGTAAAAGCACGTAAAGGAAACTATGTGAGATTTATATGCCTCCAAACTCCACCATCAACATCTTAGACATGTTCCAACACATTAAGGAGATTAAACCAAGGGTTTATTGCTAAACTAGGTGAGAAAAATAAACTTTACTACTACAAGATTCCTTGTTTTTCTACAGGAAGAGTCCAACGAGCTAGTAAAATAGTTAGAATGAAAATCTAAGGTGAATAAGGGAGGTAGGAATTATGATAAAAAATGATGTTATTAAAAAGGTAAAGGTATGGGACAAATGCGTAAACAAATCTGTAGAAGATTAGCTTAAGAAGCTACCTACTTAACCATGCATAAAATCATCAAACTGTAATTTCTATAAATGTTAATTTAAAAGTTAACCAAGACAAATGAAAAGAATTAAAACAATATCATTGAAATTACGAGAGGGATTTTAAGCTCGTAGGGTGGACCCAACAAAATGATGTTCAAATTCCTTGAGGAATAACCAAGCTAAGAGCTAAAATGAGGAACCACTTCCATTAAATGAAAATATGTCTTACATTACGATGCCACAAAACATGTTAAGAAGTATTCAAAAAGCCTAATATTTCTTCTTTACTGCTATTCTACTTCCTCTAGTGCCAATTCAGGTCTCTTACTTGTACATCAAGTGGGGCGAGCAATCTCCTTGAGAGGTGAGTTACGTTTCCCTCCAAAAATGCCAGAAAAGGGGATCTTGTCCCAAACCCAACTCACATCAACAGGAGGTGGCATTAAATGCCCTGATCCAACCAAGTTTGAGTCTTCTTGCTGCATGAATCAAGTCCCTAGAATATCTCTAGTGCTAGATTCCTTAGAATCTACTTAATATATTTGTAAATCCCGCACAATAAGCATATTAAGGAACATAAAACATGAAAACCACATTGAATCCTCTAGGAACTCATTAAGCTAGGAAAGTATACCATCGAGTGCAAAATGTGGGGCCAAACATTGTTCTATGAGCCTAGGAGTGGACTTATGGGCCTTGTAATTTACCTATTTTGGAGTACCATAAACAATATCACTAGAAATGGTATTCTTTCCTTGATTAGAATCTCAATTAACAAAATAATTATTCTTCCTTAGGCTATTCCTAGCCTATGGTAACTTAAATTTTTCAACTCACATATTTAAGCATATGGATGTTGAATATTTCAAAATCCTTTTAAATTGGCGCTATAAAAATATAAGGCTAACTCTAATTGGTAAATATTTTTATGAAACCACACCTCATTTATCCTTTTCCAGGGAAGAATTTAATTGAGGTGAGTGGTAAAAGTCTTTGGTAGATGTCTTTTCTTTTGTGTTATTCTAATATAAAAACACACCAGTGTATTTTCATCATACACACAATAGACTTGCATAACTATATCACAAATATCAATAAAAGAAAAATTATTTTATGAACCGCTGGTTATATGTTAAAAAAAAATTCATGTTAATGTGTCTCATATATAAAACCAAATTAGTGCATATTTAAATAATAGTATTGATGCGCCACATGCCTAGGAAAATACTAATTCTCATTGAGATTGGGCACACAATAGGATCATATTTATTAGAATCAGGGGGTTTTAATCTTATTATCATATTTCCATTACATAATAATTACTTACGAGACTGTTAGCATTTTATTGTTGTGTTTTCTTCTTTCATCAAGAAAATATCATAAAAACATGAAGATCATATAAGACAATAGAACACTAGATATAGGCTCCAAGCCAGGGTAAAACCCCTCCAAGGGGAAAACTCCGAAAATATCTTCTTATAGAATCATATCGATTCAGATATCCAAGACCCAAAACAACATAAATTTCCACCTCTAGATGCCAAGTTAAACCTTCTTCCCTTCCAACAGATTCATCAACAAGAGACAAAAAAAGAGGAAAACCAATATAGATCTTCAACAAAACCTAGCTTGAAGAATAAATCTTGTTTCCCAGACTTTGACATCCAATTCTTCGCTACCCTTTTCTACAATATTTTAGATCAAATCCCTCCAAGTGTGTGTGTCCAAATGAGGTCCATCCATCCTCTATTTATGCAGTTTAGAGGGGTGTGAATAAACATGTTCGTTGGGGAAAGGGCAACTTGAAATATAGGTCGAATTGGCATCTAGAGGGGTTTCTATCCCAAAATTTTACATTTAAAATTTCCTTTCCATTTTCTTTTACAATAGGTCCAAAATAAGGCTTTGACTCTTTGACTCAAAAACCTAGAAGCACAAAGAATATGTTATATAGAAAATAATAATAATTTTTAATTTTTCTTTTCTTTTTAATTTTACATAAAATACATAATGGTACAAATTATGAATACCAAAACTAGTTACATTCTCCAACACTCCCTCTTAACTAGGGAGGTGTTTATAATTGTACACCTGTCGTACAAGGAAATTCTCAAACTGAAATATTCTCATAAGAAAAGTCGGATTGATAAGCCATCTATAAGCATCAACATTATGACAAACATTGTCATTAAGGCCTAACTTGACAAGATCAACTTCTTTTGAGAGCATTATGCTGGGAGGCTTTATGTGAGATACCACACTACCTCTAAGGCACATACCCCATCTCGATTTTCACCGGGCATGTCATTTTAGGACTATTCTTATCTTGGATTTTCAACCCTCAATCCTGAAAAATATCGGTCCTATTTGACAACTCTTATGTTGGATACCTATCCTATCCTCAAAGAGTGTCAATACATTTCCTCTCTTGGATTTTATATCCTCAAGGAAACCACATATGCTTATCCAATCTTGCACCATTTTCCCTCCATGGCCTTCTCTTACACTTACAGTTGTTTGTCCTCATCAAGTGCATGCCACATGAAGAAGAGAATTTACATGTGATGTTTATCATCACTCCCTCTCAATGAGAGAGGATATCCCTTCACTTCCTTTCAATTTGGAAGTCACAACCACACGCTCTCTAGCTCATTTTCACAAGAGTATCAACTACAAGTTCTACATGGAGATAATTGCATGCTTCCTTCTTTCCTTGGAATCTATCGAGCCATCCTCTTCCTTAAATCTTGTGGCAGGGTTCAAGCCATCAACCTCTTCATGCCACTTTCCTTTCATTTATATTTAGCCTTATCAAAATTCAAGCCAATTATAACTTTCTTTGAAAGTGATCTTTATTGTACGAACTTGAGCTTTAGGTTATCGCTTCACACTGCTACCTTTCAATCCCAAGATGATGATGTACACATATTGACTACATAATTTCCAAAACCACATACTCAATCCATATGTTCTTTGAATTGAGTTCAACACTTATAATTTAACTTTCCTCAACTGTCGTCATGTATTCCTGCAATATCCTTCTAGGTAGCAAAACAATATGTTAACCAGATAACTAGTAAAAAAAATATTAACATCAGACTTACCTCATTATGATGGCCTTCTCATCAAATCATCAACTTTCTTGAGTTCTACGAGATCACCATCATTTTTCATGATCCATATCCACATGAATCCTTCTTCATGCA
Source organism: Pinus albicaulis (assembly GCA_034641835.2). Classification (NCBI taxonomy): domain Eukaryota; kingdom Viridiplantae; phylum Streptophyta; class Pinopsida; order Pinales; family Pinaceae; genus Pinus; species Pinus albicaulis. The sequence continues at coordinate 1,275,194,203 of CM076584.1, forward strand.
TTCATTTAAATCAAAGTTCCCATGGATCGAACTTTATTACCAATTTATAATATCTTCCCAAGAGTTGTTATTATTAACTCCCTTTTCGAGAGACTACTCTAGTTGATGTTGATCAATATATTATGTAATATTTTCTTCTATACAACCATCTATCAATCCTAAATGAGTATGCTTCTTATACCTATCGAAGATAGAGAAACTTGACCATATGCATTCCTTCGTCCTTCAAAAGTATTCTTTCCATATTAGATGGAATATATACCAATCATGTCATCATGATTTTTCAAAAAACGTCCTAAATAATGGCTCTTATAAGATCTTGATGATCCATCTTTTCAAAATGACTACCTCTAACATCATGTTAGAAAATGTTCGGATGAACAATAATATGAAATGTGGTCCCAATCTTCTTAATTTTGAGAGCTAGATAATTTTGTCCAAAGCAAATTGAGAATGTAGACTCTAATTTTACTATCACAATGCCATGCTTCATCTTCATATCATCAATGTGTTCCTATGAACTCATTATGTCCATCAGGGTTCTTATAGTTCCCTCTTTCTATCATGCTCATCATCATCAACCATGAATCTTACTTTGCTTTATTCCTCCATCCTTCTCATCTTGCTTCCTTTATTATGTATATGCAATTTTCACTAACAAGTACAATCAAGAAAAATATACAAAGACAAAAGCATGATGTCAATTTTGTCAATCTAGGATTTCCATGGTTTCTGAAAGGGTGTACTTCTAGGGTTCTTAAATGTAAACCCTATATTCCTTAATACTAATCTTGATAAGATTTTTATTATTAACCCTATGGTTTTGATGTCACATCCTAGAATTTATCCAATTTTAACTCTCACTAGGGTTTTACCATATACCCTTTCAAAATCTAAATCTACAAACCATAGGTAGTAGCGTTTCCATAAAGGGAACAACCAATTAGGTTAGGGTTTTTCATTTTTTTAGGGTTTTATACTCCAAGTACAATCTAAGGTTTACAATCTAAGGAATGCAGATGGTCAAGTTGCTCTATCTTCGATAGGTATAAGAAGCATACTCATTTAGGATTGAGAGACGGTTGTATGGAAGCAAAGATTACATAAGATATTGATCAACATAAACTAGAGTAGTTCTGGAAGAAAGAAGGGGAGTTAACAATAACAACTCTTGGGAAGATATTATAAATTGGTAATCAAGTTCGATCCATGGGCACTTAGACTAAGATTAATGCATGAAGAAGGATTCATGTGGAGATGGATCATGAAAAATGATGGTGATCTCGTAGAACTCAAGAAAGTTGATGCTTTGATGACATCCCAGTAATAAGATATTTTACTCATAATCCCAAGAGGGCCTAACTAGTTAAAGGAGGCCCATGGAGATGTAGCCCAGGAGGGGTGAACTCCATCATCATCCATTGTGTTATGTGATTGATGTGAGTTATATTTATGTATTTCATTTGTTTTTTATGAGTTTTAAAAAGCTAATTAACTCATAATTTGATCATAAAAAACACATGAAACTACATACATAAACCCCTTCACAAATGGTAAATTTGAAGACGATCCTTAAACACATTTTTAATACTGATGAGGGAGCTTGCATTGCAATAACAAGTTTGCCCATATTCAGATTAGTTGTGGTCAATGATTTGAGAGAGTGGCTTGAGTAATATTGTTGGACCCTACACATATATTAGAGGGCTATAACATCTGCATTCCCTTGCCCTTGAGACCATGGAAACCCTACCCTTTGTTTTCGGTCTGTGAAATTTCTATATAAATTATAGTATTGAGAATTTGGGAATTCTGTCAATGTCATAATATTTAGTGGGAGATCATCTCTATAAGAAGTATCTAAAAAAATTACTCTAAATCATGCCTACTCCCTTAATTGATACATATATTAATAGGGTCCTTACATTTAGTTGATCATCACAATATCACTATCTCATAAGTCTTTTGGGTGAACCCACTCGTAACACTACCAAGCATCTATCTCAAAATACCTATGGTGCACTTTTTATCACTTTAGCACCAAGCTTTACTAACCTTTTCTATGGACCCACTTATTTATGGATACCACACAAGGAATAGAGTTCTCCATGATCAATTACAACATAGGATATGCCATAACCTCTCCTACAGTTATAAGAAAAATCTTGATGACAATTGTGACAAACTAGCTCATCTAGACTGAATACTTGACCAAATTTCCAAACTCATAGAGATGTAGAATGGGATCCTTGGGTTGTCAATAATCAAACTAACCTTCTAAAATGGAATGGGATGAATCATCTAATCCATGTATGCATCACTCCACTCTGCCTTTTTGTGATCAAATGAATGCAATATTCCAAAATTTTCACATGTTTATTTGGAATATTAGAGTTATTAATAAACTTAATTAATTAAGTAAATAAAAGGGTGGAGGGACCCATAATCCTCAAATATGAATAAAATCTAGTTTTGATGTGTGTATGTGGATATTCTAGATCTAGATCTAAATCATGGAGTAGTGGATCAGCTCCATTAATGATAAAGGAGTGAAGATCATGTCTCATTTATGAGAGAGATCATGGAGGAAGAAACAGTCAAATAAGATCATGGATGTAAAATTTAAAATCACGAGGATCTTTGAAGAGGTCAACTAAGATCATAGTGCATTCAAATTAAAATCATAAAGCACTTATGATAAGTTAGTGGAGGAAGTGAATCAGGGATACATTTAATTCTCACATGATGGAGAGGGTGATCACCACATGTAGACATGATGGAGGACATGGAGAAACAGTGCAACCACCCATGGAGACTTATTTCCACATGTACAAAACAGTTTTGGAGTGGGCCTAAGCTATGGAAGGCTCACGTTCTATATAATGAAGGTAAAGGCACAATAGAAGGGAGGACTTGGATTATTCATTTATTTGATATGTTTAGATCTGGATTTGTCTTAGGACATTTCTATGCATGCTTGAACTGTTTAGCTAAGTCTGTAGTTTTTTTTAGCATAGGGTGTTTCCGAGCGGAAATCCCACCCTTACCTACGGGGGACTTCGAGTGCCTACTCTAGGAAGGTTTTCTATTCAGCTTTATTCCTCATCAAGCATTGGTGCCATCTTCAGGAGGTTGTTTCTAGCATTCCAACTAGGAAACTGGGGGAGGATCCATCATTCACTTTGTTCTTCATATTCAGTCTTCCAGGAGCATTAGATCTATATTCGACATTCAGGCCATTGTATTTTACCTCCATGCAAAAGCAGTCCCCTCAAGGATTGCACAGTGCATTATTGTATATCTATTAGAGGAAGGAAGTTTTCAGCCTTTCAGCTGGAAATCCCATGAGGGATCATATCCTCACATTGTATCTATTGTTTCCATCATTCCGGAGTTGTATTGACATATCTAGCAGTAGGATATTGAGTCTGCCTCTCTTACAGTGCAATTTTTTGAAGCTGTTGTTCATCCAGCAACTATTTTCAGTGGAGATTATTGGAGTAGCTAGATCTTGAGATTTTAGCCCAAGGATCTAGTGAAGGGATCAACCCTTCTTGCATAGAGGTGATTATACATCATTGCAACCATCATATCATAAGTTAATGTAGGAGATCTGCATACCCAACAACTACATAGTGCAAGCCCTAAGAGGGTGATTTTATGAGATTGATAGATTTGGAAAATCCTTTCTGGGTTATCTCGGGTATCCATCATAGAGCTAGGATCTCTATTTTCAGCATCATCAGAGCTCCCATACCACCTAGATCCTACTTTCTATCTTTCTGGCAGTTGTAGTCCCGACAGTTTCAGCAGGGACAATGCAGTTTACCTTCCAGCAGTTATGCAGTCCCTCTTGTGGGATCATTCCAAGGTCATTCTAGGCCATCTCTTTGGCTTGACTGTCTCATATTTTGAGCACTGTTGCACTTGTTATTCACCTCCTATATAATAAAATGGCTCAACTTCTCTGTACATTCTGATGTTGTCTTTAGATTAATTTTTTGCTTTGCTGTTGTTTAGCTATTGTGTTTTGTATCAATGCATTATTCCATTTTGGGATATTACAGTGGTATCAGAGCATGATCTTTGGCTTAGCTTGTGGACACTTCATCTTTTACATCAAAAGAAGAAGCAGATAAAATATATCTATCATGAAGGGGGATTACAATTTTGCCACTCTTCTCTTTATATCCTTGCAATATCTCTCCAAGGAGGTCAATCAAATGAAGAGAGAAAGGAAAAGGAAGGATCCAAGAAGAATATTGAGTGCGGAAGGTCCAAGCACTTCCTATCAGCAACAAAGAAAACGGGAGAATCATTGATCTCCTCATAGATTTATTATGCCCACTTTATTTAAAGAAGGTGAATGGTATAGTAATGAAGAAAGAAGGAGTATGGAACCTGAGAATCATGAGACTCTTAGTTTATATCTTGAAGAGTGCAAAGCACAATCTAGAGAATTCAAGAAGAATATAACTCTCTAGCAGTTCTTCAAACTCAAATAAGAAAGAAGATCATATAGCAGAAATAGAAGAAAGAGGCACAATAGATTCTATTTTCCTACATTTGATGGATCTTCCTCAATCATTGTTAAGGCTTGGAGGAAAGAGTTAGATACATTTTTCAGGCTACATCCTGTAGCTGAAAAAGAGGCTGTCCAGATTACAACACTTCCTCTTCATGGTGAAGCCAATGATTGGTGGTTTGGTCACATGGAGCATGCAAAGGTGACTAAATATTCAAATTTCTTTCACAATTTGAGAAAGAATTTTTATGTGAGAAAACCAGAGGTGTGTCCTAAAGAGACATTTCCTGAGAAGTCAAAGGAGGATGTCATTTCTGTCACTCTAGACAAAGAGTCACTACATTCACCACCAGCTGTAAAAGTACTTGTATCCAGCGAAGAGACACTTGCATCTTTGCAAGATAGTCTTCAGCTCTTGACACATAGAGTCCCATGCATGATTCAGGAGATGCATGAGGAAGAGGAGGTAGAATCCAACGCTTGTACATTGACAGAAGATCAACCATCACTCTTACCAGCAGTTGGAGAGACCATTGTACTGGTTGGAGGAACTCTTGTGGTATTGTAAGAGGTTCCCATACATCAATTGATCCAAGGTATGCATGCACTTTCATCTCAAATTGTTTTAGTACCTCTTATTGAAACTTGTGGGAACATACCATCAGGCCATTGCATGACCAAGGATTAGAACAACGTGCTGATTTGGAGCAGCAACATATCACTGCGCAGAGGACCCTTGAGTTGATCAAAGAGGAGAAGCACTATCCAAGTTCATCATTTTTGAGCTACATTCAACCCTTTGAGTTGAAGTGTGGAGTTTTAGAAGATGGGATGAGCATGATCCTATGTACAATGACTGGCTATGAGTTCAACATTGTGTCTTGCCATGAGATAGCATATGTATCACCATACAGATCTACAATGCTGTCACTTAGTAGTAGTGATGATGAGAGGGCCCCATTATTCTTAGAGCATTCTGAAGGTAGCTTCACTCATGAAGCAATGGAGGTAAAGATGATAGATGGTAGACATCTTGAGATGAAGAATATTTTCTCCTTTCTAGATGACACTTTCTCAATGAGCGTTGTTTAGCCAATTTAATGTCTTAAATTGTTCAACATAAATTATCAACCGAGGTTTGTAATCTGATGAAGTGTGGGGCACTATATGTGCTTAGTTAACCTTCTCTTATTTCATTGTATGTATTTTTATGTTGTTTTTAGGGGGTTTTGTGCTTTATCTCTAAATGTTAATCTTAAGAAATGAAAACTATGAAAGAAATAAATTGAATCTAGTGAAATTTAGATGTGTAAAACTAAATTTGAAAGAAGGAAGAAAAGGAAGTGTTCTCAATTTAAACTAACTTGCATAAAATGTACCAAAAACTATTGAATGGTTAGAATCTAATCTGAAAACAAAGTGCCTATTTTAATGAATTATAATTTAATATTAGTCCTATTCCATGGATATGAATCTTATAACTGAAAATTGAAATTGCATTGCTACTTTAGATGAAATCAGATTCAAAGGAAAACAAATAATATATGTTGAATCACTCCAGCATTCAATATGGAAGTATGATATAATAACCCTTTTGAAATGATGTACAAGCAACCGATTATACTTTAGTTTTGAAAATTAAACCTAAGAAAGAATTTAAAACATGTAATGGAAAACTCAATAAATGCATAGGTTAAACATTCAAGCACCCAATTTGGAAGTATTACAAGTCACCTTCTTGGCCTGATCTTTAGGAACATCCAATTATACAATTGGTTGAGGATATTAATCTAGAAAACAATTTAGACATGTAAAAGAAAAGCTCAATGATTGCATAGGTTGAACACTCGAGCACCCAATTTGGAAGTATGACAAGTCACCTTCTTGGCCTGATCTTTAGGAGCATACAATTATACAATTAACTGAGGATTTGATCTAGGAAAGTAAATATGATAACATGAAAGGAAACTAAACAATTGTGAGCTCTATTGCCTCAAACTTAGTCCAATTGGAAAATAGATGAATCTGCCTTCTTGAGATGTTTTAGGAAAGAAAATATTACAAAGTCATTCTATCATTGATGCTAAGAAAAACATTCATGACTTAATTCTATGATATTGATTTAAAAGTTGCAACACAATATTAATCTACTCAGGAAATTGACAAAACAAAGTAAAATGATTAAACTAAAATAACTAACGAAACACCTCCTCCTTTAAAGGGCCCCCCCACGACAGAATTGGTCGAGATCCTAGCTAATTATATACGCATTAAGAAGATACTAGAACCATGAACATGATCCTTGTATTATGAAAAGAACAGAGTTTAAAGCAATACATAGTGTTTCAGAAATTACAACTACTATTTGGTCTTTGCATAGCTGGTATTTAAATAAAATAAAATGTAACTATGATGATATAATTACTCCTACAAATGGATATTCTAACCGAAACATAGAATTATATTCTAACTGTTTAACTCTTGATTTGCACCTCAGAGAAAATCAAGAGTTCTTCGCTCTCGGCCAACGTCCTTTGACCAGACTTTGACCACGATCACAGACACCCTTTTCTTTCGATTTCAATCAAGTAGATAGGACGAAATCCTTGTGTGAATCATTCTGGAGATGACCATGTGGTTCGTTCTTCTATTTTCTCCTTGGAAACTATCAAACCATAAAAGTAGCCACAGAAACAACGATTAGCTACAGAATAGGCTTCGTTCTGTAGCTAAGTTACAAAAATCCATTCAAATAACAAGAACATCAAAATATAACATAGAAATCATTCAAATGCATTCCTTGAGATAAAACATGACATTTATCATTGATTGGAGTGTATGGACTTATGAGAGAGCAAGGAAAAAGTGATGAGAAAGGATGTCAGAGAAAGGACAATTCTGAGGTTCAACATACCCCCACTAAGAAGTCATTGCATGTCCTCATGTGATTTACCAAAAATGTGAACTTCCCTCTCCTATTACATTTGTTCAGACACTTCTGCTAATTCATCTAGTTTTCTCCTTTTTCTTTTCTTTGAAGTGGTTTCCATCCTGGGCTTCCTCATAAGGAGTTTGTATTTGAGATTGATGATTGCGTTGTTTAGTGATTTGTTCTTTCTTTTTAACTTCCTGTTCTTTTTGTACCACAATCCTAAGTGCAGGATGGTATTATCACTAATCACTTTCTCCAATTTGTTTTGCTGCTTTAGAGCTTTATTCTCCTGTTTAATATGTCTATTCAATATCTATAGTTCATAGATTTCCTATTTAAGAGTATCAACTAGAGTTTTTTGTGGATTTATAGGAGGTTCTGGATTCACTGCTGCATTTATATTCTCCAGTGACTCTATGTAATCATATATCTCTTGTTGTAATGGGTCTATTCCTGGAGATCTTTTGTTGGGACTACCTCAAAAATTATTTATAGGAGAATTTTCAAGGCTACGTCGAGGAGAAATATTAACGTGAGATGATATTGGAGGTTCTTCCTCTAAATTTACAAACTCTTTCTTTTGTGGCAGTGTTTTCTTCATTGAACCTCAGAGTCTAGAGTTCCTTCTCAGCTGTAGAGGATTTACGTTTTCTTCAATTGTAACCTTGCTCCTCTTTTCTGTTTTACCTCTTGTCTTAACTTTACCTTGCTTCTTGTTCTTTTTCAGTTCTGCAAGGGTAAGCTCTTCATCATTTTGTTGAAGTGGAGATGCAGGTATGTCTTCCATGCTTGTGTCAATCTTCTTTCTTCTACTTTTTCTGGTCTTGTCTTCTTTAGGCTACTCTGGTTCATCTTGGAAATGGTTTTTGATAATAATTTTCTCCCAATAATATCCTATACTTTTCAAATGAAATTCAAGAAGTAATTTTACCAACCCATGATGGTGCATAGTATTATCTATAAACTGAATTCTTTTCTGCACGTTTGTAGACATTATTTTTAAGCTATTTAGTAGAAAAAAGGGAAGATTTATTTCACTATCCTCTAATAAATTCATCAAAAATAGAATATGATATACATACATGTAGCCAAATATACCTTCACAAGTGATAAAATTCTGCAGAATTAAAAGCATGTTCCTCCATATGTTCTTGAGTGCTGAGCTAGGAATACCCTTTTTGAAAACAAAAGTATCCATACCTGGATTTTTGAAGACAACTTTCCATGATTCACAGTGAAATTCTGTGTTTTTGAACCACCTTTCGCCAATCCTTGGGAGTTATGTGGCTTTAGCTATGAATGCCTCAGTTACTGAGAACTTGATGTCTCCTATTTCAACTTCCGTCCCATCAAAAGACCTCGCAAAAGACTTAGTGATCTCTTTGTGGAAGCCATCAAATTTTTCTATAAACTTGAGCCATTTAGCCTTCTACAACATCTCCCTGATCTGAGGATATCCCTCCATATATTTTGTTCCCACCAGTTCTGACTTGACTATCAAACCCATGTCTTATGTTGTGAAGAGTCTAGCCTTCATAATTATCCTTCTCTGTTATGAAGTGAATTGGATTACGGATTTGATGAAGGACGTAGAGGGTTTGTAGGAATGAGTGAGATGGATTGAAGTTTTGAAGAAACGTAGATGGATATGTTACGATAGTCATGATCATTAATCGTAAATGGGGGAGTCCATTATGGACTGTTATGAAACATAATGTGGATAATGTGGCCGATCTATGACATGATGGAAGTCCCAATCAAATCAAATGATGACATGCTAAGGTAGCATATGATTATTTACGTTATACATGATAATGTTTTGACTTTGCTATTTAAATAAATTTATGCAACTTTACCTTTAGAACTAACTTTTCGTTGCCATTTCTTTGGTGTTGATTATTCAGGTATTTTTAGCATGGTGGTCTTCAAATGTAGTCCTTCAATTCCTTGTATTCATTTTTTTTCTTCAGTAGGGTGTACAAATGTGTCAGAGCTGTGGAATGGAATGTAACTATAGAATGGAAAGTAGCTGTAGAATGTGGAATCAGCTACAGAATGGAATATCAACTACAAAATGGAATGTAAATGCAGAATTGAATGTAGTTCTGTACTAATTCTTATTGTAGAAAAGAAAGGGAACAAAGATTTTTGGGATTTTTTTAGAAATGGAATGGAAAATATAAGATGTCAGAATTTCTGATTTTCATCCTGTATTCTCTGTATGAGGATGCCAATCATTGATTGGTTTTCATACTTATACAATTTATTATTATTATTATTATTATTTAATTTTTAGATAGGAAAAATAAAAGCTAAGTTGGGGAAGAAGAAGGATTATTCTTCACTAACATCATATCAGTATTATCTTGGAATATTTTGATAGACTCTTCTCTTGAAATTGGCTTATGATATACTTTCAATCGATGTCCATTCACAAGAAGAGGTGCCTTTTCTTCATCAATTGTCCTTATCCTGACTTCTCCATTGTCAAAAAAAAAATTCAATCTCATAAGGCCCAAGCCAATGAGTCTAAAACTTTCCTTGAAATTATTTGAACTTTGAATCGAAAAAAAGTGCCCAATCCGCTGCTTGAAATTTTTTCTCCTTGATATATTTATCATGCCATTTGGGCCTTTGCTGCGGGACTATATTGGTTCTTTGAACTGCATCTTGCCTGAATTCATCAAGCTCATTAATTTGCTACAATCTATGATTCTAGGCTTCTGATAAATCAAGTCCCAATTGGCTTGCCATCTTGAAGGTTTGAATATGAAATTCTATAGGAAACAAGACTTGCTTCCCATAAACAAGTTCATAGGTTGTATGTCCTGTTGTATTCCTCCATGTGGTTCTGTAGGCCCATAGGATTTAGGAAGCCTTTCTGCCCAATCTCTTTTGTGTGGATGTACAGTCTTAGTAAAAATTCCTTCAATCACTTTATTGGTAGAATCTACTTGACCATTTTCTTGTGGATGATAAGGAGTGGATTTTCTGTTCTTGATATTGTAGTTTTCCACAAGATTTTCCACCAACTTGGATGTAAAATGGGATCCTTGATCTATCACAATTTATCTTGGTACACCAAAACGAGTGAATACATCCTCATAAAGAAATTTAACTAGAGAATGTTCATTAGGTAAAGGAAGCTCTTTAGCTTCTACCCATTTAGTTACATAATTGGTACATACTAGAATATATTTCTTTTGATTAGATGGTGGATTGATTGGTCCAACAAAAACCAAAGCCCATTTTTTAAATGGTTTGATGAGTACTTGAGGTTGTAATGGAATTTCATTTGAAGGACTAATTTTCCCCATTCTTTGACAATTTTCACACCTTTTGACATATTATTTGGTATCTTTAAAGATGGATGGCCAATAATATCCTAAATGAAGGATTTTATAGGCTGTACTCTTATCAGCAAAGTGTCCACCACAAGGTTCATCATGACATGATTTAAGAATCTCAAGCATTTCATCTTCTCGAACACACCTTCTGATAATGAGATCTGGACCTGTTTTATAAAATTCATCATTAATTCATGAGTATAATGCACTTATTGAATAATTCTTCTTTTATCTCTAGGAAACAAGTGTGAAGGTAACTTTTTTGTGACTCAGTAATTAGCAATATCTGCAAACCAAGGAGTTTTAGTAGTTATTGAAAAAATATATTCATTAGGAAAATTGTCCTCAAATGGATTATCATTTTTGACATTTTGAATTCTAGACAAGAAATCAGTAACTGTGTTTTTTTTTCCAGGTCGGTCTAGAATGGTGATATTGAATTCTTGCAGGAGTAATAAAAATCTTGTGACTTTGCCATTAGTAATAGATTTATTCATTAAGTATCTAATTCCAGAGTGATTTGTATGAACAAAGGTTTCATACCTGGTAATATAATGTCTAAATTTGTTGATAGCACGAACAACATATCAGAATTCTTTTAGTTACAGTGTAATTTAACTCAGTGGGGGTCAAATTCTTGCTTGTGTAATAGATGGCATAGGGAATCAAATATTTTTGTCCTAATACAAATCCCGGAGCTTTATCTGAAGCATATGTTGAAATATGAAAAGGTAATTTCCAATTTGGACCTCTTAAGATGGGTGCTTCAGAAATTTTTGGTTTTTAAAGTTTCAAATGCCAATTGGAAATCAGGATTCCAACTGAATTCAAAATCTTTGGTAAGTAACTTGAAGAGTGGGGATGCCATTTTAGTGAAATTTTATATAAATCTCCTATAATATCCTATGAATCCTAGAAAACTTCTAAAATCCTTTTGACAAATTGGAATTGATAATTTGGAGATGACTTCCACTTTAGATGTGTCAACTTTAATTCCATCTCCAGAAATGTGATGTCCTAAAACAATCCCTTTAGTAAAAAACATAAAGCATTTTTCATGACTTAATGAAAGATGTGCCTTTTTACATCTTTTAAGAACCTTTTCCAAGTTCTCTACAGATTCTTCAAATGAATTCCCATAAAGTTTAAAGGCATCCATATATACTTCTACACAATCATTTATTATATCAGAAAAAATTCCTAGTACTGCCCTTTGGAATGTTGCAGGTGCATTGCACAATCCAAAAGGAAGTACTCGGTAGGCATAAGTTCCCCATGGAAAGGTGAATGTGGTTTTGTCTTGGCCTTCAGGTGCTACCTGAATCTGATTGTAACCCTAAAACCATCCATGAATGAGAAATACTTCTTACCTGCTAATGTATCCAATACTTGATCTATAAAAGGTAAAGGAAAATGATCTTTTAGGGTGGCTTTATTCAACTCTCGATAGTCAATGCATACCCTCCACTTACCATTATTTTTGGGTACAATCACTAAATGGGAAACCCACTGAATGTCTGAAATTGGGTAAATGAAGTTTACATTCATCAATTTTTGCAATTCTTCTTTCACAATTTCCCTAAGATTTGGATTCATCCTTCTTTGAGGTTGTCTGATAGGTTTACAATTTTCCTCAATGTAGATGTGATGTACACAAGTCTTAGGACTAATTCCTTTCATGTCAGTGTATTCCCATGCATATGCAGAAGAATGTGGTTGTAATGTTTTGATTAAATTTTCCTGTTGTGGTCTTTCCAAGTTTTTGTTTATATTCAAACATTTTCCTAGAAAGATTTCAATTGTAGAGTTACCAAATTCTTCCATAGAGTATAGAGACATCTACCTAGATGAAAAATATTCAATATTTCATTGTTCTTGAAATTGATCATGTTCATATTCTGAATATGTTTCAAAGTTTTCTATTGAATTTAAGATTTGACTATCTTCACTAATGCTTGAAATAGTAAAGAGAGGTTGTATATCATTGTCATCATCAATCCATTCTTCATCTTCTATCTCTGTGATTGTTTTTGTTGGAGGATATAGAGTGAATTTATTTGTTGAGTTACCATCATAGATGTACATATCACCAAATCTACAGCTAATGAAAGCATCAGCTGTAGCCAACCAAGGTCTTCCTAATATTAGTGGATGTCCTCATAGATTGTTCTTAGGAGTTAAGATCACAAAATTTATATAATACTACCAAGAGTCTAAGGATACTGAAATATATTCTAATACACCATCTGGCTTGATTATAAATATGTCTTCTAATTGCAGTAATGTAGGTGTATACAGAAGGTTAGGAAGTTTGAGTTGTTCCATGGTTTGTTTGCTCATGATGTTTATAGCTGCTCCTAAATCAATCAATGTATTTGGAATTTCAACACCATTAATATGTGTTTTTACAATTGGACTTCCTGGATCTAAATATTTTTGTATGACAATTTTTCCCATCATTATGTTTTCAATTTTTCCTACTAGTTGAATTCTTTTTATTTCTTTTTTATTTCTTCCTGGTTTCTTCATGCTCAACTCTTTTATTGTTTTGGCTAGAATTGGAATCTCTTTAATCGCCTGTAGCAAAGGAATTTTGATACAAACATTTTTCAATTCATCTATAAAATCATAATTAGGCAACATGATATGTTTTTCTACCCCTCTATCAACTTGTAATCTTTCAGGAAAAGGAGGGTTAGAAATAAGTATTGATGGTTGCTCTATGATAGGAGTTGAGTTTATTTGTTATTTTTGTTTTTCATTTTCAGAATTCTGGTTTTGAAGAGATGTTCCTTCCTCAAAAATTTTATTTGGTTGTAGAGAATCTTCCTCAAAATTATTTTGTTCTTGAATAACTACAGAAGGCTTCTTATTTTCTAGTATTCTACCAGATCTAAGTTGCATCATTAAGATCTAGTGGAGTAATCATGTAAGTTGGAAATTGTTGTCCTTCTATCATGTAAGTATTTTTAGCATTTTTATTATTGGGGTTTGGAAATGGTTGGGCAGGTAGTTAATTTTGTCTTTGTGGAAATGGTAACGGAAGCTGTGGATTTTGGTTTTGGAGTTGGGGTTGTTGATTTTGTTGGGGAGGATAGTTTGGATAGGATGGAGGATATTTGTACTATTGAGAGTATATACCATAGGGATTTTTCATTCCTTGTGCCCAAGATTGAGGTTGAGGCCAAGGTTGTTTCCAAGAATTCCAATTATTTGATGGGGGTTGAGTGTATATTTGGTTGTTAAAACCTTGAGTTTGTGGCCCCTGCCATGGTATTCTAGAGACAAAGCAAAGAAATTATGTTGGATTTGAAGTCACTTCTTCTTGAAAAATAGCCTTAAGACCTGGAATTGAAGGGAAAATCTTAGTTTCATGATTTTCTAAGCAAATCACACAGGTCTCTATGAATTTTTCATCAAGAGGACATTCTCTTAAAGCATGCTTCTTTCTACATTTAGGAAAAAAAATAGTTAAAGCATCAGTCTCGGATTTCTTCTTGTTTTGTAATTTAAGGGTGTCTATCTATTCACTAAGACTACCTAAGATATCTGTTTTACATTGATCAAGCATATTTCCAATTTCTGCTCTACTTACTGTTCTAGTTGCAAATTTTTTCACTCTAGTAAGAGAAGGATCTCTTGGATTTTTCCCAGATTTTTCTTTTCCCCTTGAGGTATGAATACATAATTCAATAATGTCAGGTAATGGGAGTTGAGAGATATCTCCCTTCCCCATCATGTTGAGAATATCTATCCACTCATCTCTAATGGCTTTTAATAAAAGAGCTTTTAAAGTATCTCGATCTAAATTATCCATTTTAGCTCTTTTTATGTTATAATTGAATATTTCAATTAAATCCTCCAAATTATCATCCTCTTTTTGCATCATTTTGAATATTTCATCCTTATGATTAATGGGTATGCAATAATCTAAATATCTTTCTAAAAATTCTCTCTTCATGTCACTCCACGTCCTAATAGACTGTGTGACTAAACCCATGAACCATTTTAAAGCTGCTCCTTTCAGTGTTCAAGGAAATAACTTAAGTTTTTGAGAGTCTTGTAAATAATCATAAGATATACACAAAACTTCAAATTCAAACAAAAATGTTTCAGGATCTTCACTTTTTAATCCATGGAAATTTGGAAAGATAGAAGGTGAGATCTTTTTCATTGTGACATTTGTATCCCCATCAATTATAGGAAGTCCAAAAGAATTATAATTTTCTCTATTTATTCTATTTTATTCACCTCTTCTACCTCCTCCTTCATTCCCTCTACCTCCTCCTCGACCTCTTCCTCCAAACAATAATTTTTCTCCATTTAGAACTTCTCCTTCTCCTTCTCCTCCTTCTCCTCTTCCTGGCATTATAGATTCTTCAGAGATAATATAAGGTTCAATCTGTAAGGTTAATTTCTCTTCATCTGGTTCTTATATTAATGGAATGTTGAATAAAGGTTCTTCTTCTTCTTCTCCACTAAGAATTTCTAACTCTTCAGCGAAAATGTGTTCCCCTGTAGAGGTGAAAAAGGTTACTCCTTCTGTTGGAGATCTAGGATCTTCTTCCTCTAAGACTGCCTCAGTGGATGAATTAGGAGATCCTCCTAATTGGATTTCTGGCCTTAAGACTTAAGGAAGTCTATGTCCAGTGAAGTATGGAATATGAGTTTGAGATGGTGGTGTATGACTACATGGTTTAGGTGGAGTGAGTGGTGTTGTAGGAATTAAAATTCTTCCTCTAGCTATGAATCTACCCCTAGAATATCTTTCCCTATTCATATCATTTTTTTAGATGTAAGAAATGAGGTTACCTAATTACACTTCCCTGGCAAAGGCGCCAAAATGTTTAGCCAATTTAATGTCTTCAATTGTTCAACATAAATTATCAACGGAGGTTTGTAATCTGATGAAGTGTGGTGCACTCTATGTGCTTATTTAACCTTCTTCTTACTTCATTGTATGTATTTTTATGTTTTTTTAGGGGTTTTGTGCTTTATGTCTAGACGTTAATCTTAAGAAATGAAAACTATGAAAGAAATCAATTGAATCTAGTGAAATTTAGATGTGTAAAACTAACTTTGAAAGAAGGAAGAAAAGGAAGTGTTCGTAAGTTAAACTAACTTGCATAAAAATGAACCAAAAAATATTGAATGGTTAGAATCTAATCTGAAAATAGAGTGCATATTCTAATGACTTCTAATTTAATATTAGTCGTATTCCATGGATATGAATCTTATAATTGAAAATTGAAATTGCAATGCTACTCTAGATGAAAGCAGATTCAAAGGAAAACAACTAATGTATGTTGAATCACTCTAGCATTCAATATGGAAGTATGATATAATCACCCTCTTGAAATTATGTACAAGCAAACGATTATAATTTATTTTTGAAAATTAAATCTAGAAAAGAAATTAAAGCATGTAAAGGAAAACTCAATAATTTCATAGGTTAAACATTCGAGCACCCAATTTGGAAGTATGACAAGTCACCTTCTTGGCCTGATCTTTAGGAACATCCAATTATACAATTGACTGAGGATCTTAATCTAGAAAACAATTTAAAAGCATGTAAAAGAAAAGCTCAATGATTGCATAGGTTAAACACTCGAGCACCCAATTTGGAAGTATGAAAAGTCACCTTCTTGGCTTGATCTTTAGGAGCATCCAATGATATAATTAACTGAGGATTTGATCTAGGAAAGTAAATATGAGAACATGAAAGGAAACTAAACAACTGTGAGCTCTATTGCCTCAAACTTAGTCCAATTAGAAAATAGATGGATCTACCTTCTTGAGATGTTTTAGGAAAGCAAAGATTACACAGTCATTCTATCATTGATGCTAAGAAAAAATTTCATGACTTAATTCTATGATACTGATTTAAAAGATGCAATACAATATTAATCTACTTAGGAAATTGACAAAATAGAGTAAAGAATTAAACTAAAATAACTAACGAAAAACCTCATCTTGTGTAGAGGCACTCTGCAATAGAATTGGTCGAGATCCTAGCTGATTACATACGCATTAAGCAGATACTAGAACCATGAACATGATCCTTGTATTATGAAAAGAACATAGTTTAAATAAATACACAAAGTTTCAGAAATTACAACTACTTTTTGGTCTTTGCATAACTGGTATTTAAATAAAATTAAATGTAACTATGATGAGCTAATTATGCCTACATATGGCTATTCTAACCGAAACATAGAATTAGATTCTAACTAGTTAAATCTTGATTTGCTACATTAGATAAAATCAATATTTCTTCGCTCTCAGCTTACGTCCTTTGACTAGACTTTGACCATGATCACAAGCACCCTTTTCTGTCGATTTCGATCAAGTAGATAGGACGAAATCCATGTGTGAATCATTCTAGAGATGCCCATGTGGCTCGTTCCTCTATTTTCTCCTTGGAACCTATAAAACCATAAAATTAGCTACGAAAAAAAAGATTAGCTTCAAAAGAGGTTGCGTTCTGTAGCTAAGTTACAAGAATCCATTCAAATAACAAGAACATCATAATATAACATATAAATCATTTAAATGCATTCCCTAAGACAAAACATGACATTTATCATTGATTGGAGTGTATGGACTTATGAGAAAGTAAGGAAAAAGTGATGAGAAATAATGTTAGAGAAAAGACACATTTCGAGGTTCAACAGCTCCTGTTGTATTCAAAAAAGAAAATAATGAGATAATTGTAGTGTTGAACAAGGGATCACATTGGAATAAATACTTGTGTAAAACACCATTTCAAAGCAAAATCTACTAGAAAATGTGATCAAAATTGTGGTATAACCTATATATTCATAAAATACTCATGAGACCCATTTATGCAATATAAATTCTTCTAGACCAAATTCAAGTAGATATTTAACACTTTTTTTGGTGCGTAGGGTGGGTGATGCCACAAGTAACTCAAGCTTCCAATAGGACATATTTCAAGCCACCAAAATAATGGAAATATTTCCATTACTTAGTGGGTATTTTACTTTTCCATATAGCCATGTCCCCATTGGTCATTCTTGGGAGGTTTAAGCTCTTACATGGATGCCTTTCATCCTAGCTAACAATACCAAGTACTAACATCATTATGATTTTTATTTCTCATGATGACAAAGCATACAATATTAATTTCATTTGTAAATGAGATTTTGTTATACATATCCATATGCCATTGATTGAAATTTAGTTTCTCATCTCCATAAAATAGGTTATACATGTGCACTAATTTAATAAGTTTCATTCACACATAACCATGCGACTAAGTTTTAATAAGTCACCTCATTAATTATGACTTTATTCCCTTGAAAATAATATAAATACATGAATTTTCCAAGTCTAAAATTGTTACTTACATGACATGTTCCAAATAGTTCTTAAAGAATAAACCAATCACAAAATTTAAACATAGTCGGAGGAAATTACATCTAGGTGTGTATTTATTTGTGGATTGACTTCAAAATTTTGAAGAATTCAATAAAATTAGCCATTAGAGGAAATTTCAACCTAATAGTGCCCATGAAATTTTCATTTAATTTCCATGTCAAAATATGTAAACCAATCAAAATCTTTTAAATTTAAAAAGAGGTATATGTAAATATTTTGGAGGGAAGAAAAAAAGATTGTTTTTTTTTAATTGTATCTGTGGCTTATCTCCTTATAGATTTACTCAAATTTCAAATGTAGACAATCGTTGGATGTTACCCATTATGCATACTTCTGAGAAGACCCACATTGATAAAAAAAATGAAGATACATTAAAAAATCATGTTGAACATGATTTTTTAATGTATTTTAAATTTTTATCGACATCAGTCTTCTCAAAAGTATGCATAATGAGTACTTGTTGGAAGTGGAATTTAATTCCACTTCCAATGAGTGTATACGCTTGAAATTTGAGTAAAACTATAAGGAGATAAACCAAAAATAAAATAAAATAAAAATAGTTTTCTTCTTTTCCCTCCTAAATTCATAACTCTTATTTTATTATTTTTCCTTAGGAGACCACATTTAGACAAAAATTTCTTCTATGTTGTATTTATTTATTGGTCGATGGAATTTTTTTTCCATAGAAAAAATCAGCAACTTTCTATTAACATTTTAATGGAAAGTTAAAAGTTACATTGGTACATGCATATTGCATTCAAGATGCCTAAAGGGCACGTGCGTCATAATACCGCGTAGTAAAGCTACCTAAGTTTGTAGCTGATGCCGGAGTCCTAACAACAAATTACAATTTAAAAAAAAATCCTTTCTCTTTAATATAATCAATCAAGGAGTGGAGATCATATCTCATTATGAGATAGATCATGGAGGATGAAACAATCAAATAATATCATGGATCTTAAATGTAAAATCATGAGGATATTTGAAGAGGTCAACTGAGATCATAGTGCATTCAAAGTAAGATCATAAAGCACTTATGATAAGTTAGTGGAGGAAGTGATGCATTTAATGCACACATGATGGAGAGGGTGATCACCACATGTACACATGATGGAGGACATGGAGAAACAACACAGTCAACCATGGAGACTTATGTCCACATGTACAACGCATTTTTGGAGTAGGCCTAGGGTATGGAAGGCTCACATTCTATATAATGAAGGTAAAGGCACAATAGAAGGGAGGACTTGGATTATTCATTTCTTTGATAAATTTAGATCTGGATTTGTCTTAGGAAATTTATATGCATCCTTGAGATGTTTAGCTAATTCTGCAGTGTTGTTTAGCATAGGGTGTTTCCGAGCGGAAATCCTACCCTTACCCACAAGGGACTTTGAGTGCCTACTCTCGTAAGGTTTTCTATTGAGCTTTATTCCTCATCAGGCATTGGTGCCATCTTCAGGAGGTTGTTTCTAGCATTCCATCTAGGAACTGGGGGAGGATCCATCCTTCACTTTGTTCTTCATATTCGGTCTTCCAGGAGCATTAGATCTATATCCAGCGTTTAGGCCATTGTATTTTACCTCCATACAGAAGCATTCCCCTCAAGGATTGCACAGTGCAGTCTTGTAGATCTATTGAAGGAAGGAAGTTTTCAGAATTTCAGCTGGAAATCCTATGAGGGATCATCTCCTCACACTGTATCTATTGTTTCCATCATTATGGAGCCGTATTGACATATCTAGTAGTAGGCTATTGAGCCTCCCTCTCTTACAACACATTTTTATGAAGTTGTTGTTCATCCAGCAGCTATTTTCAATGGAGGATATTGGAGGAGCTAGATCTTGAGCTTTTAGCCCAAGGATCTAGTGAAGGGATAACCCCTTCTTGAATAGAGCTGATTGTACATCATTTCAGCCATCATATCATCAGTTCTTGTAGTAGATCTGCATACCCAACATCTACATAGTGCAGGCCCTAAGAGGGTAATTTTTTGAGATTGATAGATCTGGAAAATCCTTTTGGGTTATCTTGGTTATCCATCATAGAGCCCGAATCTGTAATTTAAGCATCATCGGAGCTCCCATACTACCTAGATCTGAATTTCTATCTTTCTGGCAGTTGCAGTACCGACAGTTGCAGCAGGGAAAACACAGTTTACCTTCCAGCAGTTCAGCAGTTACGCAGTCCCTCTTATGGGATCATTCCAAGGTCATTATAGGCCATCTCTTTGGCTTGAGTGTCTCATATTTTGAGCACTGTTGTACTTTCTATTCACCTCCTATATAGTAAAATGACTCAGCTTCTCTATACATTCTGATCTTATCTTTAGATTAATTGTTTTCTTTGTTGTTGTTCAGTTATTGTGTTTTGTATCAATGCATTATTCCATTTTGGGATATTACAATGAATCACATGTGGCATATATTTTCTAAAGTTTATCTCAAAAAATTTCATGGGTCGCACCCCACAAGATGTGTCACTCAAATGAAACATTACTTTCCCTATATAACATCATATGTGACTTGATGAAACATTACATGCCTAAATTATATTTTGATCCCAAAAGTTGTCAATGGTGCTTGTGGCATAGGGAATCCCGTAGGGATTATATAACTTGGACCTACATTTCATCTTGGGCCTTTGCATACTTTGAAACATACACACATTATTTTGGATGTTTGGCCAAGTTAAAAAAAATTAAGCATAGTCAAAGATTTCATCTTCACGTTTTAGTGGATGGCCATCTACATCAATGACATGTTTAATACTTTTCTCAAAGAATGTTTCGTTAGTGATATAGAAAAAGATATATGTGCACTGTTAGAATATTGAGACATATGAATAAACATACAATGTTATTAAATACTATAAACTTACTATAATATCCTCCTATCCGTATAAGAAAAAAATTTAATCAAAGTAGGAAAGAGACAAGAGAAAAAAAGAAAACATAGGCTATACGAGGTAAAACCTCATTGTGGGGAAACATCCAAAAGTAATTAATGTATTTTTTATTCTTCAAAAATATCCAATATTACATTTAAGAGAACCTATCCATAGGTGTTTGAGTTCAAAGACAAATAACATGAGAAAATATGTGATATAATTTTTTTTTAGGAATTTTTGCTGGGGAAGGTGGCTTCTTTCCAAACTTACAGGGGATATGCTGATGAATTCATTTCCTCTCTAATTCCAAAAAAATCTAATTGGAATGTATTATACATGACAAGTTGTATATTTCTCACCAGGTTATAAGATAATCTAGCTTCTATGAGTGAGATAAACCATAATATTTTGAAGAAAACTATCATCTTCTGAAAATTTTGTTAGCGTTTGTAGTGCATTGCTAGAACCATAAGTTAAGAAAGTTAATGTGTGAGCACTTTAATAGGATGGATTATATATAAGCCAGGAGGGAGAAACATGCAAAATGTTATAGCCATATCATTATAATTTTAGGATGTGGTAGTTATTTTGGTCATTCTCATAAATTTGTTCGATGTGGTAACATCCAAGTTACTTCTTCTAGACATAGAACAATTGGAAAGAACTAGGTTCTACTCTAGATTTTCCACTAGAATCCAAACTTGATAATAAATATTGCATTAAACATAATGCAATCCTGGTTATTATCAATAATAAACTGATATTATCTGGTTTTGTATGCAGGTGGACTACATACTGGGGGTTTTTTGGCATTGTCTAACTATTATATATTTTGGAGTTTTTGGTTGGAACCTGACAATTTAGTTGTAGTCAAATCTTGATATTTGTTGTTTCAAATGGGTTTTAGACTAAATATATGGATTCCACACCCTAAAAGACCTTGGGGCACTCAAATTATGGAGAGTTCACAACTCAAACTTGTGATGCAACAAATCCTTGGTGGATTATGGACAAATTAGACTAGAAAATATGTTGGAAAAACCTCCAAAACGTATTACAAATATACTATAGATAATCCGCTCAAACATTCATATAGGATGGGATATGGTACTCACTTTCCTCAGTATCTTCATCATAGGGCACTAGAAAATTTGGCCCAATTTCCGACGGCCACTTCATCGCTATTCCGACACATAGTCGTCGCAAGAGCGATAGTTCGAGGCTGGACAAAACGTGGTTAGAAATTATGTCACAATTCTGACGCTTTGCCAAAGTGTCGCAATTTTGACACTTTTTCCGACGTTTCCAAACAACCGTCACTCTTCCGACGTTTTCCAAACCGTCGCTCTTCCGACGTTTGTAAACTGTCGCAATTTCGACGATATGCAGTCCGACGTTTTGAATGTCGCTCTTCCGACGTTTGTAAATTGTCGCTCTTCCAACGTTTGTAAACTGTCGCAATTCTGACGATATGTGGTCCGACATTTTCAACGTCACTCTTCCGACGCTTACTAAAGTGTCGCAATACCGACACTTTCCCAAAGTGTCACAATACCGATGCTTTGCAAAGGCGTCGCAATACCAACACCAGGAAGAACTGTCGCAATACCGACGGGCATTTAAAAAAAATAAAAAAAAATGGAACGTCGCAAGACTGACGAAAAGGGAAAACGTTCACGGCGTCAGAAGACCGACGCTTATAAGGCGTCGGAAGAGCGATGCTTACAATGCGTCGGTATACCGACGACGGTTTCAATTTAAAAAAAAAAGTGAAACTTTAAAATAGGACATAAAATGGTTATAAAACCCATTTAAAACTATCGTTCATGCAGAACTTTACCTTCGTTCCCTTGCGGCTTAATCCTCATTAAAAGCTCGCATATCAAATGCTTTCCATGTCCAACTTAATGAATCCTAATACTCGGGCTTTATAACTTTGGAGGAGAGCATGAGTATTTGAAGAAATTTGGTGTTAGCACCCTCGGTGAACACTTGATTACTTATATATTAGTTTACATATTAAAATTGTATTCATACTAAAATACAAATAATAGAGATTAAATTTTCTGATCCAAACACCCCAATTATTAAAATCAAGAGAAAATTAGGTTAAAAACGGTTATAAATTGATATTCAAAACTAATGTCGGGAACAAGAATTGTAAGCTACTTAAACCCTAACAAGCACTTTACTGATTAATCTGTATGGCATGTTATACTTCATCTTAGTTAGATTGGAATTACACCTTGCAATTTGATAAGGTACATTGCTTGATGGTAAATACAACTGGTGGAACAAAAAGGCAATGATCATAGCACGAGTCCATAAAAGTGGTAGTTCTATATGGCCGGGCTTCTTGAACAAACATCTTCATGACCCATTTTTAAAATACAACTGTAGACAGAGCTGGAAACAAGGATGAAATGCATGCTCCAAAGAGTTCAACTTTCGGGGGAAAAAACTTGAGAAATTTAAAGAAATTGCACCTAAAATTCCTGATAACACCTACCTTCTTGGCAATGGCACTTTTGGTACATATAAACGATGGCAAGCAGAATGATGAAAATAAGGAAGAAAAGCCCTTGGACTCAATGCACGGCAGATGTCGATGAAATAAAATGCATTGAAACAGCCATCTCTGAGAGACACTGCCAGGAATGATACAGTTGCTTGTGAAACGTATGAAACCGCACATCTCAAACATAGCCACAATGCAACATAGAAAACAAAGATGCTCATCTTGTACAAAGGTAACCCAATAATCCTTAGAATGTTATATCAATGTATCATTGTGATGGCTTAGCATTGATAATTTTCCTAACACGTTTATTCCATTTCCCAAGGGAATTGTTACTTTAGAGTTAGGACTAACAAAATTCAATTTTCATAGTATTGCTTGCTCAACTTGTTATCCGGATATATAGTTCAATATTAGTAAAGGAAAAATCCTGCCAATATATACGTATTAAAAAAAATATATATAGCTTCTAAAATACGAAGTGGTTGGAATCCAATCTAACTAGGCGACAATTTGTATTCTCATTTGAAGGGAAAAAATATAATGGCATTTGGTGTTCAAGCGATCACTTAAGATTCTAGAAGTTTGTACTACTAAAGCAAATACATTCTTTACGCCATAGAGCCTAGGAAAAATTAAAATATTAACACTACAAGCAAGCCTTCCAAACATTTCTCGGCCTACACAAAATCATTCAAAGTCATACAGTTGTTTTACAGAG
Organism: Pinus albicaulis; assembly: GCA_034641835.2. Classification (NCBI taxonomy): domain Eukaryota; kingdom Viridiplantae; phylum Streptophyta; class Pinopsida; order Pinales; family Pinaceae; genus Pinus; species Pinus albicaulis. Next base: position 1,275,218,536 of record CM076584.1, read on the forward strand.
GAGGTCGGGATGTATGCGAGAGGCGGGGAGACACATACGAGGAAAAAGATTACGCCAATACCTTCTTCACTTCGAAGCATCAAGCTTATATATGGTAGCATATCCTTTGGCTGCATTGCAAGGAACACATGTTTCTACCAACAATGCGGGTTGCTTTCTTTTTATTATGCACTTCTTTCCCTAAGACCATGGTGGACTATAGGCACCAACAATGCTAGTGATGGAGCATCGATAGTATTGTTAAACGTTGTCTGTAATGATGGTAAGAGATAAAGATACAAGATATTTGGTAGCCAGCAAGCAACATAAATCTACACTTGCGTGTTGAAAACGACATGAAACTTTAAAAAATACCTTGAGAAGAATGTCAAGGGAATGCTTTGTGTATTCATTGGGATGCGAGATACTCGGGGGTAATGTTGAAACTAGTGCGAATCTTCAAGGTTCTTGATTACAGGATTTTGCTAACCTATTGATGCGGTTAGCACAATCGAATATGATTTGAATAGAAGAATAAGTAATAAACATTGAACAAAGGCAGAACGTTCACGATTGACACTCAGGATACAAAAGCCTTATTACTGTTTGATAAATAGAGCAATGGATCGTGATAACCTTTGATCATCTCTTAAAACACGATGTATGAAAAATACGATGAATCCTTGTGAACAAAAGAATAAGATAATTAGGTAAAACAAATATTGTGATAGTTTAGAACCCTAAGCAATCTCCAAAGTTTACTTCAATATTTCTTCATTGATCGAACCTCGGTCGGTTTAAGAACATTTTTAGAAAGACACTGTCATGATATTTGTTGAAGGTGAAAAAGTAAAATAGTATATGATGAAAACAGGACATATATATATAGAACAATGATCAAAAAAATGAATAAACATTCAGATAGACGAGGTAATACGAGTTCCGGCCCCTGGGGATCAAAACCCAAACCCCTAATTTGGCGATTAGCGCATGTGCACACACCACAAAATAATATTATTCGTCTAGATGTGTATATAAAAATCCCATGAGTTCCATTGGGGAAAATACTTCATTTGAAAACATATTTGCATGTGCTATAGTTAGAAATATATGAGGACTATGCCTTTAAAAATTTAGCCATACGAGAAAATAAGTGTTTATGCCACGCTTGTTGTGTTGTTAAGGATGCCGAGTTCTGCTGAAAAAAAACAAAGAAAAAGATCAATTGTTTAGAACCACACAGAGTAGTTAAATAATAAAAGTTTCCTACATCTCCACAAATTTGTTGCACATAAAACAACACTTAAAAGTAAACATATAAAATGAGACCTGAGATAATTGCAAACTAGTATTAAAAAATGACCACAAAAGTAGGTAAAGGGACTAAGATGGCATCTAGTTGAGGTACAAATTAAGTGTAAGTATCTCCTCGAACGATGCGAAAGCATAAAAATATTAAGGTCTACAAACAAACAAGAAACTAATTGCTAAATGTCTAGTTATGAGAGGGTGTGAAGAGATTGTGCACGAACAATAAAGATGATTGAGATTGGAAATCTAAGTGCTCGGTAAAATAGAGGGAAGGGACGGAGGATGTTAAAAACTCTTGTGGAATAAAAACGAAGAACTGGATATGGAAGCTTGCCCTCGGCTTCATCAACCTTGTGAATGGAGTGATCCATTGGTGGATGATATCCTACGGGGAGTGACCCGATGCTCAAAGGCACACTTGCCATATATCATTGGTGGTAACACAAAATGGAGGAAATCCATTTCTTCTATGATCCAAGGCCGTGGTCATATGGAGTAAAAACCTTATGGATATGTATCTATCATAAAACACTATAAGATCCAACGGTTAGCAAAATTGGTTGAACATCCACCCAAGGCTGTAGTTATGATGAGAGGAATTTATCATGGGTTCAAATCAAATTAAGCTGACTCAGAATAGTTTCCCTCTATCCGGATGTGTCGAGGAAGGAGGGGATTACACAAGGATTTCCTTTCAAAACAAAAATTCATTGCAAGCACAATAGCTTTGTAGTACCACAATCAACACTTTGCGGCAATTAACCATGTGCTAATCTATAGTCCCAGCTCAACACATATGCATGAAAAGAAAATATGAAGTTGTGTCGAGATTGCATGAGTGAACGTCGAGTTTGGAAGATTCAAATGGATGACCCTCGCATCGTACGCTTTACCTCGGGATGAAGCCCTAGAATTCTTGCTGTGTAGAGGAGAGGTCTTGAAGCGAACGTGAGTCTTGGAAAGTGCAACGTGGGACAAGCTACGTTGGCAGAGCCCCGAGTAGGCGTCGTCATACCTACGCTAAACTCAAGACATGAGTCAACAAGAAGTGCGACCTTTGAGCTGGTTGTCGCTAAAGCCCTGGCGGAATGGTGATCTGCACAAGATGCTATCAAGATCTAGAGGATCTGATTTTTAGCATTTTAGAACACTATATGATTTTTAACATTTTAGATAGTTGTAGTATATAGTGTACCCATTTTGAGACATTAAAAGTATGTCAATTTGTGTGATTCTAAAATTTTGCATGATTAGTTATATGTCTGGTTGCTCAAACTTAGTTAAGATTGAAACTTTGGGACTAAAATGAATTGTTCATTACATTGTTAGTGGGAAACATGTGCAATAGTAGAGTGTTATCTTGTGAATTCTTGGCTTCATGGCTCTATTAAAGTTGTTACCTTGTAGTTATTAAGAAGAGGAAAATGTTGAAAAAATACCTAATTATGTGAAAACCACTCGGGAAAAAATTACCTAGCACTCTACAATGGTATCAGGAAAAAAGTGATGCGAGGCATTAGACACTAGCCGTGATGAATTTGGAGGTTATCCATATTTTGGCTAGAAGAGTTGAAATTATTTAAATTGCAGTAAAGGTGTATTTTATACATGCCTGATATGATTAAGTAGTTAAATGGCCATAATTAGTCGTTTTAGTTTATTAGTCTATTCGGTTCTGTTGCTCGGAAATTATGTAATTAGGCTTTTATGTTTAGAATAAAAACGGTCCTTAGGAAAGGCAGGAGTCATACGATTAAAATATATATTGCAATACAGGACACACTAGTGAAAGGGGGATTTTGGCAATGAAAAGATTGAATTAAGAAAGCTATTATTCTCTGTTGAATAAAATTAGTCTTATTACTATCTGTGTGTATGTATTGACATTCTCAGAAGAATGATTCTTTTGAATTGAGAACTCTGTGCATAAATTGAAGAAGAACAATTCTTTAATATTACAATCTCTGTAGCCTATAAATACTGTGGTTGATGGTTCTACTAGTGTTAATACAGATATTAAATTAATATAGAACCCTGTAAGAGACGGAAGTGAGTCCATTGGTTGAGTGAGTTTGTAGTGGTTCTCGGCCCAGAGTGAGGGATATTGAGACTTTGTATAAGGTGTCGATCTGCGTATTGTTGGAACAAAGATTTGTAGGAGTGGCTTGCCATACTACATACGCGAAGAAAATTGAACTACGCTCAAAGACGACGAAACCACTGCCCGTGAAAAAATACTTGTTTCATTGTTAATCGGCAATCTTCATTTGAAATTAGAGCACAGGAGAGTTAATGAGACGGATTTTGTACAAAGAAATGCATTAACCATAGTAAAACTCTAGGCCATTTAACATTCCTAATCGGAGATTGGTTGCCGGAACCCATTCACAGCTCACATCGCGTGCCTTTATTTGAGAGCGAAACCATTAAAAAAATGTGAGTCTATTATTATGTTTCCCATCTTGAGGGTACATCTTGCCCCCCATAACATTTTTGGGGGAGATATTCAGGTTAATAGGAAAAGCCATCACGATATTGGTATGCATTATACGTGCGACCGAGATGGAAAATGGTAATCAATAATTCAACACAATTAGCCTCGGAGTAAAGACGACGGTTTTGTGTTGATTTAACAACATTTTAATTAGGATGGATGTGTGGGGCACGTGAACCACCATACAATATGAATGTTGTGTTAATTTTATAACCCATGGTCGAATGTTATAAGCGTTGTGCATATGTTTAAAGTCGTCGAACCATTGGTTTAACGTTAAGTGATAAGGTCGGAGTATGAAAGCTTTTTGTTATATTATGTTCAAACCTTAGAGAGTGGGTTAAGTTGTGAGTCAGGATAATACATTCGATAAAATATACAAAGGGAAGGCTCCAAATATATATTAAGGTCTTTATAAACAAGGGACCAAGGTTATAATACAAAGTATATATATTATAGTCTTGAGCGTGAAATAAAAAAAAATACAAAAGGCTCTATTGTTCGGGGTTTACATAAGGATGGCCAAATACATTCATTAATCAATTTCCAGAATTTGATAAATGAATCGAAAGAAATAAAATAAAGTAGACTTCCTTGGTTTGAGTAGAATCTTGTATTGAGTGAAATTATTGACACGGCGAAGACCGAAATCTCCTTCTAATTCTAGGGTCAAAATTTTGTTGTTGAAAAGTCTTGCCCGATTGGAGATGGTATTTGAAAATTTGAAAAAATGGAACCAAGGAAAAGAAATTTTTTTTTGGGAAAACTATGCGGATTTTTGGGAGCGACAAGCAAAGTCTTGGAAGACGCTAGAAAAGAAACACGCAAAAATCGGAAAATTAGAATAATTTAAATGTCGTAACATCTAAGAAGAACAAAATGGGATGACTTCGAAATAGTGGAAAGAAAAAGGAGTCGAGCGACAACGATCATAAGCTCAAGCTTGAAAAACAAGGTACAGAAGGTTGAGCTGAGGCAAGAAAACATGGAAATGTTTGTATCCCCCTAAACGGGAGAAAATCCTAAAAAAGACACCATGGCTAGAGGTAGCAATTCTGAAGGTGTAGAAGTCGGCTAAATCTCGAGAGAACGGGGATGGACTTCCCAAGGAGAGGAATACTCTTTCTAATAGTAACATCCTTCCAATTTCAAATATGTAGGGAGGTAAAGATAATTGTGTCGTAAAGGACTCTCCATACACCTCTTGCGGTGATTCCTTACGCATCTCCAGCCTCAATTGCAAGAAAAAATACCCAACGATCCACTATTAAGAATATTATAGGATCTATATGAATTTTCCAAACGATGATGAGATTAGTGTAACGAGAAATTAAATTTTATGAAGGAATTACTGTAGAAATAAAAACTAATAATATATTGAGATCATAACACTTGCATTGACAAAGTATTAACTATGATGAATGATGGTTTACAAAGGATGGAGTGCCATGTTGCCCGAGCGGAATAATAACGGTGGACAAGAAGCATCTGCCCAGGATTTCAATTACATGAAAAAAAGTGACCAAACTCCATTTTCCAATGAGAATGATCTGATGGCAATGGGACCAAAGCATCCTTATAAGAAACTAATGCACTTGATTTGGGCATTAGAAAGACATGTAGCCTCTTTCCAGCATCTAAACTATCACGGAAATCAGTAAGGAATTGTAATTAAATCCAAAGAAAATGTTGAATGCAACTTATATGAAGAAAACCATCAAATTGGTTCTATGTTCGGAAAGCGAGCAAATTGAATAACTTTACTTTATTTCTTAAGATCAAACCTATACAGAAATAATGTCAGTAAAGGAGTAAGAATTTTGTTATAGATATATTCAAATTTCAATTTGTCACTAGAGTTCTCTAGTATTAAGCTTTGTTATTATGATTATAAAGAATTAGATCTATATGATGCTATACTTATGATCTAAACTCATGTATACAAATGATGAATGTATGCAGTTTTGAAGTGTATGTGTCATCGAATGAGGAAATCCTTGAAGCTCTTCCAATAATGGTTGGACATAATCATATTTATCAATAATATGTTGAATCAACGAATATCCCGATCATTATGATATGAGTGCTCAATTCTTGTGATCTGTCATTAGAGAAAACCCTTGATTCTATAACTTAAATGATAAAACCACATTTCCCAAATAGATTTATTCCCTAGAGTGACGAGTCTAGACGACTTTGGGCCACTGTCATGACTAGGCCACAATGGCATCTAGCCTAACGGGTGTTTTAAACCAAAAAAAACCTACTTTATTATTGACACACAAGGAGAATATGCACAAAAGACAATACACGGGAACAATTTCCACCCATGCTTTGCCCTTCTTCTTTGCGAGATCTATTGACATCGAGGCGGTGGTCGTGCATAATCCAGATTGGTCTTCATCATACCGAGTTTTTCCAGGCATAGCTTGAGCCTTCTTAAGTTCAACACTTATTTGTTTCCCCTTACTTGATGATGGGTTTATCTACTGTCGGCTTTCCGGTATCACGAGCCGGCGGCCATTGTTGGGGCAAGAACCATTTGGACACTTCACACGTCGCCCAGGAGTGAAGAAATACCACTCCTTTTCTCCAAACGATGCCAGCACACGCAAGAATTGGAAACGTGTGATTGAAGAAACACATTTATCAATAACTAAAAGAAAATAGGAATGAAAGCAAAGAATTTCGCATTGCGGGGAACATGACATGGGCATAAATATGAAAGAACAACATAAAAATATGACGGAGAAAACCCCTGTCCACATGGCGGTCCATACCCACAAATAAAAATCGGATAGTTCATTTTGAGATTGAAGGCTACCATATTAAGCAAAGAGACATATCAGTATTAGTCCTAAGACATGAAAGGACATTCATTTTTCAGATTTGGGACATTAAAGAATTCATTTTTGAGAGGTATAGAAAACTCGCACACATTTATGTAATGCACATCTTACAGAAAAACCCCAAATTTAACAGTTATCCTTTATAGTCGAGTGTAACCTAAAAAAGGCATTTTCATCAAGAACCAAAATCAACCAAAGTTGTATGTTTAAAAAGGAACAACATCGATAAGGACTTGTAACAATACGAAAGATGGGCGAAAACGCATGAGATTTTTGTTTGGTCAAATAATCCTTTGAAGTGTAGCTTAGTTACTTCAATTTCATTTGAGGATCAACATATTCGCACTTAAAGGATCATTCTCTTACTACGGCAGATAACATTACTATGAGATAATTTGCGGGTTTGGAAAGCAGTAATTAAGCTTTTTGTTGAAGCGGTGTTTGCACATGGAAAGTGTATGTCTCCTCAAGTGAAAAATATTTTGGGGTGATGATAGTCATTTTGAGTCAAATGGAGAATTGCATTCTATTTATGAACAAAAAAATAAAAAACAAAGAAAGCACAACGATGATTAACAATTAATCTAAAGGGACGAACCGAATAGTTTGTAGACAACGGTTCCAGATGCTTAACTGAAGACGGGGATGGTCATTTTATGGAAGTTTGCATTACCAAAAAAAAGCGACATTCATATCTGAAAATTCAGCTTGTTATTCTTGTAGCGGAGGGAAGGATGTCATGCATGGGACTAAGCTCAGAGAAGCAGCTTTGTAATCACGTGGCCACTTTTAAATTCTTACTTTCGAACGTAATTGATTCACGAAGTTACTGGTAGGTCAACACCAGTCTTAATATTTATAAACATGCTTGTGGCTATGTGTGTGACAGATGAGTGGTTTATCTCTCTCAGCTTAGAAGCTTAAATGCTTATCAATACATGGTGAATGGCGTTGGAAAAAAAAATCCAAGACGGTGTCGGGTTAATGAAAAGAGAAATTCAATTGTAATGGGATCACTCAAGACGACATTTAAAAATTGTTTACGGGTATGCTAGAGATCTCACCTTAGCAATCGATGAACTAATTGATTCAAGCTCAGTGGGTTCGAGAAAGACAAGGATTAATGTATTGAAGGTTGTTATTGTGTGAATTTTGGGTCTAGTTTTAATTTTAAATAAATACATCTGAGCATGAAAACTTAGGTGTAAAAGAGAAGAGTAGTTTTTTTGAGGAAGAAGTGCTTGCGTGATATTAATATTAATTCTGTATCATTAATTTATTATTATTATTATTATTATTGTGAAGTGGAGGAGCAAGATGTGGGATGGCAATGAAAAGGTGATTTGGGTGTTGGTATTACTATAGTTTGGCATCCTTTGTTTCTTAATTTGATGGTATACGTTGGAGAAAGATATACTAAATAATGAAAATGTTTTTCATTTTAAATCCTAAAATGCTGCTGTGATCTGCCAAATAAGGCCTCCAAAACCTTGCATCAGATCACCCGAAGCTAGGCTGTAGATGCCTGCGAAAATGATGAGACTAGTGCAAAAATGATCAAATCTCTAATAGTTCTTAGAGAAAACTAAGCACGACTATATGAGAAATGACCAAACACTCACTCATATGATCTCGTATGAACAAGCTTGGTCATTTCTACGGAAAACTAAGTGATTCCTAAGTTTATCTAAACACTCTCCTCTGCTTGCCCACCCTCTTGATTGGATGATCCTACAATGCCTTTTCATCGACGAAATTCACTTTATAGATATTAATGGAGTATTATCATATGATTTTGATGGTAGCCTTCCGAGTCATAGGTGGTCAGCCTGCATCTGCTCAAAGTGGAGTGGGACAATTGAATTGCAACAATGAAACTAGTAACTTTTAGTTTCCATTAGGATAGCACATTGGTGATAAACATGCCATATTGGATGAGATAGGCAGCTCTTATAGTTTGAAATCTAGCATTCACTTCCATAGATGTTAATTGCCATCATAGGTTTTACGTGAACCTTCCAAGTCATGAGTGATGAGATCGGAGATACCATCTACTCAAAGTAGGAAATAAGGACAATTGAATTTCAACAATAAAAACTAGCAGCTTTGAGTTCATTTTGGATGACACATTGGGTGTAAACATACAATATTGGACAGATAAAATCTTATATTTTGTGTCCTTGGCCCTTGGCCCAAAGCCTAAAGCCACGAGATGGAATATATTTAAACGTGGTAGGTCACCTCCATTAGAAGTTATATACTTCTCTGTCATTGAGCCTTTGGTTAGTATAAAATGACTTGGGGAGTACTAGTCATCTCAAATAATATAGTTTTAATATGAGGGGATTAAAATGCTGATACTGGTAGAATTCAACATTTTATTAAGATAACCATGTGGTATTGGTTTGAATTCCAAGCCAACAAAACATTGTCTTTTATACAAAATAGATGAGAGTGAAGTAACGAGAAGAAATGGCGATCTAATGAAGAAAAGGTAACTAGGTATTGGATTAGAATGTTTTTCTTCTTTGAAAAAAATCATATGATTGACTTGCTATAAATACATTAATGGAATAAATGGTGGTTGTGATTGAAAAAACTATACTTGATAATAGTCGACAAAATTATATATCCAAAAAGACTTTGTGATGCTTTCGGTCAGGATGCCCCAAACCAACAAAATTCATATATAAATCCAATTATTAGTCCAACTACTAGAATATGAATCCTTCTCAATTCATACATCTTTTTTGGTTATATGCAGTTTTCTTTGTTGATAGCATCCAAGCTAAGTAACTAAAAACACTCGAGAAGGACCCTTTGAAATGTTGTTTGTGATCCATGGTCCAGGTGTGTCACTACTTTGAAATGTTGAAAAAGTGTTTTGGTGAAATTCGCTTTAAAATGTTTTATCGGTTCTTGAAATGCACAAAATTTCTATTCCATCTTGAAATGTTTTACAAATTTTGGAAACATTTCAACAACAACAAAAAAATTTTGGGTAGAAAACTAAACAGCAAATTTAAAACACTTAGGAATCACTAAGCAAAAAACTCTGTGTAAATTTTTGTAGATGTTCTATGCTTGATGCAACTTTTTGTTATGTTTCTATTATAAAGATAACATCAAGTATAGGTTGATCCTAAAGCTTAAAAGCATTATTTCACTTTTATCCAACAACATGTTATGTTCTACGATTACAATCAAAGAAGATTTGGTCAAACAATTTTAGATTCTGTAAACCCCTCCTCCATCATTTTTGTTTTGTATCACCCTTGGTTGCTACATATCTTAGAGGACATTCTACAAACTTGTTTCTCGCCTATTCTGAGTTATCTCTACACTTGAAAGTTTAGATTTGGTGGCCCTCTTCTCATTGGTTCTGGAATTACAACCAAATTGCAACATCGGCCTTGTATATATTCATAAATATAAAATAATTTTAAACGGAAGAATTGCGAAGGAAGTCCTAATGTACTTTAGTCTTACTAACCTACGAGGAATGGCTAATAAGGCCTACAGACTACAACCATTAGTTTTATTTTTGTATGATAAAGACTACTTGGCCCTTCTGGAATACAATTCAAGTTATTGATTAACGAGATCATCTCTCCTTCCTTGATTTCCTCTTTAAAACCCATTTTTTAATTACAAAATTGTAGATTGAGTTTTGAACTCATCCATTGGGATAGGTAGGTAGACGGTACATTTATGACTCAACTGATACACAATGCTAGGGCTTGAAATGCTTCTCATTGTTTGGTTATGATACTCTTTCAAAGAACAAAAGTTATGATAATGATTGTAGAGAGACAGATTTGGTGCCTGTATGATCATTTACTGGCATCAGTACCAAGGCCCCAACGTGACCAGTGGGAAGCTACATGTGATAATAGCCCAATTTAAGACTAGGCAAAGGGATCACAGTGTTACTAACAGAAGCACTCTTTCAGCATCCATTCTCTGCCATGGACTATCATGGCTAGGAGAGAGAGAGTCTAAGTCTAAACCTTATTCCTTGGGAAAATAGGTCCATGTCATGTCTGCTCATTTTAATTTACAAATATAAATCGTTCTTTGATTACCTTAGCAAGGCCATTAGAGGTACTTACAAGCCACAATAAAGGCATTACATTGTCTCTAACAAGAACACATAAGAAAGGCTGGGTGGGAGGAAGAGGGTGGATTTGAGAGAGCGGGGATAGGTGCCCTAGCTTGAGCCGGATATAAAAGAAATACAAATCACATTTTAAGGAGTGGAAGAGAATTTTGTGGAGAACGGTCTGGGATGGGTTTAGATCATGACACGCATTGTAAAGCAGTGGTGTGAGGTCACACCTTCTCTAAAGACCAAAATGGAGGTTGATACAACAATAGTTAGAGGGATTGTTTGAGAGAAAGTGTTAAAGCACCAGTAAGTGTTCATATGAGAGATAGCTCTTGGAATTGAATGTTATGACATATAGGGGTATCTCACATAGTAGAAACATTATATTAACATTTGGTCATAAAATGCAGTAGGATAGTTGAAGACAACTTCCCTCCCCTAGACAGTGGTACATATACTAGTGGAAAAAAAATAAAGCATTTTAATGAAAGGAAGTTGATACAATGATGAAGCAATGGGATAAGGGCTAGAAGAGTGCCCTAACTGGTCTTCTAGAAGCGCATAATTCAAGGGCAAGAGGGCAACAACAGAGAGTTGCAGATTTCCTCTTGGATGATGGCTTGAAGGGTGTCCTAGGAGATGACTCCAGGGAAATGGGAAAATCCCCATCTATTGCAAAAGGGATTTCCCGTCCCGAAGAAAAAAATTATAATAGAAAAATCATGAAAAGAAAAGGCTCAAATCTCTCTTCCAGATTGGTGACATGGCACAAGGCCACATGGACCACTGTGATTGGTTGAAATAACACATTAGAAGCATGATGTTAGCATCTAAAATATCTAGGACATGTGGCACTCCATGATAAAGACACATGGTGTGTGGATTTGAGTTTTTCAGGTGGTCAAGTGGGCTAAAAATAGGTGAAATGTGGCACCACTCAGAGATTGACATGTGCCAATTGGTACAAGTGGTAGACAATTGGCATGCTCAAACAACGAGGTGATGCAAGAATGACATGAGGGAGAAAATATCAGAAAATCCCCAAATCTGGAGAACTAAAGCTCATCACCAACCTGAGATTGACAACTTTACATGATGTAACCTATGAAATCGTAAATGGAGAAATCATAGTAACAATAAAGTACCTATGTAACAATAAAGTCGGATTCATCCTGGGAGTGGTAATGGGAGAAATCATAGTGAACAACAGGAAACATGCATAGTTGCTTACAATCAAATAGATGAAAAAACACATACAAAAAACCTAGATAATAATCGTGAAAAAGCTTAATATTGAATTATGAACTGTAAAGGAACTTACAAAATGTGACATTACGAACCTGGTCAAGCGCACAAGCAAAAATATCCTGGACATGACCCTGGTTGACAAGTTGTATTGCTCATGATGCAAGAGGATTTGTACCTGCACTGCCAAGTCAATCAAAATCCATCATTATCTATACAATAAATACAAGTAATTGATGTAGTATTTTTTAATCTAAGATGCATTCTTATGATAATGTTAGAACATATGTTGAAAATTTCAAAACATACCTGAATAAGCTCCTCTTCGTTTCAAGAACAATTTATTGGAGTCGCATGAACTTGGAACAAGCCTCCCACGATATGAAAGAGTAGCAACTAAGTCAACAGTGACTTTTTTGTTGCTACGCTGGATCAAGGGAGGTTTGCTCCAAGATTAAATCGCTCCAATAAATTATTCTCTACTAAACAGTGCCAACCACGTGAAGGTGGAAGCTCTTATGGCCCCTCCCCCCCCCTCACATCACTCTCAATTCCCCAATACCCAATCTATATTTCATTTTTTACTTTCATGAGCATAAAAAAATATATTCAATAACTAATAAAAAAACAATGCAACAAAAAGTACACAAGGAAACATTGAAATTAGTGCTTGACATAAAAATAGTATGATAAATGAGTTTTTTATATAACGCAAAAAACGTTCCAAGTATGGTAACGTTTGTCTTATAATAATACAATATTTTACATTATCAAATTTCCTTTTTCTTCTTCCTATTTCTAAAGCTCCTAATTACATCATCAATATCATCATGCTCTGCTCCTGTTTCGTGCCTTTCGACCCGCACTGCTGACCTAGTTGCGTAGTCACGATGTTTGGTCTCATCCAGTGACGGGGCATCGCCTACAAAAACAGATAATATTAAATTTTAATTGTCAGTTTTTAAATATCATTGAACTAGTTCGGTAATATTAATAAAAAAAATTGCAATGAGATTATTTACCTGGTGCACCAGTTGTCGTCGTTGGGATTGTTGTCCTGTCTTCCTCTCTGGTGGTAAGATCCTCAAGGGAAACATTCTCCGTCATTTAAACAAAAAACGTTATAAGGACAACCATCAAGGTATAATTAGAAAAAATTATAAGTGGAAATTAATTACCGTCACGGCCCTCACTGATAGTAGCATTGTCGGCCTGGTCCCCACTACAATGATCAGGTTGCACGTGAGGAACATCTACATCTGGCTCTACAACTGGGTTATTTGCCTCGTCGGCAGTGCTGCTCCCGTGATTTAAACAAAGTTGTTAGACATTAAATTTATGGACGAAAACAAACATATTGAAAGGTTAACGTTTTACCTTATCAGGCATTCTGGATCTTGGGACCTGCCCCAAGCTTCTGCGACGTTCAACTACGGCTTGATAGCCGAAATGGAAAGCGATATTTTTATCTTCCTCTGTAGTTTCTGTTCCGAAGTCATCACCCTACATTACATATGATTGTGTATTTTTAATTTTATTTGATAGGATTACAAAAACGTTGGAAGGCGATACAATTAATTATAAGATGTTTAGCTACTTACAATTCTTGCGGCTAATTTCAAGTAGCCGCCCTGGCCTAGCTTGTGATGGCCCTTTTTTTCAATCCTAGCTTTGGTTGCCTTCGAGGTGTCAGGAAACCTATCATCAAAAGATTGAAGTTAGATATGACGTAGCACACTTTTATTTTAGACATAGAGAAAATTAAAGCTATTGAATTAAAGTTGTAATTTACCTTGCGGGTCCAGTTGGAATTTTTCCTTCTTTCTTTGCCCTTTTCTCTTTTCCGTCATGGATGAATGCTCTCCACTCACTCTCTAGAACCGTGAGAGGACACTCGTATCTAGGGTTAAATTGCAATTGCGTCCTATAGGTGTCCCTGGTATATTTCAAATATTTGCCGGCTACCCGAGAAATCGTTGTTATGTCAAATGTACCGACCCCAAAAAGGGCTTCTAGATAATCTAGAAGTTCTTTTTTCAGGTTGGAATTCTAGGAATTCCACCTTGTGTGTATGGTTGGGCCAAAAATTACCAACGCATGGCTCTCCAAAAACCTGTAGAACTCATTGTTTCCTACACAAGAAAAAAGATATTATCATTAATTTAAAAATAAAAATCATGATAAATATGTTTTAGATAGAGTACATGAAATAGTTAAAATATTAAAATTTACCTGGGAGTTGTAAGTGCTTTATAGGGACACCTTCATCGTTCACCAACAACGTGCCATTAATGGTCCCTGTGGAGCTGACACGTGTAGCTCCAGGAAACGCAATAATGTAGTTGGCCATATCAGCCTCATCATTGCCAACACGTTTAGCGGTTGGCTGGGTGTCTGCTTGGGCAGGGTGTGTTTCTTGGCTGGCACCTAAAGGAGTAGAAGGTGTACGAGAGGGTTGTTGGGAAATATCTTGCCCTTGTGTCCCACTACCACCAACACCGGGTTCAGCAAGTGCCAGAAAACGCTACATACAAAATAACTTTTTGTTAGTTTAGTCAATGTAAAAATTAAAAATCAAACTATCACAATTCATCTCATGCAGAACAAAAAAAATATCCTTTTGATTTTTTATTATTACCCGATATGTTTCTAGCTGGGTCATAAGTTGTTTTATCCTCTCTTCTGTTTCATGTGTTTGAGGTGCATCTATCAAAGTATCAAATTCCGACCTTGCTTTTCGCGCCTTTTTTTGCAGCAAGAGCAATGGAGATAGGGATGAAGAAAGCTCTTCCTCATAGAGGGAATCATCAGGCGTACCATGGCCAGGTGTCTGCATATTTGAACAAAATTAATATTATTTCAATTATGTAAATAACTAAAATACCTGAAGATAGAGCAATGCTGGCACTTTACATGTTCTTTCGCTGGCCTCTTTCCGCGATCATCCCGTCTCGGGGTTGTTCCTGCACTGCTTTGATCAGTCTGCCACATTGCAATAAAATTATAAATGTAAAAACTTGAAAACAATATCTAACTTGAAAACACAAAATGAAAATTGAAATAATTTCTAATAAGACACCGGAAGACAAAGTTAGAGTTTCAAATATGCCTTGCATTGAATTCAATCCTGGAAACATGTCATTGCACATTAAGGCACCCAAACAAGAGACGAGTTGACAATGAGACTAAACTGGGTTATTTGTAGTGAAATTTTAAAATCTCAAAAGGTATATTAATTATCGAAACAAATCAGCTTCATAATTTTAGTATTATTGAGTCTGTTGTGTATAAATCACAAAAAAATTGAAACAAAACACTAGAAAAGCAACAACATAATCACATTTTTCTATAGCAGTGATCTGACCTCTAAAGTAGACTTTCTACTAGTTTCATCAGTACCATACAAATAGTGGAAATGAACACAAGATACAACCACAGATGTGTAGTTATCCGCAAAACCATCCACCTGCCAACCTCCTCTAGTAACCTACACTAGAAACAGATGTATGGGGTATTTTTATAAGGGGTTCCTCAAAAACATCCGCTAGAGGTTCTTTTCCTTGTAGTGATTCTAGCCTATCACATCCAACCAATTTAAATTAATTGAAACTTTGAAATTCATAAAATATACTCTCCAATTTCACAACACAAGCATTTTGACAAAATCCTTTTCAAATTTTTGAAAACCCGTGCCTCTTAGAATATGTTGTTGTAGAAAATTTGAGAATTAAATCAAATGATTTGTGTTGACTACTTCACAACAATATCAATCGATCAACGAAATTTTTAGTAACATAGATGTCATGATCTATAATGAGGTGGAGGAGGAAGTGTAGAAGTGAGAGTGTAAATGGCCATGAATAAATGTTAGTGATCCTCAATTTGGATATGGACAACTTTGTTGTGGTATTCAAGAAAGCAGTGAATGATTGGGAGACTGCTATTAAAGAAATTTTAAAATATACAAGTGTTATAAAGTGGCAAGGTTGCCCTGCCCAGGATACTCTGGAAAAATACAAAGGTGATCGAAGCTAAAAAATAGTGTGTGTGGGGCTAAGCGCTACATCACCTGACTAGCTTGTTCAGGGCTTCTCCTCCATAGGTCAAATATAACAAGGCTCGTTGGTTTCCCTTCATTCCATGTTTTCAACTAGAGTCAAGAACTAAACTCTTGAAACCTTGAAACCCTACTCTTTTCTTAATTTGAATAACTCTTGCTTCAGGAAAAGGGTCCAACTATCCTAGAACTTGGCATTATAGACTTGTATTGTAACTTCGTTGGTTGTAATTGAATCAGCTGATTCAATAGAAAATGGATAGGAATGGGCTGACTACTGTTTGTAAGTCGATATGACAACTACAGTCATTGTCTCTGGGTTTTTTTGTAGCATTTCCTTGTCAAAAGGATCCTGTTTTTTTGTTTGATAGCTTCCTTCTGGTCACTCCGACCCAGGAAGTGGACATCTAAACCAATAATTGCAAAAATTCCAATGAGAATGAATGCAACAACAAGAATATCTGTGCATTGAGTGCTGTTAGCATGCTGACTGAGGGAAGTACAAAGAATAGCGCACTTAGATGAAGACAGTCACATAAACCTCTTTCAGGGAAATCTGCTTCTGCCAAGAAATCCAAAAAAGAGAGAATTAAAGGAATGGTCCAACTTCTGAGAAATATAATCTCTGGTGAAGATTACATGAACACTGCTATTGTCCTTAATAAGACTATTAGATATGTTAAATCTCTCCAGGTAAAAGTGAACATATTGGATGCTAATCAGCAGGAAAAGGTGAACTGGGTTTGACCCCAATGTGACTAGGTGTCTCTTGCAGAACTCCCAAGATATAATGAGAAAGTGGATGCTGCCTAAAAATCACGAAGATGGCTTCGCTAGCTTAAAATAAAAATAGAAATTCTCTTGCATACTTGTCTACATTCAATGATAGTTGTAGCCAGATTTTGATCTAATCCTAGTTTTAAGCATGCTGGAGATTGAGGTTTAGCATTAGCTATAATTATATACACATGGCTAACTTATTTGGCCCTTATGCTGAATGTATAACTCCTGTCTAGGGAGATGTATCATCCATGCCACGTGGAAATTGTGCCAATGTTTGGGGTGGTGATTGTGCTGATAAATGATCACAAATTAGATTTCTTGATACTTTCCAATTACAAGCACCTGATTATTACAATAGTATGTTCATGTGTGACTATAATATGAACAGAAGTGGGTTTAATTTTCACCCTGCACTAGCACAGAGTTTTTCGGAGATTTTTCCCGGCATTGGCAAGGCAAAGAAAGAGACCAACCCTGAAAACATGGCCATGGAGAAAAACACAATTTCTGAAGTACTAGCTACAGGAACATCAGGCCTCTGGGATGTTAATTTGCCATGGTACAGGGAAAATATTCCCTCATCTTTTATAACTATGCCAAATATGGGATTGAGTCAATTGTGCATGATAGCCCTGGACAACTATGGGGGTGAGTTTATTGATTGTCCTGTGGTTGAAAATGAAGATGAAATTCATGTGAGTTGTGATGTATTAAGCAAAGAAAACTCTGGAGATTCTCAGACTCATCTACATGAAAACACTGCAGACTTAGACGCTCTTTTGAGTTTTGATGAAGAGGAGAGTAGCACTGGTCAGGAGAGTAGCACTGGTCACTCACCAAGTGAATAGAGTGGAAATAAAAAGACATGTACAAAAGTTAGGGATGATACTAGTGATGGGATTTCTGCCAAGAAAATAGGTATTAATCAACAAGAACATAAAGAAGAGGAGGCAGACTTTGGACCTGCTATTATTGAAGAATCGGTTGGCGAGCCTAGCATAAATGACAACTGTTTTTTGTTTGATAACTCCCTTCTGTTCACTCCGACCCAGGAAGTGGACATCCAAACCAAGAATTGCAAAAATGCCAATGAGAATGAATGCAACAACAAGAATATATGTGCATTGAGTGCTATTAGCATGCTGACTAAGGGAAGTACAAATAATAGCGCACTTAGATGCAGACAGTCACATAAATCTCTTTTAGGGAAATCTTCTTCTACCAAGAAATCCAAAAAAGAGAGAATTAAAGGAATGGTCCAACTTTTGAGAAATATAATCTCTGGTGAAGATTACATGGACACTGCTGTTGTCCTTAATAAGTCTATTAGATATGTTAAATCTCTCCAAGTAAAAGTGAACATATTGGAGGCTAATCAGCAAGAAAAAGTGAACTGGGTTTGAACCCAGTGTGACTAGGTGTCTCTTGTAGAACTCCCAAGATATAATGAGAAAGTGGATGTTGCCTAAAAAGCACGAAGATGGCTTCGCCAGCTTAAAATAAAAATAGGAATTCTCTCGCATACTTGTCTACATTCAATGATAGTTGTAGCTAGATTTTGATCCGATCCTAGTTTTAAGGCGCTAAATATTGGTGTGCTGTGGTTTGGTTTCATATATATATTGAACTTACAAATTGTAGGGTTTTTAGTCATAGAAATCCCGCTTTTTAATGTATATTGCACCCGTCCTTACTGAAGCTCTGGTGGTATTGTATTGAGTGTGTATGGAATATATGATATTTGTCGAAGCATGTCTTTCTTGGTCTTCTTTTCCGATGGATCTATCAAAGTCGGATGATGACTACATGTGCTTAATATTGTTTGAAGGAAAATGGTAGGAAATGGTGATCAATTTTTCTTCTTGTAAAGACCAAATTGTGATGATGGAAATCAACTACCAAATTTTATGGAAAGCATGCTGGAGACTGAGGTTTGGGGAATTCGTTATGTATTACATTGAATTTTATTAAAAACAAAACTTATTCTACAGGCATGCCCTATTCAAGGAAAATGAGCAGCCCAATTTATTGTTATGTTTCAAATCCTGGGCATTCTAAATGGTAAAATCACTTTTCAAAATCTGGCAAAATTCTGTTTGGCCATACCATTTTTCCTGTTGATGGAGGAAGGGCCTGCTTTCTGGAGTTTCTTGCGCGACGGGCGGTTCTTTGCAGCAAGGGCCTGCTTTCTGGAGTTTCTTGCATGACAGGCTGTTCTTTGTAGTAGGAGGCGTATATCCAGTAGGGTTTGAGTCGATTAGAAAAGGCAAGGAGTTGTAGTACTGATCTAAAAAGGCGTATATACAGTAGGTTTTGAGTCAATTAGAAAAGGCAAGGAGCTGTAGTACTAATTACATGTAGGGTAGATATAGTGATTGATGTAAAATTTTGAAAGGCCTGCCATGATTAATCCGAAACCTTTTTAATTCGTTTGAAATTCCTATTAAAACCATAGTTTATGGCGGTAATGCTCCACCATATAAATAGGTATTAAAACCTTTCAAATGCCAACTTAGGTTTGATTTAAAAATGGCATATAATTTTAGTTTAGCTTGTACAATAGTAAGGCCATTATTTATTGGTTTTAAATAATAAACAACATGCAACAAACCCACATAATTAGTAAATTATTTAAAGACAATAATTCCTACATATTAAAATATAAAGTTATAACATACCAGCTCATACTCGAACATAACATCTGTATCAATATTCTTCTTCTATATCTTCTTGATCTTCATCCAACTGATCGACATCTATATCAACATCTGATTCAGAAACGGTGTTGAAATGATTGACCATGTCATCATCATCATCAATTATGTCATTTTCAATAATATCCTCATCGACATCATCATCAATAATTGTTGCCTCATCTCCTATGCCTGGTTCATCTTCTAATATATCTTCTTCATCTGTCCATGCATCTTCCTGCTCATCTGCCACTGCATCATCTTCTTCTTGATCAATATCATCTTCTTCCTCTACAGTATACTCTACTGGCCTTCCTCTTGGATCATATCTAATAGCAAATGACCATTCATTCTCACCTGGAACCTCTTGGAAAAACATAGCGATCTTTTCCTGGTTCAAACTGAGATGTTTTAACCATTGGAAATCCATTTTCATGTTGAATAAGTGTTCTATCATCATCACGTACATTCATTCGTAGCCTATACCATTTGACGTCGAACAAAACTATTTTGAAGGAATTAAAGTCACACTCAACTATATCATCTAAAAACCCATAATATCTATTTTCAGATTCTTGAAGATGTCTGTCACTCCTGGAGGAAACATTAGTGACCTGGAATACTCTAGTTATCCCACTATCAGAAGTTTTCCTGTTATCATCCAACTGTTTAACGCGAAATTTACGACCATTGCACCACATAGCCTTGTGGTGTTTCAACTGCAATATGCCAAACATGAAAAAGATGCATTCTCAATTAATAATTAATCATGTAATTTACACAGCATGAAAATTATCTGAAAAATCAAACTTGTTGTCACATTATACATATAGTATAAAATAAGTAATGAATAAAATAGGTGAATTAATTGCTTACCTTTCTATCTTTCAAACCGTATGCTAAATCGATTTCCCTGTCCGGAATGTTTCCATCTCCACTATGATACGCTTCTCTAATCAATTCAGACAGTATTTGCCATGATAACCTACCGTTGTTACGTGCTTTACATGTTTCAATCCATTCATTCATCCACTCAAGATTGTTTGCAATGTATAAAAGTAGTGCCTCGTAATCTTGAGAACTTGAATAAAAAAACAATAATTCACCAATATTAATAAAAATTACTTATAACCATGGTAAATTATATTAATTAATAAACTATGAAAGAATAAGACCTAAATGAATATAATGATCATATACATGATGTAAAAAAATGAAACATTATATGTATTATTCATAATAAATCTTTTACCTCTCACTTTATTCATTCTAACTTTTCCCAACAAGTGCTCCACTTCAATTTTTTTGATGGAGTTCACATCCCAAATGCAATCCACCGCCTTAATAGCTGGCGCAACTAATATAGGAAGATAATGACTAATATACACCATGGATTCATATACCACATATCCCTCCACCATAGAACCCTCAGGTCGTGCTCTTTGTCTAACCAAAGCCTTCAAGGATTTCAGGTGCCTCTCGACCATCCACATTGACCTTGTGTGTACTGGTCCACACATTTCAATCTCCTCAACTTGGTGTATCAAGTAGTGTTCTTGTGCATTGAAAAATGTTGGAGGTGGATACTTTTGCATTTCACAAATTAGCCGAGGAATTTCTCTCTTCCAATACTTTATTTCATCTTGATGGATTTCTTTCAATGACAACCATCTGCAAATCATTACACAAGGTTATTTCAATGAAACATAATATATATTTCATTGCAAGTAAATCAATACATCATTTCATTAAGTACGAAAAGAAATTTTAGCAATTAGATTTTGCGTATAAATCAAAACTACTTACCTCATGTATTTACTAAGACCATATATAACTTTTTTGACATTGTTGTCGAAGTCGTTTGGGAGAGATACAGGTAGAACATACTATAACAATAAAAAATGAATCATTATTGGTTTCCAAATTAAACAGAAAAAAAGGAAAATTTAAAATATGTATTCAAGCAATAATATACAAAAACGTATGCCAAAAAATTACCTTAACAAAGGTATGCCAATCATGTGTTTTCACCCACTGAAGTCACCTTTCTTTGTTAAGATATTATTTATGTTTGAAGCAAAACCTGTTGGAAATTTAATTCTTCTAATGACCTCTTTTACATCATCACTGTGTTGTTATGTTAATAACCATGGAATATTATTATAATTTCGACCTCCATTGTTATTTGATCTGTCGATCACACTTTTCATTGCATGATTCAATTTCTCAATGTCAGCACAAATTTTGTCAATTTTATCTCTATCATGTGCACCATCTATGGTTCACCATAACGTTTCCGTCACATTCTTCTCGACATGCATTGTATCAAACAAATGAGCTATTTTTAGGTTCTAATAGTAGGGAAACCTCGCGAATTGAGAAGGATAACATTTCATTCCAGGTGGAAGTACAATATTAGTACCTTCACCACGACGATGACCTTGATATCAAAGAATAAAATAAATCAGAACAATAATTATAAAATACAATAAAATAAATTCATTAGTTAAAATTTTTTTTTCCAAACATTACATAAACAATTAATATATATATATATATATATATATATATATATATATACACACACACACAAATTATGTACCAGCTGCTTGACAATTATTAATTCTGTTATATTCCAACTTCCACAACTGAGGTGTCATTCTTCGTGGTTTTAATCCAGTTTCTTCTTTATTATTGAAAAGATGTTTTTTTAGTGGTATGATACTTATGGTTCCTAGAGAGGAAGTGCCTAAACTCATCAAACACCATCTTTCTTAAGTCTGGCGAATTACGATACTTCATCTTAGGGCCACAAACTAGACATGAAAATATACCCTTTGTTTGAAGACCTGCAATAGATGGATAAATAACAATTATACTATGAGATCATTTTTAAAACATGCAATATGGTATATCTAATTTAGATAATTATGTATTATATTAAACTGCAACAAAATATTACATACCAGAAACATGTGTTAGTCCTGGGGCATCATGAATTGTCCATACAAGCATTCCATGACATTGAAATCTCTTCTGCTTGATTGGTTTAGTGATTTCATACATAGTGATGCCATGCCATAACTGTATTAGCTCATCGATAAGAGGTTCAATATATACATTCATATCTTTGACCTGGTACTTACCTAATTTTTCAAAATTATGATACATAATAATTACTACCATGATATATGTATATATAAGTAAATAAATAAAATATATATTTATGCAAACAATGAGAGAAATGAAAATGTTACATTCAAAAAAATAATGTATCAAATACCTGGAATAATCATAGTCAACATTATGTGCTCCCTGTTTATTGACATCCAAGGAGGAATGTTATTATTGATAACGAAAATAGGCCACACTGAGTAAGTAGATCTAAGCTCTTTGAATGGATTAACACCATTAGCTGCGAATGAAAGCCTGACATTACGAGGTTCATTTTTAAAATCTACATATTTTTCCTCGATTTCTCTAAATGCAGAACCATCTGTAGGCATTCGAAGAACACCATCTCCACTTCTATTCTTTGAATGGTAATCCATAAACTGTGCTATGCTCTTACACCTGAACATTCACTGCAAATGTGGAATTATGGGAATATGACGAATAACCTTTTGAGGCACCTTTTTGGTTAGTTGATCTGTTCAATATCTACTGGTACCACATTTCAGACATTCTGTTTTCGACGCATTTTCTCCGTAATAAATAATATGATCTTTATGACATGCATATATAGTGTTATATTCCATTCCAAAGTGTTTCATAATAGCATGTAGATCTCGATATGTTCGAGGTAAAGTATTTGGCGATGGTAACAAATATTCACCCAACAATCTACAACATAAAAAAAAAGGGAAAATAATCAACATTTACATATATGTGATCATATATACATATTGCATACCTTAGGAGTTGTGTCATACATCTGTTTGACAAATTATTCATAACCTTTAAGTTCACCAGCAACAATGTAGCAGAGAGAAGAGTTGCATTTGAGAGTTCAAAAAGTCATTCACTTGACCTTTTAATCAGAGGTACATCATAAATACCGTCACTATCTCCACCATCATCATCTGACTCACCATACAAGTCTTGGAGCATTTGATTTTTCCCATCATTAATGTGAACTGTCTCATTATTGTCATCATGATCTACCTCCATGGGATCATTAAATTTACCTTCATCATTCGCTTCATGTTCTTCACCTTGTACAACATCATTTCCAATACTAATATTTGTTGCAATATTCTCTTGTACTGGTGCAACATCATCTAATCTACTACTATTTTGCTGTGGAAGCTGGTTGATCATCTGCAAAAATTTGGGGGGCAACTGTGCCTTTATGAAAATTACAAACATTAATAATTAAACATTAGTGCGCATATAAAAAATATTAAAATAATATAAAATTTTACGATATAATCAAAATGAAGATAGATAATTAATTACCACAGAACGATAGTCATTCGATCCACCATTAATGTGCCCATATTTCCTACAATGCATTGTTGCTATTGCTATTAAAACTCTAACATTATTTCTCATACAATATTTTTTGCAAGGGCATTAAACTCTACCATCACCCCTTTCACCCTTTTGAATTTTTTTTCCACCTCTAATGTTTTCTTCCATTGATGCAAATTATCCTATAAAGAAAATAATAATTATATTTAGCAATTATCTCTCTCAATGGTGTAGAAAACCCAAGACGTGTTGAACTCAATGGGAGCTCAATAAGCAAAAAGAAAATAAAAGTGGGCTTTTTACAAATTGTGGGCTTTTTACAAATTGTTTATATTTTTAATAAAATTGTGGGCTTTTTACTCCCAATAAAAAAGTGTATATCAATTTTATATTTAATATAAAATTGTTTATATTTTTAATAAAATTGTGGGCTTTTTACAAATTGTTTATATTTTTAATAAAATTGTGGGCTTTTTACAAATTATTTATATTTTTAATAAAATTGTGGATTTTTTACAAATTGTTTATATTTTTAATAAAATTGTGGGCTTTTTAATCCGTCAAGTGCCTGGCTCAGCACCTACACTAATCACCACAGGACCGAGGCGAAGAACCACAAGCTAAACCACAACCAAATCCAAGTCATGAGGGGAGGGGCTGAGCGCATGCGCTGAGTCCCAATTGATTGTATGAGTGTGCATAGCCTTGGGCTCGTAATCGGAACATGCAAAACCTAAACTCATATATAAACACCAATATCGCTTATACGCCCGGTGAATGTGGGATTATCCCACTGGATAGCCTTGCCACCAACCGTCGCAAGAGCAACACACTGCCACCAATCATCGCAAGAGCGACACTTTGCCACTAACCATCGCAATAGCGACACATTCTTCTAAACGTCGCAATAGCGACACCTTCCTATTTACATCGCAATAGCAACACCTTGTCTCTGTAACATCACAATAACGACATACTTCAGAAATCCGTCGCAATTAAGACGCTATTTTGTAAATGTCACAAGACCGACACTTGCCTCTAAGTGTCAGTATTGCGACGCTTGTCTCTAAACGTCGGTATAGCGATGGTTTCAGGCGGGATTTGAAAAAGTTGAAAAAATTTGGGGAAATTTCCGACATTTGGTCAAAAGTGTCGGAATTTCCGCCAGATCTACTAGTGGGGGCTCACCATTACCCTCTGTTATAGAGTATCCCAATCATATAACATGAAAGGTTGGCTCCTAATTCCTCTTTAGAAAAAAATCCCAACCCAAATCCTTTAGTGGGGGCAGTCGTTGGAGGGCCATATAAAAAATACCAATATCCAAACATTTGACCAAATTTAAAGCAATTTGTACCAACAACTTACATTAATGCGCTATTGATAGGGGCACTTTAATTTTTCAATGGTTATCTTGAATGATGTCATTTAACTATTAAACGTCTTGGAGCTTTTGGCTGCGATTTGGGCAATTTTTGTTTGGTCAAATATTGATTTTTTTTGTTTACAATGAGTATTTGACTGCATATATGGATTCAATACCCTAAAAAAATTGTGGGTCACTCAAATTTTGGAGAATTCACAACTCAATCTTGTGATTCCAACAAATCCCTATCGAATTCTTGGAAAATTAAACTAGAATATATGTCAAAAAACTCTCCATAACATATAACATATATACTGCAACATCTAGGATTCTAACCTCAATCATTGAATGAAATATAATATTTATTTTAACAACCATATCTCTAAAAGCTTGCAAGTAGCATGAAAAATTTATAACATTAATCACCATGATTGTCACTGAAATGTACCCCACCTAATTATCATTTCCTTTTGTCTAAGTTCATTCTATTTATTGTTGTAAGGATGAAAACATGATTAAATGGTCTACACCCTTATGAAAAACAATGAAAATTTAAGAAATTAAGAGGTGTACATGAAAACACTTATATGATATTAAAGTAATGGAAAATAGAAAAGGAAAATGATGGGAAACACCAAATTTTTACTTTGAAAAAGAAGGTCGAGTGAGACTTTAACTATGTCCCACAACGAATTTTATTTTTAATAACACAAAAGCCAAAGCAATCCCACATCTCCAATGCAATGCAATACTCAATTAACCATATTTGGGAATGAGAGTGTGAATTTTTTTTATGAAGTTCAAGCAATATTCAAGAGTGAGTGTGACAAAAATTTTATAATGTCCAAGCAATATTAAACATTGAGAGTGTGACAAAACTTTTATAACGTCCAAGAAAGTTTTCAAATTTACGGTCAAGTGATCAATACTATAGGACCTAACATACTTTTGAAGTTATCTATATGTGAGAATTTTTGGAATTTCTGATATATTTCTGGCCAGAATCCACTGAAAAAAATTGTGGTGAAATTTGGATTTATGTTGTTTCAACTGGTGTTTTGACTACATATATGTATTTAACAGCCTAAAAAACCCTAGATGCAATTTGATTGTGAAGAGTTCACGTGTCAAACACGTGATTTCAATGAATCCCTACTAGATTCTAGACAAATTAGATCCGAAAATAAATCGGAAAACTTTTCAGAAAGTCTCACTTATAGACAACGTCCATACTTTTCTTTAATGTGGTGACCCAAAAATTAAATGGCAAAATAAAACTCCTTGGAAGTTGAACACTGGTGAGTGAAATATCACCATCCCATTAGACTAAATAATCAAATGAAATGTGAAACTCACACCCATTTATCTTGTAATTTTAGAACCATAATTTATATGAAGTGGACTATGTGAATGATTGGTAATAATGTTTCACAATGGGAAATAGTTTGGCCTTACGAAGCAATGGTTGGTAATATTTTTTCACATTGCGAAATGGGTTTGCTTATCCAAATGATTGTTAGTTATTTATTATAAATAATTTATGATAATTTTTCTTCTATGTAGTTTTTTATTATAAATTTATAATAGTTTTTAAAAAACTTGTATTTGTATTTGTAAATTTATATATTATTATACCTCCCTTTTTTATTTTGATAAAAAAACTTTGACTAAAATTAGTTTTGAAAATTTTAAACAGATTCTATGAAGTTCATATTAAAGTTTAAAAAATAAATAAATATTCACTGAATATTTTGAAAACAAAAAAATAATTTTTAATTTTTTAAAATGTAAATTTTTTTTTTCTAAATTGTTAATGACTAATTTTATGTGGTTTTAAATTGGATTGAAATTAAAAAAAACAAAAAAATGTTTGACAAGTACGATAATAATGATTGTTATTGCATTCTTTGCACAATACAATGCCATGTAGATAACTGTCCACTATAATTTAAGTAGGTAGTTGCATAAAAAATGGATAGATGTAAACAAGTGTAATATGAAGTTTATTAAACTCTTATTATGTTAATTTTTTACATTAGTTTTAAATATTATATTAGTTCAAAATTATATTAAAGTATGTTTTTCATCTATATATATATATATAGGGTAAAATCGCGAAGGTGGGTTACACTTTTGTGAGAATTAGGGGCAGAAAAGTCATTTTCCCAACAGTTTGGCCGAACATTTATAAAATTTTGGCGGAACTGCCTTAGAGTTGGTCGAAATTTCAAAATTAGTTCGCCCAAACTCATTCTGCCGTTTACATTGATGGCATATTGACGAGGTGGGAAAACAGATCTTTGGCTGGAGATGAGAAAATCAGCAACTAAAGTTTGACTGAACTAATACACCGTCTGAACTTTAGTTTATAAATAAACCATCTTGGAAACATTAATAGGTTTCGGGCTTATTACTGTTGTCGTATTACCGTTGTCGCATGATGTTACAGGGTCACAGGCGTAGTTGGAGGGTCATAGGCGCAGGTGAGAAATTTGTTGGTTTTCTGTTTTGTTTTTGTTGTGAATTTTTTTATTATTGTTCTTCCATTCTGCTATTTTAATTTTATAGTTTTTTTTTGTTTTTGTTTTGCAAGTAATTTTTAATCCATGACGTCCTCGGCGATCTCCTGCTTGTCTTCTCGTCGCGGCCTCGACATCTTCGGTAATCTCTTGCCTCATCTTCTTCTCATTGCGACCTCGGCGTCTCCGCATTTCCAGGTTCCTACTTTTATCAAAGTATTGTTTAAATGTAATTTTTTGTGTTTATATTGCAAATTGTTTAAATGTAATGTTCTGTTTTAAATCTAGACTCAGTTGGGTCGAAATTCCTTTTCCACCAACAAAATAGTCACCTAGGTTGAAAATGAATTCACTAGTCTTCCTTTGGCCCTTTTCTAAATTGTTCTTCATCGTCCTTTTCTAAATTGTTCTTCATTTGCTTCTGGTTTCTGGTGTATCTGTATCTCTCTCCAGCTTACATTTCAGATGTAAACAGTTTGTGGTTTATGCTTTAGAGCTTTAGTCTCTGCATTCATTTACAAAATGTGTACCTAATTGAAAGAAAATAATTGCAAGGAATGACCTATTAAATAACTAATAATTTTCTCCCAAAACATCCACAGACTCGAGAGGAATAAACCAGACTCTTTGAATCATCATAACCAAGATCATACCAAATGAGCCCAACTCTGTTGCAGGTTGAACTTAATTCGATTTTAGAATTTTGAAATACTGATAGGAGTTTTTTTTTAATTTGATGTTGTTTATCTGATTCTAAAATATTCTTTCTTAAAACTTTGAAATTCTCTTTAAATTGCAGGTTGAGCTTAACTCAGATTATAAATTTCAGAAATACCTTTTGGAATTCGATCGCTTGAACAGAGAATTCTATTATTTTTGAGGTCATCTGTCTCATTTTAAAAATATTTTTATATTGTTTTTGAGGTTATCTGTCTCATTTTTAAAATATATTTCAATTGTTTTTGAGGTCATATATCACATTTTAAAAATGTTTTTCAAATTTTTAATTTGCTATGGGTGCAAAATGTGTGGGTGTTGATGGTATTCAGGCTAAATTTCTTTAAACCTTATTTTTTCCCATATATTTTTGGGATTTTGTCTCCAAATTGTTTCTAATTAATTAGAACACCCTCAAATATAATTTAAATAGCTAATGAACCTTAAAATTCTTGCATCAAGTTGAATCATCGTAACCAAGATCTAATGTCCTGAAAAATGGTACAAAACAGAGTAATCACATAAAACGTCTGTTTCCATATCACAATCACCTATAAAAATGCAGTCAAGTGTAATTAAAAATGACGTGAAAGTGTCGACAAAATTATATATATCCACATTTACATAAAATTTGAATATTCGTAAATATACTATATGACTTAATTGCATTTCTCAAGCATTTGGCCACTAAATATTACTTCCTAACCATATGTGCCACATGGATCCACTTACAGAGCCCTATGTGGTTTCTGGTCAAGTCTCAATAAGGAATATAGAATGAATGTTTCAGATTCAGATGTTACCTGGATGTTTCAGATGCACTATATCACTCTAACATCCCAGTAAACAAAATACTATCATCATAATAACAATACTTGTAGCAGCATCAGAGGGATTTTTGGGGTAATATATTGTTAGTATGGACTGTGATCATACTACAGATTTGTACAGAAGGAGATTATGGATTGTGCTCATATTTCAAAGTTGTACATATTTGGCCCTTTCTTGGTCTAAGATGACTTCTTCTGTTTTTTCATCTTTCTCTTTGAAACAGGTGTGACATCAATAGCGCAGGAATTCTCTCTGAATCTTACAGGGGACATCAATTACTCCTCTTCACATTCACTCTCATTCTCACCACCTATTTCTGCCCCATCCTCTTGCTTAAACCACAACTAGAAAAAGAGTTACACCTCTCCTCTTGCTTACCACAACTCCCAGAAGAGGGTGTGAGTTGACCCTTTTCTAACTCATTATCATCATTGCCATTCTTAACGTCAATAGTAGAAATATATCTAACCCCACCATGGTTAAGCCTCTTAGGTAATGTCTTTTGTCATGTCAATATTGAATAAAAATTAAACAAGCTCGATAGGCAGGATTGAATGGTGTGAAAAAATGCTATATAGTTTATTTTCTCCGATTTTGTTATTTTCCCAGATTGCCTACTATATAATAATATATTTATATATTTTATTATTTCTCCATATATTAATCTATTGCAGTCTTCGAAGAAATGCTTCGATATTTTCAGCATCTTTATTCTCCATCTTTCCTCTTAGTTTCTCCCTATTCAATCTTATCCTCATATCTGTTTGGAGATTAATGTCCTAAAAGAAAACAAAAGCGAAATTAATAGGTTTCACTATTGAACTAGTGTGACAGTATTTATATAAGTAAGTTAAGCATCTTTCTATACAATGAGCATGGTTACAGTGTTACTACAGGTCGTCTTAGCTCACTGCAACATTTTTAAGCACCGCACTTGTACAAACTATCTGAGAGGCAGTCTCCAGATGTATAGATGTATCTTCTCTTCAAGTTTTCTCCAAGCAAAATACAATAGCTTTGTCATCCTCCATAGGATAAGCCACATGGTACATTCATTGTTAGTTCTGTCCCTCCAACATCTGACATGACTGTATTTTATTAATGTACCTAAATTTAAACCTTCCATGATGCTTCTAATCCTGTAAAATGTTAAAAGTGGAGTGTTTTATGATGTAATGGATATAAATAATCTAGATTTACATGGTTGTATTTTATTAATGTACCTAAATTTACACCTTCCATGATGCTTCTAATCTTGTAAAATGTTAAAAGTGGAGTGTTTTATGATGTAATGGATATTAATAATCTAGATTGACATGGCTGTATTTTATTAATGTAACTAAATTTACACCTTCCATGATGCTTCTAATCTTGTAAAATGTTAAAAGTGGAGTGTTTTATGATGTAATGGATATTAATAATCTAGATTGACATGGCTGTATTTTATTAATGTACCTAAAATTACACCTTCCATGATGCTTCTAATCTTGTAAAATGTTAAAAGTGGAGTGTTTTATGATGTAATGGATATAAATAATCTAGATTGACATGGCTACAGTGATATGATGATAGTGGAGGTTGATGTTCAAGTTATAAAATTCTTGTACATATCAAGGATGAATGATAGTACAAGCCAAAAATGACATTATTATAAATGATTAAACAGTATGATAGGTGCTAAATCATACTTCTTATTAAGGACATAA